>OY744481.1:170837565-171211577 GCA_963556165.1 Tipula helvola | reverse complement strand
TTTTGCTTGAGCCGTTGTAATACAGAAATTATATTTTTGTCTTTAATGGTACCATCTTTATAAAGGAAGTTAGTTAGAGCTACGACATTCTCATCCCATTTTTCCAAAATACCGGTTTGTTTATTAAACATAACGATGAAATCCATATCTATCTGCGTATAATAATAATTAAAATTTACATTAGCTCAAACTATTCAACTCAATTATAAAATCCGCAGCATTGAATCGAATACGAATCGAAAACCGCATATTAAAAAATTAGGAAATATTAGCTGTAAATCAAAGTAGTCTAGAAAACTATTATTGATTTTCATGCAATTTAGATTTTATAATCTATTGCACAAAAAAAACAATTATCGCTTTTCAAAAACATTTTTTTCTACGATAGTGCTTTCGATGATGATTTTTGAATTTAAATTATATAAGAAAAGGAGCCTTTGCGTCGTCTCCTAAAATCGTGTGGAAATATTTATTACACAACGATTTCTTAATATTGCCACACGATTTGTGAAAATCCAAACGTTTCAATTTCAGTTTTTGTTGCGAATAATTTTTTTTTCTATCGTAGAAAAAATAGCGTGTGTATCTAGTGTGAAAATGAGTCATTGCAATACTCAAGTGAGTGCAGCCCTCGCTATCGCTCAGGCCGCAAATTTCTCTTTCTTATTGCAATGACTCGTTTTCTTCATTTGTTATACAATACACTATTTTGACGAATTACAAGAAAACTCATAGAAATTTTTATGAAACTATGATTTATAACGATGGCTTTCCATTTTTGTATACAGTTTCTGAAAAAACTGCTCGAAAAATATTCATCTGATTTGCCTAAAACTAATTAGCACCGGTCGAACATCGTAATTACTTGCAGCAATCCCCGATAGGTAGTACTCTGCTTTAATACAATATCGTTAAAAATCTGTAGCGTCTCACTCATGCAAAAATATCTACACTCATTCAAAACATACTCACTCATGCAAATTATACTTACATTCATGTTCCACTACAATAATCCACGGATATCAGCGCACTCATTTAACTTACATAAAACCGCAACGCAACCGCAACCGCTCAACCGACGAGCATATTAAATTTATTTATTCATCGCTCCGGTTTTTCCCAAAACACCAATAAAAAAACGAAACAATTCATTTGTAAGAACTTTTATTCATCCGCTTCAATTCTACTTCGTTTTCATTTCGCTTTGTAATAATACACAGACCGAAATTGACATTCGCTCGTTTCCTTTTGTGCAAGCAAGTCAACTTTGACTTATAATCTTCAATCGCGTTTTTACATAAAAGTGGTGGACAGTAAATTAAAATTAAATATATTTTATAATAATAATAATAAGTACCTTGGCATTAAAATAAAACATTTTGTGAATTACATTAATTTAAACAAAAGTTAATTGTTTTATTTTTCAACGCAATAATATATGGATGGTGGCGTCATTACATTTTCAATCGCCAGCCATTGCCCCATAAATCATTACATAGGTTTCCCAACGTAACCTATCAAAATGTTGCCAAGCGTGTTGATATTGGTTCCACCAGTTGAAAACCATCAATGTATGTTGGTTTATCCTTAGGGTTTATTATTGACATTGGAAAATGGTGATTGAGCGATACAACAACTGATTTCTTCATAATATTACTCGCTTCTATTGAGGTTTAGCTGAGGAGTTTTTTTATGAAATTATAACAATTCACTGATTGTTCATTTTATCCGATCGAATCGTTTTACATAATTTCAAAGCTTATCATCCTTCAACCTTCATGATAAAGCCATTTCAAGTTTTAGCTGTGTTTAATTCACAATTTAATTGGATGCTTCATTTTAGTGAACTGAAGTGACTGCAAACAAATAATTTTTAAAATGTGAGAAAAGATTCACAAAAATTATCTAATACTGAAGCAAACTATAAAACATATCAATTAAAACTTCTTTGTATTATTGGTCCCCAAATTTCAATTTGAAATACTACACGTGTTCATTCATAACATGAAGTTCAGCCAAAAGGTTAAATTATTAATTCATCGCCAAATTTTTTCTAAGTCTAAGCAATATTCCACATGAAAATTTGAAAAAGTTATAAAAGCTTTACACCCTCCGCAAAAAACATAAAAAATAATAATAAATATAACATGTAGAACTTTAGAACTTTTTTATTTAATACGTAAAGCTTTTTTTAAATTTAATAATCTAAATTTATACTTTTATAAGCAAAAATTTTATGTGTACTTGTAACACGTGTTCCTAATTGAGATACATAATTTATTTGTTTCTAGCTCTCCATACTAAATTTTTCGTCTCTTCGTGTAAACATAATGCTTTATGTTGTATACTGGATGATGAACAAATCATTTATCAGAGTACACATATAAACAAAGGCGACAACAACAAAACACTAGCGAAAAAAATGAAAAAAACAAATAAACCAAAAAAGGAAATATTTATACGTTATTTTATGTGTGGCTGGCTCCTTATAACCCAAAATATAAATCACGTACTGAAAAAAGAAATACGAATTATGGATAAAAAAATTTGGTTTTATAAATTTTATCAATGTAAAAGGGTTTGGGCATAGCAGCTAAAAAAAGCTGAAAATCGGTAACATTTTAAAAAATTTAATTTTTAATAAATTTTTTGCTGTAAAACTTAACTGAGTCATAGGGAAATTAATGTAATAAATATGTCAACCAAATTTTACAAACCGTATACATTCTGAAACACTATAATTTCATCATTTTCATTCCATAAAAATGAATTTCAGATCAATAAAATTATAATGGATTATATTTCTGCCACCAACGAATATTTTTTGTTGTGTCGATTCGAATTTAATTTTATAATGTTTTTAAGCCAAATGAAGTAGAAATAATCTGAACTTTTTTTTTATCCATACCAACCAAAACTTTAATAAAAAAAGTTTAGGAAAGAAATTAAAGTAAAGGAAAAATAATAACAACAAAAAAAGTAAGAAGAAATACGAAAATGTTGTCCGATCGAAAAGCAGAAAGTTGTTCAAATATTTTTTTATGTGTGTGTTTAATTTTGCTGAGCTTTGTTGTTTATTGTGTTTGGTATTTTTTTTTTGTTCTTGTGAAATGTATCTTTAATATGACAAATTTAATAAAGATTTTGCCTTAATCTAAAACAGTATATCTTTTATACTTACAAATACGGATGTGCACGTTTCTTATTTTTTGAACAATAAAAATAAAATGTGGATATGATTACCAGAAGGAGGATGTAATTTTTTTCAAGAGGTGTTTAGAAATGAATTGCTTTTGATGAAAATTGAAAAAAACGGAACCAAATATTTAGTAAATGCAGTTGAGATAATAAAAATATTGTAGTGAAAATTTTTAATTTAAAGAGATTAACAGGATGCGAACTGTCAAAACTGTATTACCGACTGCCGTCCTATTGGAGAAAATTGAGGAAATTAAACTAATTTTTTTTAGTTTTTTTTTATGAGGAACGAAGGATGAGTATTCTCACAAAATAAATATTTATTTCATAAAAATTGTATTGAGCACCAACATGTATGTGTGTTTACCTAACAGAGCAAGCCTCTTTACGACAATTTTTACACCAACTGTTTCAAGTTGGAAATGAACTCTAGATTCTGAGTCAGAAAAAAGTAAAGGACTTCATTTTTGGGTAATTTTGGTTTCATGCCCAAATAAATTTTACGACTCCACTAGTCAAAAACATTTCAGTCGGAAACAGAAAGGAGTTTTGTTCTAATATTAAACTCAGCCAAAATAGTTTTAGACTGAAACGTCTTTTCAGAAGGTAGTTCAATCAAAAAACTAAAAAAGCATTCAATTAAATTATTTTTTTTGGGTGGTGCTCTTTTTGGATTTTTCACTGAAATTCCTTTTAAAAAGAAGATTCAGTCAAACAACTATCATAAAAAGAAATACCCAAGCAAAATGATGCTACGGGGAAACAGTCAAAAATATTGCAGTTAAAAATCAAGAGTATAGTTTCAGTCATAAAATATCCCATATAGATGGGAAACTTCTGTGTTTCCTTCTGGTTTGAATCATCGGTGAGCAAAAGGAACTGATCTGTCGCTTGTGGTTCGTCTACTGGTACAGCGGATAGTTTGGTATGCTCTTTTATAGAGAGTATTTCCCTCTCTGCATCTTACCCAGATTACCTACTAGTACTTGTGGCCTTGATTGTAGCCATTTTGGTCGTTGTTGAGTGCAGATATAGTTTTAAGATCAAAACATTCGTGATTTAATCTTGGTTGCCAAAAAGAAGCAGCGATTATTAACCGATTTTCTAGAAGTATGACCACCAGTTAATATTTTAATTAACGAAAATTTTACAAAGTTCCGGAATTATTTATATGCTGAAGCGAGGATATTTAAAAAGTCTAACAAGTTTAAATATGTATGGGTTCGTAATGGTAATATCAATATCTATGTAAGGAAAGCTGAAGGATGTCAGGCAAAGTTAATCAAATCATTATCGAGCAGTATTAATTGTATTAATTTATTTTTTCTTAAATGTCAGTTGTATTGTAGTTCATGAAGGTGATATTGATTTGATTGAGGATGTTAATGACAGTGTAGTATTATCCAAATTTTATATAATGCATTTTAACATAAGAAGTTTAGGCACTAATTGTTCTTCGCTTCTAGCTATCTAGTTATTTCATTAAGCCGGATATAATTTTTTTTACGGAAATTTGAATCATGATACAAAGACTTAATAAGGTATGCTCAATAGATGTAATTACGCCATCCGGTGACAGAAATTTGTTTTTTATTTTTCATTTTTTTTACAAATTTCTCTATTTTGTTTTGTTTTTTAGCACGTCATTCGATGCTGCACCACGATACTAGCGAATGACGTGCTAAAAACAAAATAAAATAGAGAAATAACAAAAAATAAAAAACAAATTTCTGTCACCGGATGGCGTAATTACATCTATTGAGCATACCTTATTAATTCCTTGTATCATGAATTTGAATCAATAATAATGAAGTCAATCTGTACAAGGTTCCTGGCCATAATTTTTTTAGTTGTTGTAATGATATAAATCGTGCGGGTGGTGTAGCTGCGTTTATAAAAAATAATATTACGGTTAATTACCTTAAATACAATTTAACAACTGCTGACTGTATGAAGCTCAATTTTTCATTTGGGGATTTTTTCATTAGTTGCGTATGTATTTATCGTTGCTATTGGTGCACTATTGATAACTATTTAAACGATATTGTTCCGATCCTAAATAAATTTCGCAAATCAAAATATTTTCTTTATATCGGTGATATTTATATAGATATTTTGTCGCAATACAATAGACAATTACATGATGACTCTATCATCTATAGGGCTATGCTCTTTGATTAATAAACCTACTCGTATAGTAAACAATAGCTCACATGCATTGATCATATGCATTTTATCGATTCGGTGCTAAACAACTATTAATTATAGGAGACACATTAAACGTTCAAGTGTCAGATCATTTACCGTTCCTATTTACACTCTCATTTAAAGGCTTTTTAGACCAAAATTCTAAAAAAACCAGTCGTACCTATAATTAATTATAACATTTTTCATGATCTTTTGTAGTGTCAAGTGTGGGATGATGTGTTCTTGTCAAATTGTGTGAATGATTCAATGAATAAGTTCTTTGACATATTTAAAGTTTGCTTTGAGTGTAGTAGCTTGAAAAGGAATATAATGTTTAGAGATTCAAAATAGCTCCTTGGATGACTTTTAAACTATATTTACTGGTGAACGTGAAAAATAAATTGTCCAATAAACTTAGGAAACATCCTTTGAATGATAAGCTAGCTAGCTAATCATTTTAAGCAAGTTAATGAAAAGTGTAGAGTAGCCATAAATACTGAACGTTCGAAATATGAATCTATTTCAAAATTGCTCTCAAGATAGCAAAAAATAATGGAAAATAGTTAATTCATTAGTTAGTGAAGATTCTTGTAAATCTGAAATAATATCTTCGATATGTGACGTACATATGGTAACTTAATTACGAATTGTTTGGATTTTTGTAATCTGTTTAGCCGTCATTTTATTGGTTCATTGAGTAGTTTGCACTATAGTTCTACTTCGCATTGTTATGCTAAGTGGCAAAGAGAAACTTTCTTATTCCAGGAATTTACTCCTGAAGAACTATTTTATATTATCGCATCTCTAAACAATAAAAACTCCAGTGGTTTCAATGGAACTAATTCTAAAGTTCTTAAACAAACATCTTTAAATACTTGTTATTTACTTGCCCACATTTGTAATCGCAGTATAGTATTCCCCCAATATTTTGAAATGTGATGTGATTTTGAATGCTGATGACAAATTACCGCCCATTTTATCAACAATTTCAAAAGTTTTTGAAAAATTGATGAAAATTCGTATAGTTGCATATTTGGATAAACTTAAATTTTTAAGTAATTCCCAATATGGTTTTAGAAAGGGTCTAAGCACGGAAGTGGCGCTTTTAGCATGTTTTAGATCTAAGGCTTTCGATTCTGTTAATCATGAAATATTATTAGACCAATTGTGGCGTATTGGATTTAGAGGTGTTGTTTATAACTGGCTAAAATATTAGCTTCAAAATAGATTTCAGAGAGTTTTAATAGGTGGTTGTGCTAGTAACTTTAATGAAATTCTTTCAGGTGTCTCTCAGGGTTCTGTCCTTGGTCCTTTACTATTTTCAGTCTATGTGAATTCTTTTTCCCGTTTGAATTTATGTAGTAAAGTTGTAGCATTTGCGGATGGTATTGCATTGTTTGCGTCCAAGCTAAGTAAGTATTTTGACAAATTTTCAAAATAAATAGAGTGATAAAACTCCGATTAGAAAAGAAAAGTCAACTGAACAACGCGATAATTATTTATGTATCCAGATCCAAAAAATGTATCACTCTGGGGTGAGTGTGAATACCACCGCAATTTTTATTCCATTTTGAGGCATATGTAACAACTATTGCGGTGATCATTACACCCATTCCGGAGTGATAAATTCTTTGGCCCTGGATACATAAATAATTACCGCAATGTCCAGGTGACTTTTTTTTTTTAATCGCAATTTTATTGCTCTAGTTATTTTGAAAATTTATGGGGTCGGTCTTTGACAGTCAAGGAGGATTGACGTGTTTGTCATTCTCTCCGTGAACTTATTTAATTTAATAATTTAAATTTAATTTGGTTTATTTTGAACTTTATCTTATTTTAAGTGCAAATTGATTTTAGTTTAGTGCAGTGGATGTGTATTCAAATTAAATTGATATATTGAAGTTGAATGTGGATAATAATGTAGTCCATCGGGATGCAATAGACAGGCAATGTTTTTGAATTTTAAATTCTAAAAAGACCAAAGTATTGAAATCCTGTCAAAAATGACGAAAAATTTATGACACAGGTGAATGCTATCCCCATTGAAGATACCAAAGACCGAAGTTCTGATCACCTCATGAGGTTTCAGCCCTTTATATTTTAAAATTTAAAATTCAAAATCATTGCCTGTCTAATGCATCCCAATGGGCTACATTTTATCCACATTCAACTTCAATTTCCCAATTTAATTTGAATACACTTCCACTGCACTAAACTAAAATCAATTTGCACTTAAAATAAGATAAAGTTCAAAATAAACCAAATTAAATTTAAATTATTAAATTAAATAAGTTCACGGGAAAACGAAAAACACGTCAATCCTCCTTGACTGTCAAAGACCGACCCCATAAATTTCAAAATAACTAGAGCAATAAAATTGCGATTGAAAAAAAAGTCGACTGGACAACGCGGTAATTATTTATGTATCCAGGGCCAAAGAATTTATCACTCCGGAATGGATGTAATGATCACCGCAATAGTTGTTACATATTGCAGCATGCCGCCCGCGGGCGGAAGTGATTTCCAATGAAAGCTTTTGCTATTTTACACAAGTGTCGCGAGGAAAAGGGAAGAGAAGTACTAAAATGTATCTAACTTCATGCTGCTATATTTATATTTTGACATTTCGTCAAAATATAAAAAGAGCAGGAAGAAATAAAAATAAAATAAAAGTGTATCTTGTACCGTGGACGGACGCAGAGTTTTTGGCCGCGTTCTTCATATTTCCCGATGCGAGGTAGTTCGGTTTTGAGGAAGTCGTGGAATGACAGTCATCTGATGGAATTATAGATACGGAATCTGAAGACACGGAAAATCAATGCCAACATCACCGGCATGAACTAATTATGTTGATCGTTTATCCAGCTACGAGTTCACGAAGCCAAGATAAGTGGTTGAAGGGTGGCAGTAACAGGTGTGATAACATAAATGATCGTTAACTAGATAGAGATGAAGAGTTGATATTAAGGACCGGCCTAAGAAGACCATGGTTGTACCCCGCAATTTACGCAAATATGGGTTGCAACAAAAACATTTTAAAGTAATAAATCTAACAATAACTAGTTCAATTAAAAAGGATGAACAGACTGGTGGTTTAGTTGACTCTAGTGAAGGTGGTGGATCAGGAGAGGATGGAGGAGGTGTTGTCAGTGTCGGAGATGTTAAAAATAATAATGAAACAATAGACATTTCTAAAATGGGAGAATATGCTGGGTGGTATACACAGATGGAATTGGAGGTTTTTCAGGATCAGCGGTGGAAGTCTGTCCACCATGGGGAGAGGCTGTCGAGGGGACAAGGATGAGAGTGAGTTGCCGCAGATGGCAGAAGTATGGGGTCCGAAGGATCGAGCTCACCAGCGGAACGATAAATTCCTAGAGATGTGTGAGTCTCGTTGCAGTCGCGGCATCTATAGCGATTTAGGATGCGATTGTGGAGAGCGAGACCATTGGACGCGCAGGACTGTTGCGGTGAGTGTGTCATGTTCGTGCACTGGAGGTTTTGTCTGACAGGAGGGTTTTGTTTATGTTTAAGGCGGTGGATGATGCGTGAATTTTGGCATATGATTCACAAGGTGGGCTCTTTGGATCGTTGCTCCCTTACGATTGCCCTGCTTGTCTTGTTAAACCTGGAATCATAGTAGTGCAGTAGCTGTGATCTATTATTGGATGGACTCTGATCTATTATTGGACAAATATCAGAGTGGGAAGAGAGGATGATCCGAAGTTTATATATGATGATGTTGGGTTGAATACTGCTGAGTATTTTACTGTTTTGACCGCTGCGGGTGTGAGGTGGTGGGGAAAGGTTGTGATCCTTGGGGATTGGATGGACTATTTGAGGAGGATGGTGGGGGTCGTTGCATGTGGAAGTTCTGGTGGAATAGTTTTGGTTGGAATGGGTTATGATTCTGGATTTTCAAACGACGTTATATCGGACTAGGCAGGGGGTGTTGAAGTTGGCGGGTGTTGCGGCTAACCGAGAGGGTGGCGGATGAACTGCAGCTGTGGGGGGTTGGGGAGATATGGGTGGGAGTTGTGGTTTCTTCTTCCGTGGATGGGTGTGGTGGGAAGGTGGTTTAATGTTGCGTGTATTCGGATTTTGGTTCGGTCAGTAGTGACTGGGTATGTTCATCGTGTTGGTGCCGCTCGACTAATGGATTGACGAGCTGAAGACGGGCAAATAGAGATAAGTCGGGACTAATTGTGGTATGGGGACGGACGAAGCAAGTACTATAGCTCTACCGAGGAGGGAGGAAGGAGAGTTCCTACGTTTCTGCGCGCACTCGATACTTTATGGTTTTAGTTTATTTTTTTTGTTCTCTCTTCCAAGGAAGGCGAAAATGAAAGAAAGGAGAAGGCTGTGCGGTGTGGAGTAAGGAGTGGGAATTGCTTGATGAGGAATGTAGTCTGTAAGTAGGGGTATGAAATTGTGGGGGAAGGAAGAGAATTTTTCTTGCCGCATACATCAAGGGGTTGGAGCCGGAACAAATGTATATAAGCTAAAGCTATCATTGGGAATAATAATTTAATTTAATCATTTTCAGAGAGGCCCGCGAAACCCAATTTGAGCATTAGTCGTAAATAGCATTATGTACGTATGTATATTTTATGCAGTGCTTAAATAAACGGGTGGTTTTTCACGCAGTACTGCATTAAATCGGTGGTGCACCCTGGATTTTTAATACAACGTGTCAGAAGCATCTTTACGTTGGAGCACAATAACTTTTATTAATAAAGATGCAATGTTATTAATTATTATTTTCCGGATCTGTAGGATACTGATATTTGGTTTAAGTTCTTGGGTGAATTTGTATTTTAATTTTAATTGTAGTTATACATATAGGAACAGGGTATTAGCGCCTTATATTCCATTATTAGGTTTTGGTTATTTGTATAAGGCCGTACGATGGGTGCACGGGGGTCCGGGTTTTCCTGCCAAAATGCTTGGATGTTCATCGGAAGCAAATGGTCAGATAATACATTACATTACATTATTAATTATTAATTTATTTATTTAGTTTAGTTTAATGTAATAGTAATGGGATATTATTGATTAATTCTGTTTTGGGTTTTCAGAAGTGCGTATCAATCCTCGCTCAGCAGCCTGAAGCTTCAAGCACGCTGCGGTCTTATAGCGGATTACTGGTAATGAGATGTGTCAACTTGTTTATGATGTAGATCAAAAAAAAAAAAAAAAACTAAAAAACTTTATGGTTTGGGTCCTGTTAGTTAAGTAGTATAGTTAGTTTTTGTAAGAACGGATTATGTTAAGTTTATTTTTAGAAATGCGGGTGAAATTTTTTCTGTTTGGGCCGTACTCGTAAACAGCTTACATACAGTACTTGACTAAATTGGTGGTGCACTCTGATTGTGGATGTAACGTTCGGAACCATATTTAAAGTAGATCATAAAAGGGAAGATTTGCAATGTTATTAATTTTCTTCTTCCGGATATGTAGGTCACTGCCGATTAGTTTAGTAATTTAGTTCTTGGGAGAATTTATGTTTTAATTTTAATTTTATATGTAAGTAGTAACTGGGTATTTGAGCGTCTTATAATTTTATTATTTTAGTTTGGGTTACTGATAACATTAATTAGAATTCATTACAGGACGGCGCCTATTATAGATCAAACCACTAGAATCTTAGTGGCAGATTTTGCTGAAACGCTATATGTATTATAGGTTGAACTGGATTGTAGTTATAAGAAGCGACAGGGACCAGGATGGAGGAAATATTGTGAATAAACAGATGATCCCGATGATATTATTAGCTCTAAGTTATGATTATTATATATTTATTTATTTATTAATTATATATTTACTAACTATGATTATGATTTTCAGAAGAGCCCAGGAATCTGATGCAGCAAACTAATAAATGTTATTTTAGAATACAGTTTTAATTAAAATTCTAATAATCATAATATAAGTAGACTAGAAATGTGTTGTCATTGTGTTACTAACTATTGGCTATACTTAGGTGTCTGTAACCGGGTCAATTTCTATCTCACTAACTAAACCTATCCAAATACTCTTTATGTTTTATGTAACAAGGTGTTCGGTGAGGCCCAGCCATTAATAACCCCGGGAAATATTGCTTAAAGCTTGGTCGAACACTTCAATCAATCAATCTGGTTATTTTAAAAATTTATCAATAATACTCATTTGGCTTGGACGCCCCAAGACAGTAGCATAATTGAAATCGGGCTGATGGCCTTCTTTGAGGCAGTGATGAACCAAAGCGGTTTTTGGTTTTGAAGGATCACTAGCTTTAGTAATATCACGCTTATGATTTTGTAGCCTTTTTTCAAAATACTGCTTCGTCTGGCCAACATAGACAGTTTACAATCTGAGCCACTACTCAAGTCACCCAAACAGGGAATCCCATACACGATATTTGTTTGCCTTTCTTTCGGTATTTTATCTTTAAGTTGCGTGAAAATATTATGTAAACTGTTTGTAGTTTTGTATGCCAGTTGTGTGTCTGGACAGTGTGAGTTAATTACTTTTCCTATTTGTTCTGATATGCCCTTAGCACAGGGCCGTCTTATGAAATTATGCGCCCTTGTGCTAAATTTATAAGGCGCCCTAAAAAAATATGTTTTCAGATCTATTAAATAAGTAAGAAAGTTTATTTAAAACTGATCCACTCCTTCAATTACGAATATTTTTTAGGTTAAGTTCTATTTGAATTTGACAATTCGCAGGGTTCAAAAAACAATTAAATTGTCGATATTCGATCTAGATATGGTCAAATAACCGATAGTTGATTTTTCAACATTGAAAATATATCACATTAAACGTGAAAAGGGCGCCATTGCAATAGAAATACATGTCCAACTATAACTAAAATTAAAAACAAAAATGTTCTAAATTTTTTTTTTAACATGTAAAATATTTTTTTAGAAGTTTTTTATATTCTGTTTTGGAAACGAAAGGCGCCCCTTTAAGCTAGCGCCCCTGTGCTTAGCACAGTTAGCACAATGGTTAAGACGGTCCTGCCTTAGCATATGTGAGTGATTTGTATCGTTTGTTGTTACTTATGGTTGGTTCATTCTCGTTACTAATAATGGGTGCAGTAAAATTGTTTTTATTATGGAAATACTTTGCAATAAGTTTGTCGATCAATTTTTTGGGATAATTGTTGGAGGTCAAGGTGTTTACAATCAACATTTTGTTTTTCTTCACATAAATACTTGAGCTTAAATCGAAAACTCTTTCAATAAAATTCATTGCTGTATTTAGTTTTTGTCCTTCGGGATGTTGGCTGAATCCGATCGGATGCAATGCTTTTCTTGTACCAATCTGTGTGGAAAGTGCCGTCAGGGTTTCTTTTTACCGAGACGTCAAGAAAAGGAATTTGTTTATTTTTTTCTATTTCAACGGTGAATTGTAGTCTGGGATGAAATGAGTTGAGTAGATTCAATGTCAAATCAACTGAAAGGGAAGGTATTATGGCAAAAACGTCATCAACATATTTTACGAAACATTTCGGTGTGTAGTTCAGCTTCGTCATTGTCATATCTAATAACCTTCGTGTGATTATATCTGCGATTACCGTTGACAGTGGGTTACCCATTGGCATGCCAAAAATTTGTTGGTATGTGATAGAATTAAAAACGAAATAATTCCCGTCAATGAGACAGAACCTAAGTATTTGAAAAACTAGTAGTTTATGTATCTGGGTGTATTTGATAATCTCGTTCCACTGTTCGTTTATTATATCGATAGCTAGGTCGACTGGTATATTTGTAAACAAGGATATGATGTCGAACCTGACCATTGAATCCGTTTCGGCAATATTAGTATTGCTTATCTTATGTTTAAAAACGAAAGAATTTTTTATGTTGTACGGATCGTCTTCAGTTAATTTCCTCAATATTGTTGATAACATTTTGGATAAACCGTTCGTGGAAGTGTCAATAGAAGCGGAGATTGGTCTGCAAGGAATATTGGGTTTATGCACTTTCGGTAGTGCATAAAGTTTTGGATCTGTGGAGTTGTATGTTGAAAGCAAAATTTTTTCTCTCTTTTCAATCACCTTTAATTTGAATAATTGATCGACAAATTTATTGTTTTTAAGCTGAAGGCTGTTCAGTGGGTTAGAAGATAACGTTTTGTATGTTTTACGATCTGATAACAGCTCCATAATTTTGAAAATAACTTTACCAAGAAACTATAACTTTCTTCAAAAAGCATAAAAATTTGATAATAGTTCCTAGTGACAAAGGCAAAGCCACAGTTGTAATGTTTAAACATGAATACAACCTAAAAATTATGGAGCTATTATCAGATCGTAAAACATACAAAACGTTATCTTCCAACCCACTGATCAACAATAGATTAAAACTATATTATAGTTGCACATAAATGCATCATAAATTAGTGTATGTAACGGTAGTACTGTAATGGTAGTACTGTAACGGTAGTACTAAGTGGTACTAAATAAACAAGATGATCCATAAGCAAGTTTAATTTAACTCAAGGTCAAATCATGAACATTCTCAAAATACATATAACATATTACCACACTGTGGTGAATTTTGAATTCTTAATTATTTATAAAATTCACTTAAATTACACCTTACAGTTTTGATTTTGCACTTGATCACACACAATTACATGAATAAACAGTTACTCGAGCTCATATATGATATTTAACATCACATTAGTAAGAGCACGCATTTGCTATCGCAGTTATAAACTTTAAGTTAGTATAGGCTTAGGATTTACTTTTATTTCACCACATAGTTTCACCAATAACATTTTCAATAAATAAAAGCTTTATTTGTTTTGAAGCACACAGAAAAATACACACATTATAATGTTAAAAGCACGCCTGTATCAGTCGTTAGATGAAGATCAAAATTCATAATTCAAATTTTATAATTAAATCTTCATTTTACAGAAAATTTTAAATTTTTTTTTTTCATTTTCAAGATTTGAGTTTTAAAATATTCTGAAAAAGGAGAAATTTCATTTTAAAATTAGAATGGAAATTCATTTTCTAGGAGTATTTTATACCCATTTCAAAGGCAACAATAGCCTGGAGAAAACATAACACTCAATTTAATTTTTACAACGGTTTTGCCTAGAATTCCAGTTTAGGTGTTGGACTGAATCACTTTTCAAACGGAATTTCAATTAAAAGTCTAAAACGAATCCCAGCCAAAAAGTTTTGACTTGAATGCCTTTTTAGCTTTTTGATTGAACTATACCTTCTGAAATGGCATTTCAGATTAAAAATATTGATTTAAAATTGTATGTTTTGTTTGTTTATAACAGTCCTGAAATATCTAGTGACTGAAATATGTATCTTTCAAAAAGGTGGTTCGGTCTAAATACTCAAAAGGCATTTCAGTCCAACAGTTTCTGACTTATTTAACGAAATTTTAGTAAAAAAAAATTGTATGGGAAATTTTATGACTGAAATATTTTTCGATTTTTGACTGGTATCGCCATTTTCACTGTTTTGAAATATGAAATATTAAAAAATTTTAAGCATAAATGTATAAACGTGTTGTATAATTAAATACATAATTAAAAAAAAATTAAATTTTGTCGATTTTTAATTAAAATGTAAATAAAAAAAATGTAAACAATAATTTTTGTCACTTTAACAGTAGTTTCTAATAAATATACAATGCACGATTGCTAAGATAACAAAAAAAATCAAGGTCGCTCCGTTGATTTTTTATTTAATGCGGCAATTATTCTCAGTCATTATATCTAGGTGTATCAATGATGTTCCTTAATACGCTATTAAGAAATATTTGGATAATCATTGCGTTGCTCTGTTTGGTGTAATCCCAACGTTGAATACCATAAGTCCAAATCGATTTCAATATTCTCTTGAAAAGTTGGAGATGGTGTACGTTGATCGAGAAAAGTTTTTCATCAGCCAATACATTTTTGTGTATTTAAGTCTTAGTTCTTCACTTTCCTTTTTGACTTGCTTCGTAGATTTAGGTGGTTAGCTGTTTTCGCATAAGGTATTATTTCTCGATTATGGTAGCAGGAATATGTTTGAGTCGTGTGTTTGTTTATTCGCCAATTTTTTATCCGCAGGTATGTATTCGAGCTATAGCTGATTGTAACTTCTGTGTAGGCTCTTCGTTGCTTTCTCCAACAGCTAGCATCGGGCATAGACACTTTTCCGTGGTGTGTGTTACTCCTGCCTTGATATCTTTCAATTCAGGAAAGGTATCATCTAACTTAATTTTGCAGAATCTGCCTTTGAAAAGTAATTCCAGTATTTTAGCGAATAGCATTGGTCAAATAATTCTGACATTCTGATTAAGTCATACATGTCAAACTTTGTCGAAAGGATGCAGAACGTCCAAAAATATCGTTGAACAGATCTTTTTCTCCTCTAGTGTTTCGTCGATTATAATGATTGAGTTGGAGTTTAACTAATACATGCAGTTTTCGGACCGTGGTGATTTAGGTATTGGGTTGAGCTTTGAGTTTGGGTTACAGTTGAGAATGAAGTTGGAGTTGAGTTGGAATCGATTGGGGAGTTGTAATGATGCGGTACGATTTAGGTTAGATCTAATCATGACATTACAAAAATTATCACAATGGGGAATGCTACTACGACTTAATCTCGGTACTCAAGTCGGGTAGAGGAAGTTGGTCGTGAGATTTTTGTAGCTCCCTTAAGATCTAGATGAAGTCGTACTTGGGGTAAAAAAAGAGAATGTGGTTGGAAACAACCAAAAAGGTGGAAATGGAAAAGAGAAAAACAAAAACTAGTCGCGGATCAACCACATTTGAGCGTTGTGAACAGTGCAAAGCACTTGCCGCCTCCTGTCCCGTAAGAGACAGTCCGCAGATACTCAACAACCAGTGCCCTTTAGTTAGTATTTCGATATTAGACCATATTTACCTGTTTTGTTTTTTTTCCTTTGTTGACCGTTAAGTTAGATTACAAAACCCAATTTTAGATTTTTATATAAATTATTATTTTTCTTTATTTTAGTCCAATCAAAAATAATTACTTCTAAACAGACAGAAAGCAAAAGGAAAAAGAGCTCCCCAATAAAATTTTTTACCATTTTATTTAAATTACCATTTTTCTGCTGATTGACCAAAAACAACACAAATTTTTTATCGATCAATCAACCGGAAAATTCCACAAACATCCCTCCAACATTTTATGAATTATTTATCAATGTGCAAAACTTGCAAAACTCAGGCACGTTTTTGTTGCATGTGTAAACACATGCACTGCCCAAATTGCAAAAAATTTTTTTGGCGTTTATTCACCGGATGTTTGTGGAGTTCAGCTTGGTTTCAAATACCCGCAGTTGATTAAACGCAAAGGAAAATCAAAAGAAAAATGTTGTACACATATGCTTAACATAATCGTATGTGCAACAACAAAAAGAGACAAAAAAAGTGTATTTACGTTTATTTAATGAAACTTGAGTCCACACTTTTGATGTGTAGAAATAAATTTGTAAACAAACGTAAATGAAAATATGATTCATATGGTCGCGTGCCACTAGAGTTAATGGAATTTTACGCTAATGTGCTGTTCAAACAAATTTGACACAACTCATCTTAGCATAATTAGAATGGAAACTGCACACGGATATTGTCATAGGAATTTTTTATATTTTAGTAGAAAAATATCTTCAAAGGTGGGATGCAGTTTTCTTGACCGGTGTGAAGTACTTAACGTTAACAGAAAAGTGTAGCTACACAAATTAACAGAAAAGTGGCATTTACACAAAAAAGTGGAAAATCCAAAAGTTTTAATGTAAATATGTATCGTTATATTTTTACTCGCATAAAATAAATAACACAAAAGAAATAAATTAAATAGATATTTGATAGTTTAAATTTGATTTGATGAAGAGCAATATGCCAATTTACACAAATCTCAGAGATGTTCCCATATTGTGACTATATAGGATTAAAAGAGAATAAATAAGGCTTTCTTAATATCTATGTGTTGTTTAAAAAAACAGGATTGGGCTCTGGTGACAAATTTTCAAAAATTATCAATTTCTTATAAAATGATTGATGGAGGTTCTACTACACTAATCCAATTAACACATAGATATTAAGAAAGCCTTATTTATCTTCTTTTTATCTTATATAGTCACAATATGGGAACATCTCTAATATTGCGTGTTAATTGGATTAGTGTAGTAGAACCTCCATCAATCGTTTTATATGAAATTGGTATTTTTGAAAATTTGTCACCAGAGCCCAACCCTGTTTTTTTAAATAACACCCGCATATTAGGAAAGCCTGGTTTATCCTCTACTTATCCTATATAGTCACAATATGGGAACATCTCTAATATTGCGTGTTAATTGGCTTAGTGTAGTAGAACCTCCATCAATCGTTTTATATGAAATTGGTAATTTTTGAAAATTTATCACCAGAGCCCAACCCTGTTTTTTTAAATAACACCCGCATGTTAGGAAAGCCTGGTTTATCCTCTACTTATCCTATATAGTCGCAATATGGGAACATCTCTAATATTGCGTGTTAATTGGATTAGTGTAGTAGAACCTCCATCAATCGTTTTATATGAAATTGGTAATTTTTGAAAATTTGTCACCAGAGCCCAACCCTGTTTTTTTAAATAACACCCGCATATTAGGAAAGCCTGGTTTATCCTCTACTTATCGTATATAGTCACAATATGGGAACATCTCTAATATTGCGTGTTAATTGGATTAGTATAGTAGAACCTCCATCAATCGTTTTATATGAAATTGGTTATTTTTGAAAATTTGTCACCAGAGCCCAACCCTGTTTTTTTAAATAACACCCGCATATTAGGAAAGCCTGGTTTATCCTCTACTTATCGTATATAGTCACAATATGGGAACATCTCTAATATTGCGTGTTAATTGGATTAGTATAGTAGAACCTCTATCAATCGTTTTATATGAAATTGGTAATTTTTGAAAATTTGTCACCAGAGCCCAACCCTGTTTTTTTAAATAACACCCGCATGTTAGGAAATCCTGGTTTATCCTCTACTTATCCTATATAGTCGCAATATGGGAACATCTCTAATATTGCGTGTTAATTGGATTAGAATAGTAGAACCTCCATCAATCGTTTTATATGAAATTGGTAATTTTTGAAAATTTGTCACCAGAGCCCAACCCTGTTTTTTTAAATAACACCCGCATATTAGGAAAGCCTGGTTTATCCTCTACTTATCGTATATAGTCACAATATGGGAACATCTCTAATATTGCGTGTTAATTGGATTAGTATAGTAGAACCTCCAATCGTTTTATATGAAATTGGTTATTTTTGAAAATTTGTCACCAGAGCCCAACCCTGTTTTTTTAAATAACACCCGCATATTAGGAAAGCCTGGTTTATCCTCTACTTATCGTATATAGTCACAATATGGGAACATCTCTAATATTGCGTGTTAATTGGATTAGTGTAGTAGAACCTACATCAATCGTTTTATATGAAATTGGTAATTTTTGAAAATTTGTCACCAGAGCCCAACCCTGTTTTTTTTTAAATAACACACACATATTGGGATAGCTTTATTTATTCTCTATTTATCCTTTATAATCACAATATGGGAACATTTCTGAGATTCGGGTTAGTTGGCAGAGTGCTTCATCATAACGATTCGGGTCTGTAAATATTTTTGTTTTACTACCTTAAAGTATTGTTTTTTATAAATTAAATTTAAACTATCAAATAGCTATTTAAATTTACTTCTTTTCTGTTAGTTCTATTATACGAGTAGAAATATAACGATATTTACATTAATGCTTTTGGATTTTCCACTTTTTTGTGTTAATGCCACTTTTCTGTTAATTTGTGTAGCTACACTTTTCTGTTAACGTTAAGTACTTCACACCGGTGTTTTCTTGGTGGTTTTGTGGATTGGTGTATTTTGTAACGGAGATAACAAGCGCCTGTTACAAGATTCAGTTGAAGAGTCATTTGAGGGTTGAGTTGGAAGTTAGTTTTAGTTGAGTTTATATACGCGTCAATTTTCAGTCGAGTTAGTTTTGGCTTTACATAATATTCATTGTTGTTAATTTCGGCTATGTCCGAAACCTATAATACACATGTTTTGTACACAGTTTTGACATTTATTTGAAAAATATTAACCTACATTCACAATTTTTTATTATGCTGTCCAAATAGTGTAATAATTTGTTGGTTCTTTCATTTTATTGCAGTAACTTCCGAGAAATTGGTAGATTGTAGGCAGAAATTGTGGTGGATGGCTTGGAAGTAGACCATCGTTTGAAGATTTACAGCACAGAAAGGGCTATTTAAGTGTACCCCATGGCAACCGCTAATAGTATTCTGAAAAATTTTAGATTAGTAAAAAAGCCACATGCAATGTAATAGACACTGAAACATTTCAATGAGTAACTATATTTTCTAAGCATTTTCGATTTATGACTGGATTTACGCATACTCAGATTCTCTTCACAATACTCATGCATACATGGGAATGAAGTTTTCTATCATTTAAAATTATCACTGAGCCAGAATCGCACAAGTATGTCGATTTAATTTTATCACGTAGGGTTGGCGAAGGAAGATTCGTCAATGTTAAATTGTTGTTAAATGGACGCAAATTTCAAAAATAATTCTCGTTCGACCCGTAAAATGAAAGGTAAGGGCAAAAATGTTTTGGCCGGTGCAATGTCGCTTATAATTAGTTGTATAATGTATTATATTCTGTTGTATTTAAAATGAAAAATTTAAAGAATATTGGGATTTTTAACAACCATATCAGTGTGAATATACGTAGTCCGATTACCACGTTAAGCGTCCTTTAAAAGAATATTGAGATCATTTTTTCGGAGTTTGCAAATTTTTAATATTATAATTTATTTGAGTAAGCAATTTCAAAATAGGTATCAGGTTGCCTAATTTGGATCGAATGTTTACTACATATCGAACGGCACCACAAGAAAAAATATTAGTTAAAATGTACGCATAGTTAAAAGGTTGGTTTACAAGAAAGGTTTTGTTACCCTAGTTCTATTTACATTCACGCTCTAATCCAATCAAATCAAAGTTTTGTGATTATTTCGCTGATTTGGATGGTTTTGATAAATCACAGATATGAATACTAAAGGTAAAAATCATCCTCGGTGAACTGCCTTCAAAAACTTTTTGATACTTCATCATTCATTTCTCGTAAACTATACAAAATCTTTCACAATTAAGCAAAGAGTGTTTGCGAGTGATTGTAACTGCAGTTTATAGTGTAAAATACTTATAGAATACTTCGTAATACAATATTAGTGTCAAAGCTATATATAGACGCATATTAGAGATCTCGATAATTTCTGCCTCCGGAAGGGATGTGAAATATCTTGTTTCAGTTCGCTCAAATCGCTTTATCCACCAACATTTCTAGGGATTGATTGGGTGATCTCTCGCAAAATCCATGAGACCGACCTCCAAAGAGGGTGGTTCTCCTCAATATCAGGTACACCACCTAGAGTATTAACTTCCAAGTTCGTTCTGCTAATTGCTCATTTACCTATAGTGAATTGCACTCACCTCTAGTATTAAGCCTATGTTTCATCCCATTAGACGAGAGCTACCACTGTCACATTATCTTGTTCGGAGTATTTTTAGCAATTGATAATAATCTCTCTTACCCTATAATTATAGACCAAAACCTATCAATTTTTTTGGTGCTTGTCTGACAACCACCTTTTGTAAATATCATTACCGTGTGCAAAGAGATGACAAAAATCGGTATCCGCGGCCTAAGAACTGTGTAGGATCGGCGTGAAGGGTAAATTGTCAATACTCAAAAGTGTTTGAGTGTCTGAGAACCAAATAAAAACGTAAAAGATATTGTCGGCCGAGTTAAAAAGAGTCGCTTGCAATACTGAGCAGGTAATAGATGGTGGCGAGCCACTTAACGACATTAAAATACGTGCGCCTCAGCACCACTTAAAAATAATTTCATTAGATTTATTAGAGTTAATTAAAACGAAAAATAAGATAAGCCGGTCTTGTCAACTTGTTTGGAACAAGGTATAAACGATTTTTAGGCGAAAATTAGTCAATTTTGGAACTATCTTAGTAGCAAATTAAAAAAAACGCTTTAAAACATTTTAAAAAGAAATATTGTATATCCTCAGTCGGTTGGTTTTTTAATAGTTTACCCTTGCTAGACATACCTAATAATACATTTTCATTTTGTACGTGGGTACATAAGATTCTGAAACCTTTTTCAAAAAATTCTTGCGCCTGTGAAGAGCCTATTTGGCACGGCTTCTTTTAAGTTATCATCGTGTACATGACGTTATTTTGAATCACGCATAAATGGGGCAACCAAATCTTATTATTTAACAAATATTTTGGCCTAACCTACTCACCGTACGTAAGAGACAAACAAGTGTTGTATGTAGGTTAATAATAGGTTAGCGAAATCACTAAGCGCGCTTTAAAATACTTCAAAGCGAATGAGCAGCCATACGGTAGTTCTCTCTATATATTTTTAATATTGTATCCTTTATGTATTCAGTATTTTTTTCAAACAGTAATAATCTTTGAAATCGAATCCTGTATAAGCTTATAAGATTTACGCGACTTTTGCAACGCGCAATTGAATAAATATTATAAAATCGTAATGGTATCTTCGTAATCGGAGCTATGAGAATTTCTGGTTACATTTAACCAGATGATATTCCATAAGGTCATTATTACTGATGTGTTTTAAGTTCGTTTTATTTTTGGCATAATTATGGAGTTAAGATGTACTTACTGGGTTGGGAGGAAGTTAAACCGAGCTCATTGGAATCATTCCAAATTATATTTTCTCCCTCTTTCGTAGTTAAAAGTTAGGATGAAAAGCAAAAGCAAGAATCATATACAATATTACAGATAATTCATTCAGTACAAAAACCAAAAATAAAATTAGAGTACCCGTTATATAGAGTACCTTTACTATACATGAAGTGGAATCAAAACCTCCACGGTAAAGTTAATACATTTGCCTGTAATTTGAATATAAAATATTTACATGTATGAAAAAGGTAAGCTATCTACAATCTACATATATATTGAATTGGGATATCCAAATTTTATTTTTTTTTCTTTGCCCCAATTGAACTGTCTTTAAAAAGAGGTGAACTTTAGTAGTATATAGGCTTAAACTTTGGGTAAGGAATTCGCATTATCGAAAGATTTAGCAGTTTGTTGAAAACTAAATAATTTGAATTATTAGTTGATATTTAACCCTAAATAATTTCCCATTAGTCACATAAACAAAAAGTAATATTTCCACAACCAACATAATCAAATTCAAAATTGCCTTTCAAAAATAATGAACCGTATGAAAAATCGGTTTTAAGACAATATGTCAAGATGCTTCTATTATTATTTCGACTATTTAACAGAAAAACTCAAATCAATAATTTTATTTCCATTGTTCGAGCTTTATTTGGTCCTTCAAATCTTTAAGATTACACAAAAGACAATTTTTCTCGTCATATATAACATAAGAATATAACACAATTAAAACCAAGTTATTCATTTTAATTCAACAATTGTGTTACACAACTCTATAGACGAGTACAATAATAATGTCAAGTGATTTTTTCAAGAGACATACATAGATAGAGACGAGAAAAATTTGTGTATGTACGTATGTTACGGGTACGAGTACTTGGAAGAAAAAAACATTTTCATTTTATTATCCTCCTTGACTTCTACTCAAAATATAAATAAAAAAACTCAAATTGCTTTATGTAATTAACAAGTTGTCTGATAAAATTTGAACAAAAATCGTTTATTTGCTATACGTAAAATATTCACATTTTCAACTTTTATTTTTTTACAAATTTTCCACGCTTTCAACTTTTATGTGTACAAAGCAATACGACCTTATCTACTCGAAACTCTAAAGTTTTTGTCACCTTAATAGGTTTTGATGTGCGGGTTGGAATTCAATAACTTTTCCTTTTTTCTAAAGCATAGCGTGTAAATTGAAATTAAAAAGTTTTTCTAATTTTCAATTTGCACATTGTAAGTAAGGAGAAGAAAAAAGGATTTTTTTTTCATTTGCCATATGCCTCGTCAAATGTTATTCTTATCAGCATATTTTATAAATAGAAATATTGCACGTTTTTAGTGTTGATCTATATGTAAAACTTTTAATTTGATTTTATATAATAATAAATACAAAAGTAAATAAAAGCTTTGCAAAAGAGAAAAATCTCGCACAAAAGTAGATAATTAAATAAAAGTTTCATGTTTTTACCAAAACTGAATGAAATCGAAAAGCTTTGTCATGTGATCTAAATAAATAAATAATAATACTTTTTTGTTGATTCTTACAAATATTATTATTAACGGTTATTCTCTCACAATCTTTTCGTATTGTTATTACGAGTATTAATGTGTTATTTATAAGAATGTTTTACTATTTTCCCTTTGTACTATCCTACTTATATCATAAAATCTTTAAAATGATTTGAAATCGTTATTATAATAAAAACTTTGCTTCTACTCGCGGCGATTATAAATAATTTAATTTTCTAGAACATCGTCTTCAAGACAAAATCTCTAAGGCGTTTAGTATTACCATTTTGCGATGTAATTATTAAAATCAATTTAATTAATTATATATTTTCTCAATGCTAGCTCCTTGGGTGGTGCAACTGTCACATAAATAATATTTCCTCAGGAATAATAACTCAAAGTGTTTTATGAAAACTTTATTGAAACTTTAAAAAAATGTTTTCCTTATTTATAAAAAGCTTTTAAAAGTAAAAGATAATTTACTTGGAACAACTTTTATATCCCTCATCTGATTCTCTTTGTTGGCTTATAAATTTATTTTTGCTGTTTTCATGTACATTACTATATATAAATATTTTATTCTCAGCGGTATTAGTCACCATCTTCTTATAGAACAAATAAATTACTTACAAAAGGTGTTTAAAGAACGCCATAAATTTGCAACAAATAAAGAATATGAAAGCAAAGTCTACCTAATTGGTAAACTTTAGTAGAATAAATCTTATTTTGAAAAGTCAATGTTAGGTGTGAATTGTGCCCTGTTTGGTCAAAGTTTAGTCTAGTTATTATATATTATTTACATATACTTAAAACCTATTGGTCACGGACTACGGATTTGGTTTGGGTTTTGTAACAAATATTTTAGATACTACTAAGTTAATTAACAATTTATTTTCTAAAGGTTAGATTAGGAGTTATAGCAAAGTGAATATTCCATAATAAGTTCGGTGCACCATTTGGAAGTGATACAATCATAAATTTATATTGACTGAAAATGTTGAACATTCCTTTTTAAAATGGTGTATCGAAATTTTTTATTTAGTCGCGCCTATGCTCTCTACGACTATGAGATCGGTACGTGGGCCCGTATTCCAAAATCCTGTAGGTCGTAAAAATACCGTTTTTGAAAATATGTATTTTAAAATCCAGTATTCTAAATTCCGTTATTTCAAAATTCCATTTGCTAAAATCTAGCGCAGTTTAGATTTTTTAGGGGATCACGAGATTAACAAAAATTGGAAATGAAATTTTTTTTCGTATAATTTTATTTAATTGTTCAAATCTAGTATACGAAGTTCATGGTCTCGCCGAACAGCAATCTTGGATCGCCTCAAAAGACGAGTAATTACGTTGTACCAATTTCTCTGAATAAAGCTTTGAAGTTGTAGAAAAAACCCTCATAACTTATAGTAGGAGAGCTAGTAAACAATTGAGAGTAGGTATTTGAGGCAGCATGAAAATTTGTGTGACACTTCTTTAGCAATGTCTAAGGAGCATTGTCAACCCTTGAATTCTTTAAGTTGTGAAATTTTTTTGCAACAAATGTTCTTGAGGCATTTTGAAATTTTAATACCTTTTAATTTATTATTTAATAAAATATAAAATAAAAAATTCAGATCATTGAGTCGGGTTTAAAATGTTACCAGGCAGCTTCAAAATTGAATTTCGTAGATTTCTATAAAAATATATTTAAGGCAAGGTGCATACTGCGGTGCGATTGGCTCTTGCAAGACCACATTATATAGTAGACATGCAGCTATCGTGTTACAAAAAATGTTGAAATAGTTAAAAGAGATATATATATACGTCATATAAAACTGAGGCGCTTTACCATAAACCCCATTCAAACAAGCTTGATACTAGGTTTGAAGCATCACTATTTTGTAATACATACATCACTATAAGATAATTTTTGGTCATTAAACTCCATCAGCTCTGTACGTAAATTTTCTGGAATCAAAATGCAATGAAATTCAAAATTTCTAACCCAACTGCCATCAGTGGGTGTAATCGGTTACATCTATTGAAGTGCTTGCCTGAAAGGATTGAATCAACAGATACATTTGCTTTTATTTCAACAGCAATATTCATTAGTCCACAGTCTACTATAAATTTACATACAGCTTTGAAATTTGCAAGCATAATATGAAAAGATCTTAAATGAATAAATATGTTATCAAATAATGGCTGCTCACTAGATTGAATTTGCATCGCAAATTTAGCGAAAGCTAAATCGTACGTAACTTCAATATGAGGCTGCTACACTACCTCAGCGATTTTTTGCTTTTTTTTTCGGTGTTTTGAGAACAAAATTTTTAGAAGCAAGTGATTCATTGATGGGCGTGAGATAACAAATTTTTTGTTTAGAGGTATTAAAGTCTTGTATAAACTTGCTGTTAAAGCCAACCCACATCGGAATTTTTAATACATGTGACAGGCATCCAATGTATATCAATATTTTTTATTAATTGTAAGGATTCTGGAACTATGGAACGTCGCTCATCTGTAGGTGGTAATAACGTTTCTGCCATTCATATGGGTAATTGCATCAAACTTTCATCGTCTTTTTCACATTTGTTTATTGCTAACATTTTTTGCAGTTTCATTTACTTCTTCGTCATTATCCGATATATCTTTCTGGATTTCATCTATAAGTTCTAAGATATTGTCTTCTATATTGTCTGCCAGAGGCACATTTTGGTAAATTATATACCAACAGTGTCGTATAATGTGTTTTTACCTTATGCTTTGTCAAGAAATCGATCAATGTTATCAAAAACTACTCCCGTAAATAACCCATTTGTTCTAACAGTACCTTCAGGACATAATTTGTATTGACTGGAAGATGAAAATGTAGCCTCTGTTTCTAATTATTCAAACATATTGTAGCTGCTGCAGTGACCATACCTATTTATGATCTCAACAACTTTTCGAGAACTCGTTTTACTTTTTAGCGTCATATGTGGCCAGTGTAGTATGTTTACTACCTAGTTTTAATTTTTCCACGTGAAACATTAAAAATTAAATCTTGAGCCAACGAAGAATTTTTTCTTTTGCATTCACTGCTCTTTTTACTTTTGAAACGACCACTACGCAATTCTGCCGAAAAAAGCCTTTTATTAATTGTGAATATGATGTCGTACGTTTTTTCCATATTTAAAATTGTACCACATGGCAGGTAGAGAGTCCCGCTAAAATTACCTGTCTTTTTAAAAATATGTTTTTTCAGATATATACTCCGTCTCACTTTTTTAAGAATACTTTTTTTTTAAACTTCAGATATTTTCTCCAATACTATGTATATTTAAACAAATTCTAATTGTTATATCGGAAAAGGGCTCTATTAAGAAAATATCCCATACAGTAATTTGCAGATTCTTTAGAAAACCGCTACTTTTTTTTAAATAAAACGGTGCGCACCTTTAAAATCTGCATATTTATTTGTCTCACTTGTTTAAGAACAACTGAAATATCTCGTTTCTAAGTCTAAAAAATAAAAATAAAAGAGGGTAGGGTCTCAGTTCGTGATTAAACCTTGGCGTGTGCGCAACTATGCCTAAAGGAAAGTTCTTTAATATAGACGAAAAAGCCCAAATTCGGGCTTTCAAGGAGGACGGCCATAGTATCCGGGAAATTACTGCTAAAATTGGAAGAAGTTCAACCGTTGTGCATAATTACCTAAGTAACATCCAAAGCTATGGAAAAAACAGTAAAGGACGTGTGAACTGAGCATGGCTACAACAATCCAAGATCCACGGGCCATTCTTAAAGAAGCTTCAAATTCTACCATTTCGATTAGCAAAATTAGGCCTAAAACCCGTGTTACGGCCAGCAGAGCAACCGTCCATCGCATAATACAGTGTTCCCCACATTTAACATTTCAAAATATTAAGAAAAAACCGCCGTTAAATGAAGCACGAAGGAACCAGCGTCTTTGCTTTGCAAGGCAACACATTAGATGGGACAGAGAGTGGCATAAGGTTGTCTACTCCGCTGGAAAAAAATTTAATTTGGACGAGCTAGATGGATACAACTATTATTTTCATGACCTAAGAAAAAAAGGAAATTATTTTTAGCAAAAGGCATAGTACAGGGGGTAGTGTAATGGTGTGGGGATCAGTGTCTTTTTTTGGAATAATTGATTTAGATTTTCAGACAATAAAAATGACAGCAAATACCTATAAAACCGTTTTGGAACGAGTTTTTCCAAAATATACCGAATATTTTAATGGATAGCGTTGGATTTTCCAGCAGGATAATGCCCCGATTCATCCTGCCAGGATAATCAAAGCGTGGATTCCGGAGCAAAATGTAGAACTATTGCCTTGGCCGCCTTATTCACCCGACTTAAACATAATGGAAAACGTTTGGGGATGGCTATCACAGAAAGTCTACGTAGGAGGAAGGCAGTTCGAGAATAAGGACGAATTAATTGAAGCCATAAAATCAGCCTGGGCCGAAATTTCCCTTCGCTATTTGGGGTCACTTTATAATTCAATACACAATAGACTTCTTGAAGTTATTAAACATCAGGGTGGAAATACTCATTACTAATTGATTGAATAATAATTGAAATTAAATAAAATTTACAAACACAAAAAAAAAGATACGAGAACTGTTCATTTTAATAAATTTTACAGCTGTTCTTAAACAAGTGAGACAAATAAATATGCAATTTTTATAGGTACATTCCGTTTTATTTAAAAAAAGTAGCGGTTCTCTAAAGTACCTGCAAATTACTGTATGGGATATTTTTTTAATACAGCCCTCTTCCGATATAACAATTAGAATTTGTTTAATTATACATAGTATTGGAGAAACAATCTGATGTTTAAAAAAAAATAAGTGTTCTTAAACAAGTGAGACGAAGTGTATGTATACCGGGTGAGGAAAAAGTATGGAAACCCCTAAAAATCTCGCGGAGTTCGGTCAAAAAAAAAATGAGCAAGATTTATTCTCAAGTAATTTTCAACAAGGAATTTAATGGTGAGTTTGGTTGTGACCTGGACCTTCATCTTCAAGGTCATTTGGAGGTCAAGTTCATTTTTTAAATTAGAAGCCCTATTTTTGATGACAGAATCGGAAAGAGCGATCAATTTTACGTCCATGTATGTATTTTCCATGACCTCCCAAGATCATCTGAAGGAATTTACATTGCGAGGTCAAAGTATGGAAACCCCTAGAAATTTCGCGAAGTATGTCAAAAAAAACATAAGCAAGGATTAGTCTTAGGTAATTTTCAACAAGGAATTTAATGGTGAGTTTGGTTAGGTCCTTGATCTTCATATTCAAGGTCATATTGAGGTCAAGGTCATTTTTTTATAGAGTAACTACTGTTTTTGACCGGACTCGAAAAGAATGATCAATTTTCCTTCGAATATGTGTTTTCCATGACCTCCCAAGGTCACCTGAAGGAATATATTTTAATTGTAAAGCTTATGATTTGCTATGAAAATTAAAAAAATAAAAATATAAAATATCATAAATAACAGAACATTGTAATAATGCTTGTGGTGCTACGAAAAATATAAAAAAAATATAATTTTTAAAAATAACCAAATTAATTTTTTTAATTTTAATTTATTTTTAATTTTCGTAGCAAATCAGAAGCATTATAACTAAAATATATCTGTTCAGGTGACCTTGGAAGGCCATGGAACACATATTCGGACGTGAAATTGATCGCTCTTTTCGAATCCGGTGTCAAAAACAGTAGTTTCCCTATAAAAAATTGACCTTGGCCTCCAAACGACCTTGAATATGAAGGTCAAAGTCACAACCAAGCTCACCATTAAATTCCTTGTTGAAAATTACCTGAGAATAATCCTTGCTCATTTTTTTTTTGACCGAACACCGCGAGATTTTTAAGGGTTTCCAACTTTTTCTCACCCTGTATATTATTCTGTCTAAGTCTTAGCTTGCCTCAAATATATTTTGTACCGACCAAACGGCGCAGTGGTTAAAGCTACGGCGGTTGGATCGGGAGGTACCGGGTTCGAATCCCTATAGGGTAGGGGCGGGATGCAAAAGGGATTTTTCATCATCTGATTACGATCGGTGATGACGATGAACACATCTATGACCCCCTGTTGAGAGTGCGGAATCCATGGGCCGACTCACCTTTCATGTCGGCACTATAGGCTGGCTTGAAGCAATGCAATGTGCAGGTGGTTTATACAAAACGGGTCTATAGCCGTACGTCCTCGATTTGGCAACTACTGCGTAAAGTAGGACGGTAAAAGTTAACTGCGAAAGAGTTGGGAGTGCCTTGAGCCCCAGAAAAGATTGCATAGAATAAAACGAAAAAAAAAAAAAAAAAAATATATTTTGTAGAAATCGACGAAATTCAACTTTGAAGCCGCCTGGCCACATTTTAGACTCGACTAAATGATCTGTGCTGAGATATTCTAACATCACTTTTTTGGATGTTCGATAGTGTTCATGTCTCTCTTTACAAGAGTAAAATTGTACACTATTTCAACGAATTATGCTTTCTTTATTGCGATCTCATCATTTATTCTACAGATAAATGTATGTGCTATTCCATTTTTTCAAATCGATAAGGAAAACTTTGGCGATAAAAAGAGACGAATGTATGTAGAAATATGATGTTTTATGCGCGCATGCTGAAATCATAATCGAAAAAGCGTAATTGAAAAGTCGAAATACAGTGGTTTTCAAAGTTATAACCGCACCGCTCACAACTGTAGTTCAGAAAAAATTAGAGAGCACTAATCAAAATGACTGACATTAAAGATTGTGCTCTTAAATGCTCTCAAAATATACAAAAGAATTATTGTACTGATAACGGTACTTTTGTTGTAAAAAATTAAAATATCATAAAACTGCGCAAAACAGACGTTTCGCTATTATAACCGTACATGACTTTTTCACAAAAATAATAGAAACAACCAACATAACGGTAAAATTAATAATTTATTTGTCCACCTTTATTTTCTACAATTGCGAGAATTCGTCTTGGCATGGGCTCTACGTATGGCATCAATACCTCATTTGTTAATAACGACCACGCATTTTTGATGACGGCCTTTATTTCCTCCAGGTTATTAAATTGACGGTTGTCGGTATTGACTTTAAATTGACGGTTGTCGGTATTGACGCTATTGACGAGCCAACCCCTAACGTTCTCAATTGGATTGGCATCTGGAGAACGAGCTGGCCAATCCATCAAATTAATGTTTTGGTTTAAAAACCAAGCCTTCGTGGAAGCACTCACATAAACTCGTGTGTTACCTTGTAGGAAAGTAAGGCGATTTTCAGAAATTCGACGGAGGTATGGCAATAGCTTTGCTCGGAGCACAACCTGGTACTCGATGATGTTCATCCGGCATGAAGAAAATGCCAGATCAATAGTGTCGTGGCTGCTAAAACCTCTCCAAACCATCACAGAACCACTGCCGAAATTCCTTTTTGAAAAAAAAACCCCGCGGTTCTTTACGTAGATCTCTCCAGTATCCGTTTAGGGTTTCTGGACCATCAAAGTTGAATTTTTTTCGCCCGAAAAAATCACCTTATGCATGAAAAATGTTTTAAGTTATAAGGTGTGAATAATGAATTTCAATTCATTTTCATTTTATATTATTCCAGTCTTGGGTAATGCGATCGCGAGCACAGGTGAGCCGCGCAATCATATGTTGACGGTCTGAACCTTATGTTGACTGGTGCCTTCTGCATAAACTCACGCTTAATGTTAGGTCTGTTCTTGATTGCACACCAAATCGTTTCACAACTCTCTCTTGCAGGATCCCTTTTCTTCTAGGATATGATCTGGATCCTTAATTTTCTCGATCCGCTAAGTAATTTCGGACAACCCGGCCGGATCTTTCAATTTGTCTAGCAATTTCCCGCTTTGATATTCCTTGGCTCCAAAAGACATCGAAAAAAGTGATGTTAGAACATCTCAGCACTGGCACTTTTGATAATTTTCTCACTTATCAAAATTAAGTTGCACCAATTCGCGAAATGATAAATGACATGCGATAAGTTTGAGGTTTTTGATAAGTTTTGTCCACGAATAACGTATATATGTTTGTTTCATCACTTATAATTATATCCATTATTCACTGCTAGCTTATCTAGTAGTCTCTTCTTTCATTATTCAATACTTCCAAGTAAATTATTTGATTTTTGAAATTTTATCTAGTAGTCTTTTGCCATTTTCATTATTATTAAACTGTGACGTCAAAATATCGACGAAAATTATTTCAAGAGTATTTAAAGGATTTGATTATAAAACAAATTGATATTTGTCGGTCGTGGACAAAGTATCGTATTCTACTCGCATATAATGGCTGTTATTCACTCAGATGATTTACGACACTCGCCGATCGGCTGGTGTCAGCAAACTTCGTCTTCGTGAATAACAGCTATCATTATATGCTCGTTGAATAATATACTATTATTTCGTAGTTCTGTTGCACCAAAAGTTTTAACTTATCAATAATCGAGTACTTTAATGATAATTATCCAAAATACCAATAAGAAAAATTTCACTACTCAAATAAATTGATAAGAGCTACAAATTGTAGTGGCATAACGAAAGCCTGTTAAAAACGTTTTTTCCCCTGTTATTGTAAGATGAGCACTTTTGTTCAATTTTTATTATTATAAAACTATGATTGTGATTTGTGATACAAGATTATGATAAAATTTGACATGGGCGATGGAAATGGGATTCTAAGTTGATTTTTGGATAAAGTTTTGGAATGTTGCCAATTAAAATGGAACTTTGCTGTTTCTTGACCGATTATGATGAAATTTGACATGGGCGGTAGAAATGGGATTCTAAAATGATTTTATGATAAAGTTCTGGAATATGGCCAATTAGGAAGGAACTTGGCCATTTCTTATCCGATTTTGATGAAATTGAGCATGCACGATGGAAATGGGATTCTAAAATGATTTTTAGATGAAGTTCTGGAATATGGCCAATTAGGAAGGAACTTGGCCATTTCTTATCCGATTTTGATAAAATTGAACATGCACCATGGAGATGAGATTCTTAAATTATTTGTTGGCAAAGTTCTGGAATATGGCCAATTAGAAAGGAACTTGACAAGTTCTTATCCGATTTTGATGAAATTAAGCATGCACGATGGAAATAGGATTCTAAAATGATTTTTAGAGGAAGTTCTGGTAATGGCCAATTAGGAAGGAACTTAGCCATTTCTGATCCGGCGATGAAAATGGGATTCTAAAATGATGTTTAGATGAAGTTCTGGTATATGTATAACCAATTAGCGAGGAACTTGGCCATTTCCTATCCGATTTTGATGAAATTGAGCATGCCCAATGCAAATGGGATTCTCGAATTATTTTTATAATAAGTTATGAAGTATGGCCAATTATGATGGAACTTGACCATAATCCAGACCTTCACCTATAAATCATTTTGGAATCCCAATTCCATTCACAAATAGTCAAGTTCCATCCTACTTGGCAATATCCCAGAACTGCATCTAAAAATCATTTTAGAAATTTCATTTTCAGCGTACCTGTATAGTTTCATCCTAATCGGTTGATAAATAGCCAAGTTCCATCCTACATGGACATATTCCACAACTTCATCTCAAAATTAGATTAGAATCAAATTTTCATTGTACCTGTCGAGTTTAAACGTAATCGGTTGATAAATAGCAAAGTTTCATCCTACTCATGGATCATTACAACTTATCATAAAAATTTGATAATTTGTCATTTGATAAGTTATACATTCTGATGTGCAACACGTATCACTTATCATTATCAAAAAACTAACTTGTGATAAGTTGATAAATAATAAGTGATAAGTAGTTGGTGCGATAGGGACCAGGGGCCACTTAGCAACTTAGCACCTATCACTTTGCAAAATTTTGCTAAGCGAAAATCTATTTTGATAAGTTTAAAGGTTTTGTTCCGTAAAGAGAAAATTACATATGATATTGTATAAAAATTATATGTTTAGTTTCGAATACATACATATTAAGCAAACGTCGATGGGATTTAGATATTAATTTAGAGGTTTAATGTGATTTATATTTAATAACACGGTACACAAATCTCTTTGCAATCAATATTATTTGCTAAGTGATAATCATTTCATGCTAAGTGATAATCGTTTCATGATACAGAAGTAAGTCATTTTTTAAATATTGCTGTATTACGCAAAACCCGAGAATCATGCACGCTTCCGGGCCAATTAGCGTTGACAGCATAAAATAAATTGCTCGGTCCGTAAATCATCATTACATTTAGTGAATGGTTTCCGTGTATTGATGGTGCATGAATGTTGACGATTTTGCCATCAATGCAGCCACAAACATTTGGAAATCCGCCTTTGTTGCTAAATGTTTCACTATTGCATTACAAACGCCATGTGCTGTGGTGCATACTGTCTCCTTTTTAACGCCATGCATGGTACCCACACCATGATATTGAAATCCATTGCCATGCCTACAAAGGCATAGTAAAATTTGTTGTATTCGAGACAGCGGTTTATTTTTTGTGGTTTTGTGCCTAATTACATCCCCGAAATTTTGTAAAATATATTCTGCCTGATTATAATTTATTCGGAACGATTTTTTAAACGAAAATTCATTAGAAATATTAAAATTTATCCTGTTGCGGCAAACATTTCCTATTATTGTATCATTTCCGAATAATAATTCACGTCGAATCATTTTTACGACCTATGTTACACTTATCACAAAATGCAATGCAAATTTTCCTTTAGCAAAAAAACATGAAAAAATATCAAACAACTGAACAATAAAAACCCAATAACTGTTTGGTTTTGTATTATAGTTGCAGTCTTAGCACTTAGCACTTTGCACATTGCATTTTTCAGTAAGAGTTTGCACGATCGAAATTTTAAGTTCATTTGCGTTTATTGTAAAAAATCTTTATTATTTATTGTTTATATAAATTTTATTCCGTAAAATTAACAACTATAAGTGATTATTTCTCTACTAATCATTAATATAAGAGCAATAGCAACGACATTATATTTGCAAAGTTTTTATGACCAGTTAAATTCTTAGCACCTAGCAAAATTGCATAGGCTTTTGTTTAAACCACCTGCACATTGCATTGCTTCTTGCCAGCCTATAGTACTGACATGAAAGGTGGGTCGGCCCACGGATTCCGCACTCTCAACAGGGGGTCATAGATGTATTCATCGTCATCACCGATCGTAATCAGATGATGAAAAATCCCGTTTGCATCCCGCCCCTATCGGGATTCGAACCCGGCACCTCCCGATCCAAACGCCACAGCTTTAACCACTCAGCCGTTTGGTCGGTAATCTTATAATATGATTAAATTACAAAAAATACAACTTAAATAAAATATAAAACCATGGAACAAACCCAAAATATAATTTTATTTTATTTTATAAACGTGAAGCCAATATCAATATTTTCAAACAACCAATCCTTAATCAAATTCATAACTAATCTATTATTAAACTGCGCACGTAATAAAATTGGCAAACGATTAAAAAATGTGGGTGCCGAAACTAAGTAGTACTTGTGATAAGCATCACTAATAAAAGCCGGAACTGAAAGCATAATATATCTGATACATATCCGACATACATTTACCCATCTCTGGTCGATTAATAAAATTAGGAGCTTTTATCTGTTTACATCGGTCGCATTATTGAATATATTTCCTTATGTCTCGTACCCAATAAAATTGTCTTTGCAGGATTTCTAACGTTTTGGATTGTCTAAGATGCACACAGGTTGGGGAGTCTGACTTATCAAGGTGGAGACTAAAGGAGCAGGAATTAATAATTTACAAACTGAAAGGTCTTTTATTTCATCTGCATTGCCACTAGGTCAAATGTAAAGTTTACCGTCCATGGCAACAAAATTACTCTTTGCGTACAGGTTGGAGTCAAGTTGGAAGTGTTTTTTAAAAAATTTAAAAAATGTGTGTATTCTTGGTATCTACTCAACAAAATAAGGCGCCACTTGGTAACGATCATTGGATCAGATTTATAAAATTTTTAAAATCAAATTTCATATACACACAAATAATTACGTATTGGGACGGAACACATCTGTATGTTTAGATTTTCGAAAGTTGTTATATTATATGATTAGAGTGGATCTTCAAACAACTCAGGAAAATAGGTAGCCACTTGCGTTCGATCTTTTGGAGAGATTGCCAATTTTTTTTTAAATTTCACTTAACGTTTAGATTTTGGAAAGTTGTTAAATTTTTTGGTGAGAGAGGATCATATCATCAAAATAAGTAGCAACTGGTGTACGATCTTTGGGCTAAATTGACATTTTTTTTAAAATGAAATCGCATAAATTTACACAATAGACTTGTTCTACGAATAAGTCACTTATCGCTTAGATTTTTGGAAGTAGTTGTGTTTTCTTGATTAGAGCCTCTCTAGTTGAGTCTGAGTTATTCAAGAAAATTTGTGGCCACTTGGGTACAATATTAGAGCCAGATTAACAAATTTTTTAAAATCAAATTTCGTATTAATTGAAGCAACAATTTTAAATTCGCTTAATTATTACTTTTTATTTACCGACCGGTTTCGATCCAAAGATCATTATCCAGGTATCGGTTGCAACTGAAATTTCGTATAAACTTACACTTAGGGACGCAACGTTCTTTCTTTGCAGAATAAAAATATAATTTATTAAAATGTTTCTTGTAAATTTAAATTATACAGGATTCAAATTCACCTACTATCTGCTTGTTTGCTGCAGAATAACTTTCCTGCAATCCCCACATTTTGCTGATTTTGAAAACTCTTTCCCCCATATCGACTCCACCACTACTTTTGATTCTTTCCAAATAGTGGTATTTTTTAATCTGAAATAATCGAGTACTGTGGAAACAATTAAAACCCTTTTAAACCCCATTTTGCCTAAAACTAAGTTTGGGTAGAGCAATAAGATGTATCTTTTTAATCAATGATTTGAATCATTTAAGTTTGGTTGATTTATCAAATTTGGAATTCATTTTTGGTTCTATCAAATTCAATCGATTTCTGAATATTTATTTTATTATTTGAAATAATAATTAGATTTCAGGTAATGATTTAATAACTCAATTTTCATTGATTCTTTTAGCCATGACTTTACTTTTGGCTTTTCATTCGAGCATTAGTAGTTCTATCGTTTACTACACATTCAGGTTATCAACTATATTTGAGACGAAATCCTCATTGGCATCTATCGCTGAACTTAAATAGGTTAATAGGAGACCTACTACTAAAGGTCGTTGGTCAATCTCTTTAGTGTGTTAGGTTCCAAAGTTCTATTTTCCACACATATTTGTTAAAAATATAAAACTTTTCATAATGTTGCTTAAATTAGTAATATAACGATCGTACCTTTTTCAAAATGAAAAGTAGAAGTAAATTTATTCATAAAATCACCAAAATTTGATTATTTACAGATTACATAAATCCTAAGTAATTCAAATTTGCTCATGAAAAAAAAACATTTACATCAACATATGAATACAAAATTTTATAAAAAATGAATGATGTAGAACCAAACAATAAACATCAACAAGTTCAAAATGTAAAGCACTCGAATCCAACAAAAAAAAACACCTTCCTCGAGTTAAGCGATACCCAAAAATTTTATAAAATTACTTAAGCCGAAAAAATTATTTATCTGTATGGTGTATATCTTTTATACGAATCTGCCTACATCAATATTCAATTGCGTATCCCCCGGCCTGTAAACCCTCGTTTACACATCCATATAAAAAATTCTAGAGTCGAAAAGAAACCTTTATTCTCGCATAAATATCCCTTTTGCCAGGTATAAATAGGCAAAATATAGTTATCCATGATAATAAGGCCGTAAAGTCTGTCTTTATTATTCAAATTAAAACAGGAAAATTTTTTATTCATAGGCATATGGATTTTTCATTTTTTTTTTTTTACTGTGCCTTAATAATGGGGGAACTTACACAAGATGTGTCATTATATGTATTATGTTTTGTACTGTTTAGTGTAACAGAACACAGAAGATTTAGAAAGTAGTAGGGTGCAAAGTGTTTTATTTGAATATATTTTCACATTTTATGCAAATTGGTTCTAAAATATTTTAACTAACACCCTAAAACATATCGGCAGAATTTATAATTTAAGGATTTTTTGGTGCTATATACATAGATGGTATTAAAGATTGTTATATGTATTTACAGATGGAACCAACGGATGCACAGGCGAGATCAACTACTACTTCTACCTTGTGCCCCACTGGAACAATTACAAATAATAGTAGCAATGGTGGTGGTGCAGGAGGCGGAACTACAAGCCATCCACAAACACAAGGAGCCGGAGCACAAAATGTTAGTAGTCCACCCGAAAATTTACTATCACCCACCACAACATCAGCGATGACATCACGCGATGAAGACGAAGATTCAAGTAATCAAGTGTCATCGGATTGTAAAAGTCCTGGTCAGCGGTAAATATCTCATGCCTAAATTATTAAATTAAAATATTTTTTTTTTTTTTTTTATAAAAATACTTTTTTGTTGTTTTGTTACCCAATTTTTATTTTTATTTTGGCTCTACATAGTCATAATTTTATTATCATATCATCCAAAAAAAAAAAAAAAAGAAATGTTAAAAATTTTAAAATATACAAAATTAAATAAATCTTTATTACATAATAAATACTAAAAACATATAAAAACTACTAATAGTTCTAGTTCACATCTGTTTGCTCCATCAACATCATTTGCCTCGAACTCAAGTCTTGAAATTATTATGGAAAATGATAATATTTTAAGCCAATACCGTAAATCCCGTGACATGATGCTACTGAAACGACGGCTGAGCAGTATCAGTAGCCATCATCGTTCAAATAATTATAATTATAATAATTTACATCAACATTATCATCATCCCCAGTCACAATCGAGTATCAATGAAGATGATGATGATGATGCGTCGAACGATAATCGGACGAATACAACAAATATTATTGTTAATAATTTTGGTGATGATGATGATGATGATTATGATGATATTGAGCCTGATGTGGAAAAAATTACAAAAATTATAAATAAAAGTGATGGCTGTAATTTAACCGGAGCAACGACGGGCAAAGGAGCACAAAGCTGGAAAAATGTACGGGCTGTAATGGCATATTATTATGCGCTGCGCAAAATTAAGAGGTGCAATAGTGCAAACATATAAGAAATGCAAAAGAATTTCTAACGAATATCTTCCTGTAAAATTATTCATTTTTCTTCTTATAAATAAAATTAATATAAATATTTATATGTTAATTGTTAAATATGTTGATGTTGTTATACAGATCTTAAATAATTGTAACAAAAAAAAATATAATATTTTTTTTCGAAAATGAGTGGTTGAAAATTATATGGACAGTATTTAAAATGGTACAAGAGTATCAACATTTAGGGTTAGATCCCTCCTCATCATGTCAAATTGAATTTTTCAAGAAGTAAATTTTCGAAAGATGTAACCACTTGTTCAAGAATTATTAAATAATAAAAGCGTTAACCACCTTGCCATACATAGCCTGTATAACCTTCTACATTGGTTAACCACCTATATAACAAATAATTTTCAAAATACCCCTAAATGTTGATATTTAAGGACCAACAGTATTCAGTCTCAATCTTCACACTCATTAAAACCTTTCTTTAATAATCACGATATTGTAACAAGAAAAACTATACTTTGATGTAATATCTATCTCTCTCTCTTATACATTTATCACGCCTAAATGTTATCTCTTCTCAATTAAGTCAAAAATTACACAACAAAACTCTAAAAAACCACATTCACAAAATATACATAAATTTCATACAATTTTTTTCTACCATCTACATTCTTATAAATCTTTAGCAGGTCAACTTTTATTATTTTGGTTTTCTAAAATATACTCATAATCTGTCTAGATATCGGCATGATTTTATCTCTTCACAATTTTTTATCTTTAAAAACTCTTACGTATCTTTACTGATTATTTATGTAAATTAGAAAAAAAGCTTTAGGCAAATGCATGAATGCTAATATTAAAGCATTGAAGTTTTACCCTTCCGCTTGCCAAACATATTCGCCCGTAATCCTTCTCTTTTTTGTAGCTTTTACACCTTTTTTTGTGTAAAAACGTCCAATTGAATACCAAATTCAAGACGATGAAACTACTAAATGATTTATAAATTTTTTTTTTTTTTGGGACAAGGCAAATCCGAGACTTAAATTTAATTATTATAAATTCTTCGCCCAAAACCATTTTTTCTGTCTTCATCTGCATACTTTGCTTAGAATATACGCAATGTTTTTTTTCTTTGTTTTGGTCGGCATGAGTATTTCAGAAATTTCTATCGTATCTATTCGCTGTAATTTTAACTAATTGGTTTTTAGATCAAGATATTTTTAAATCTTTTTTGTTTATATTTTGTTTGGGTGCGATGAATTGGTTTTTAAACTAAGTAGTAGGTATAGCCTAAAAATGAGTATGTATGGGAATTAGAAAATCGTTTGGAATATTTTAGAAAATATTTAGACAAACCAGTGCATGAATTTTTATTAGCAAATTATTAATATTTTATTTAGAAAAAATACAGCGATAACTGAAGAATGAATCAATGCAAACCATTTTTGCTTAAAGAAATTTGATTATTTTGGTATCTCAAGGTTACATCGCTTCAAGTATCGTTGTAATGTTTATTCAACCACGGTCGATTAATTTCCACGGATCTATCCTTGAATAGGAACCGTCGCCAAATTCTTGTAGTTACCAAATCTCCAAATATTTAATATAATCGAATCTATGTCAGTTCTGCCGTGTAAGATGTCGACATAAATTCTTTCCCATCAGTTAAGTGGTGAGGCAAGATACATTACTAAAAAATGTGCGATTTGAAATAATTTGTTATGCCAATCTTTTTTAAAAGGGCGTATAGTTCGCTAATTCTGTCGGTTATCTTTTATTTCGACTGAATAATGTGAGAAACGATTTGTAATCCACTGTTTTCCACCAAAATTTCCTTATTTCCTAACTGATGAAATTTAACCAGTAACCTTTGCTTCTTCTTGGCCCGGTTTTGATCACAAATATAGCTGATGCTTAATTCATCTGCGGAAATGGCCATCGTTCATTGAGAATATGACAGGGTTTGATATGATTAGAGGGTTTGCCTCTAAATCACTGTGTGTATTGTGTGTAGTGGTATGATCTACTAAGGCTCATAAGTCTCACAATTTCGTTTGTAAATGCGAACATTGAGAATATTATCTTGCTCAATTTTTTCGAACAGAAGACAACTTGTATAGCTTGACACATAGAAGCAATCTTTCTGATCGCTGTACCGCTGAGCGGTCTGATTCTATAACAACGACTTCAACCATTTCAGTCTGAATGGGTATTTTAAGCTAAAGTTTGGCATTATACTAAACAGAGAATTTATTAAAATCGTTCATTGACTTTATAAAAACAACCGAGCCCTCAACATCTTTTTTCATCATAACGGTTCCTCTTCTGGTCCATAAAAATTTGTAATTTCGAGTTTTTTTGATTTTCCTGGTTTTATTCAACAAACTATGACGAAATGCAGTTAGATCTTCTTTGATATAGGCAGTATGTCCTTTATTGACCTCCATCATTTATTTCTTCTGGTTAGATTTCGCCTTCAGCAATTTGTCTACTATTGCCCTATTATTAAATTTGATAAGTATTGGAGAAATTGAATCTTTCGGTTTAAGTTTAATACACTTCAAAATTCCAATGTCATAAACTGGAATGTCTGCTCCATTATTAATAAACGGTACGGATTGCTCCAGTGGCTGCGAAAGTTTTGGAAGACCATGAATAATAACGAAGTTGTTTCTTGTATTCTGCTCAAAATCATCGAACTTGCATTCAGTGGAAGTAACACGAGATTTGACTTCGTTATAGTTTGCTTCCAAATTATCTACAGTGGTATGCAAAATAATATGTAATTCCTTTGTTTTAGCAAACATTTCGAATTTTAACCTTATTTTTTTAGTTTATGTTGAACATTGACAGTCAGTGTTGCTAATACTACGCGTTTCGATAGTTGTGAAATATTTTTTTTTAACTAGATCTTTGTATGCAAAATAATTGGTAATTGCTAATTGTTCCTTATTAATAAATACTTATTGTGATTTAACTAAATGGTTTTGTGATTTAAATGATTAATTGCACTTAATAATAAATTCCGAAATATTTTTTTTGATATTTTTTTTTCTGACAGTTAGTTAAAATTGGACGTTGTAAGCTATGCTCCGAAAGCTAGAGAGAAACTATCGATAAACTACGACGGCAGGGTCGAAAATTAAAAAAAATTGCTAATTTCGTAGGGTCGATCTGAACTCGATCTGAAACTCGTGGTGGAAAAAGAAAAACCTCCACAAAAACTGACGCTCGAATCATCCGATACGTTAAAAAAACCCTCTAGTGAAATTAAAAAAGAACTTAACCTTGAAATTAATACATACTTCAAAAATACGTAGACGTTTAATAGACAGTAATTTGAAAACAGGTTTGCCTAAAAAGTGTCCATCATTATTCAAACAAAATATCCGAAAGAGATTAAAATTTGCGCGGGAAACGTGAAATGACCAGTTACCAAATGGCGAAATGTATTATGGTCTGATGAGACAAAAATTAATTTATTTGGAGCAGGCAGCTCATTAAAATATATTAGAACACAACTCGAACAAACAAGCCTAAGGTTTCTTTGATTTTCCCAGATATTCAATCTACATTATGTTTAGTACAACACAATTAGCGTGAAACACTGTTGAGCATGCATTGCAATTAGTCTTGAGTTCGGGACGCTTAATCTTCTTGTCGCATTCACAGCCCTGAGCTCTCTTGTATTTGAAATCAAAAAAACAACTTTCAAAGATAATAAAAGTTTATTCACGAGAAATGTATACCAAAACAATTTTGGATAATACCAAAGCAACCTTGATTATACCAGAGCCTACTGTATAAATAAGAGCCTCTAGTATCTACTGCAGTTTTTACTAAGCTTAAAATAAGGTACATACAATTTTTTGTTTACTATGAAACAATATGGGGAAACGTTCATTTTCATTTGCAGTTTTAGTTTATTAGAAATGTGAGCTTTTGTTTTGTTTTTATACGAAAATGTTCAGAAAATTTGGAACTTTATTTGATTGAAAAATGGAGTCATGAAAATGTTTATTTCTTAGTGAAAATCGTCATGAAAAATAAGGTATTTTTCAAATTTACAATGTTGTTATTTTTGCAATATACGTCATAAACATAACTCGAAATTTATAAATAATACAATAATCATCTTTTTCATTCCCTCTATTGAAATTTGAATTCGAATATCTTTCTATTGTTATTTTGAATTTGCAAAGCATGCTAGATTGTTGCGATATTTTATTTTCTTTGCCCTCATTGTATTAATTTATTTTTTTCTGTTTGGCCCTTTTTGATTTATTTTAATTTAATTGTTGAGCGAAAACGTGTTGTCTTTTCTCTTACCATTAGTTTTAGATGTGAACAAATGATGACGTCATTAAATTGAATTTTCTCTTTTTAACAAATAGTGTTATTGTTTTAATTTAATTTCCCTTATTTTCTTTTGATTATTGCTGAAAAATTGGGAAATTTGAGAATCTGTGTTTTAAATGAGTAAGACATTGAGTTGTTTGTTAGCGATTTCAGAAAAATTTATTTAACTGGGTTTAACATTTAATTCATGTTTTATCGTCAATCGAAACCGCGTTTTTTCATACAAACTCTATGAAAATGAATGAATTTTTAGTGTTTCTATATCCCTTATTTTAAGTTCATTTTTCACATGCTGGCTGATTTACATCAAGATGGTTCTGATTATACAAAGCCAAATCTAAATAACGAAGCTTTTTTAAAGGAATTAGAAACGAGGAAAAACCAAACTTTAAAAACATTAAAACAGATCATAATTATTTACCCAAATAAAATTGATCGATACCAATAATAAACTTTACCACTAAAATTAGAAAAAAAAAACAAATTAAACTAAACGTAGTTATCACTTTAACTGAAAAATACACTAGTTTCAAAACTTCATCGATTTTCTCAAAATGCATTTTCAGTAGTTATGTACATATGTAACTCATGTTTAGTAGAGCAATACAGTAGTATGAGTGATCTAAAAATAGTGAAATACTCCGAAAGTAGTACTTTTGACAGCATTGGTTTTGTGTTTTTTCAAAGTAATCTGGCGCTGTTTATTTGTCGGCCTTCGACAGAAGTAATTGTAGAGAGAGGATGTATTCCAAGCGAATTTAAGCATAAATATATATCTGTAAATATTTATATTGTATTTGATTAATGTTGTAACAGTCACAGCCTCAGGTTTTTATCAAACCAAGAACATCACTGCTGCAGAATTCCTCTCAGTTGTTCCAGAGTAGATTTTTCAGCCGACTAGCGTGTAGTAGCTGGGGAAGTTCTTTGCTGAGCCAAGAGGAAGCTAGTAAATGTCGCTATCTACAGGGTTACGCCAAAATCCCCTCTCCCCTGAGTTTCACATATTATAAAATCATTACATAGTGATGTGTTGATCCACACAAAATAATTTATAATTCAAATAAGGCATATGATCATTACCTGTTATAGGAACAATACATGTAACCTATTTTTGATTCTTCACATAAAAGAAATGTAAACAAAGCGACCGTGAAATATTAGCTGTGATTTTTATAGATTTGTGTAGACCTTTTTTCCAGATAATTTCGCAATTAGATTACCAAAGCGAAGTTAATTAAAATATTTAAAAGACGGTCAGGTATATGCCGGTAGAATGCTTCTACTTATAATAACAAAATTAGCACAAAATATTTGTCAGAGTTTTACTAGTACTCTTAACCTGGATAATCTCTCCAATTGGAGAGTTTCAAAACGTTCAGGCGCCTTTTACCTACGAAGCACAATCGATGGGAAGCTACTACCTCCAATCAGTTTGTTTTCTTTTTTGATGTGAAAACATCTTTAGCGGCAGGAATAAGTAAAAAATTGTATAGAAATCATGTTACGGAAACAAAAGTGCCGAACAAAAAATATTGCATGTATGTTATGTATGAATATCGATAAGAACAAAAAATAAAATAATGTAATATCAACGCAAAATCTACGCATACACAGATAACAGCATACAAGCAACAGATTGGTGAGCCCAATACAAAAAAAAAATTAAAAAAAGCCGCCTACTTTAATTTATTTTGTTGTGAAAATATCTACTATAACGTATGAGGAATAAAATATGGACAAACAAAAAAAAGTAAAAAAAAAATTATTTACTAATCAAATGATTTTAATCCATCATTTATTTAAAACTTTAATTCTTAGATAAAATTTACAGAAAAATTTGCGCTCCATATCGATTCGCTTTCCTGATCCTTTCTGGCACTCTTTTCATTGCCGCCTGCGTTCCTGATGTATCAATCTTCTTTAAATCTCTTTTTATCTTTCTAATCAGACATTCAAAATTTTTGGCACGATATCCATTGCTGTATACCATTCTCTTCAGATTTGCCCAAAAAGTTTCAATGGGCCTTAGTTGTGGAACATTTGGTGGGTTATAGTCTTTAGGTATAAATTCGATTCTGCGTTGACGTAAATCAGATAACGTTGCGTTGGCATAATGTGAGGATGCCAAATCAGGCCAAAAAATCGTTTTATCATTTTTATGATATTTATTTATAAATTTCTGAAGCACAGGTAAACATTTGTTTGTGTATGTTTGCGCATTAATCGCAAAACCACTTTTGAAAAATACTGGGTCACTGACACCTCGTTCGCTAATAGCCACCCACAACATAACTTTACCTGGAAACTTGGTCTTATGAATAAACTTCTCCTTTTCTGGTGCATTGTGATCGGGAGACTCGTAGTAGTATTTTGGCTGCCATTCATTACCTTCAACAGTGAAATAACTTTCATCATCCATCACACATTTATAAGCTGAAGAAGCAGCGAAATATGTTTGGGAAAGCACTCTTAATCTAGATTTGATTGTAGCTAATTGTTTGTCTGTAGTTGCTGGTGCCGATTTTTTGGGTTTGCGTTGAATATTCATACTTTGTAAATATTGCTTGATAGTTTTTGGGGCAACTTGATATTTTTTACCCAGTTTTCTGTACGATTTTGCAGTTCGACCCACTGTTTCACCTTTCAATTTCATTCGAACTTTGCTACCTTGTAGTTGACATTTTTTACCAGAGTCGGGTTTTCTTTCCACAGGTTCATTATTCTCAAACAGTTTAATTGTTTGAAAGTGAAAAATCTCGTTCTTTTTTTTGTCTGGATTTTCCTGACAAAATTTACAAATTAATTTACGACGATCTACTTGTAACAACGACATTTTTGTAACTAATCGTAAAATGACGCAGTTGTAATGTATTTTTTATAAAATATACGGGAACCACCTTATTTAAAAACAAGGACATTTTTATTTTTGGTTGTACAATACAAATACAAACACATTTTACATTTGTCCATATTTCATTCCTCATACGTTATATGGCTGCAGCAGCAAATGTTTTAAAAATGAAAATTACATACAAGCAAAACGATCACAATCAGTGTTTAAATTTAAATTTCGTTCCCTTGTTTTATCTCTTTTTGCGAGAGGAAGCATATTTATATTTTTTTTTGTTTCTTTCTCCGGGAACGAAATCAAAAAAATTTAAATATCTCTTCTCGGCAGTGTTTAAATTCAATTTTCGTTTCCTACTTTAATCTCTCTTTGTGGAAGGTAGAATATCTATATTTTTTTTGTCTCTTTCCCCAGGAACGAAATATAAAAAAATGAAATATCTCTCTTCGGAAATTTTTTTTTTTTTTTTAGTTTTTCGCGTACCCATTGCCAATATGGACTTGATTGTTTCTCGTTTTATTTGTTTCCTCAAAATTGTTATTTGTATTTCGCATTCGCTAAGATCATCGCATTGATCTTATAGTGAAACGGTGTTCTATACTGTTCACAGTATGACTTATTAGATTTTTAGCAAAATTCAAATAGGATTATGTTAATAAAATCTCCTGGACTATGTTACTTTTCTGATCGGTATTTAGAATGATTTAAAAATTTTAAATTATTTGTTAGAGTAGTACAGACAGTACAATTCTACATAACGTTATGTACAAATAACCTTATAATGTTCAAATGAGAAGGTAATTTCGGTGACATCAAATTATAAGATGTTAACTGCACATACATTATGACAAAATAAAACGAAATAAAAAATGCAAAATTTCATAAAATTACAACTACCTACTTTACCACATTATTTTTTTATGTATTTTCATTTTGTTAACAAATAAGAAAACCCGAAAAGTTAAAACCATTTAATTTTAATTTTGGGTATTTGTATCGTTATTATCGCTTTTTAAATGTTAAAATATTTTCGTTAAAATATAACAATTCTTTCAAAGTAATTTTCAATAGTTTTACGACTTAGTAAAGAATGACGGTTGTACATTTTGGTTGTGTGATGTGAAATTTAATATGTTAACTCACAAAACCAACACATACACATACTTATACAGGCCTTGCTTTTCTTTCATATGACAGATATCATAAAACAAATGTACATTGGCTTGTGTCAGTGTTGTTAGTAAGTTTTATATATGAAATATTTTATTTATATCGCGTTTGTACACGGCGACATATCACTGTATTCCAATGTAAACGAGAAACAATCAAACGAATAAAACGAGAAACAATCAAGTCCATATAGGCAATGGGTATGCGAAAAACTAAAAAAAAAATTTACCGAAGAGAGATATTTTATTTTTTTGTATTTCGTTCCTGGGGAAAGAAGCAAAAAAAATATAAATAGCTATTCTACCTTCCACAAAGAGAGATTAAAGTAGAAAACGAAAAATGAATTTAAACACTGCTGAAAAGAGATATTTTAATTTTTTTAGTATCGTTCTCGGAGAAAGAAACAAAAAAAATATAAATATGTTTTCTCTCACAAAGAGAGAAAAAAATGATAAAGGAAGGGAATGAAAAAATGAATTTAAACACTGCAAATTATGCTTGTGTAGTGTAAGTGACTCAAAAAAATTAAATGGAAATAGCGAGCTGTGAAAATTGCACATATATACATACATTAATTATGTGAGTTTGGTTATGGGGGGTTTCACGCGTCTTTCTTTCCAATTGCAATGATTTTACGGTCAACATTGCGCCCAAATAGAACCGCTCTATTTAATTTATTTTAATCTGATCAGTGACAAAGCGATGCGATTTTGCATTGTTCAGCGAGGACTTTGGAATATTGTGCATATCAGGTTTAGGTGACTAACTTAACAGAACTGTAATTTGCTCATGCTCAACTAATGCCCGTAAGGTTCGTCCTCCAAATTCAAAATAGAATAACTTATTGATTTTTTGAACCAAAAATGTAATTTAGTTTAAATACTAAGCGAACAACAGCCGTCTTTATGCAGGGGTTTCTCAGCCTCATCGAAATGACTTAATAACGATTCAAAACATATTTATACATAAAAGTTTTCACATAAATCTTTTGTGAGTTGAGGGTGAACTCGTTGTTCACCCTCAACTCGCATACTCGCTGTTTGTCGTTGTTTTTTTTAAATATTTGGTTTTCAGTGCTGGACGACCTATCACCCAAATAGACTACAACCATCGCGCGTGGTGAATAAAATAATCAAAAACTTCCGGTTTACGGCTTACAAATCGTGGGGTAGACCCAGCGCCCTGAGCAAGTCTCAAGCCGGGCATATTCAATACTTTAATAAACATTTGATCAATAAATCCGACCACATACACAACCGAACCAATGACCGATCGAATACCACCGATACCCAACTGATTCCGACAACAACAAAAAAATGTAAATTAGAAAATGAAGGAAAGGAACAGAAAAGTTAATTCACCGAATATCCTTGCAATGCTAAACCCCAAGTGGTTTACCTTTATCATCCACAACCACATAAGCAACGTTACCAAGTTTCTTAGTAATTTTACCCCTTTATAAACTCTGCAGCAAGTTTAGATGAGAAGTTTGTGTTCATCTTACTTTGCACGTAATTTCGTACAAAACACTCTGCCCAGGTTCAAAATTCCGTGGTTTGCTACGTAAGTTGTAGGTTAAACAATTCCGCTGATAAGCATTGCCTAAGTGAGAAGTCCTAATTCCTACGCAGTGGAAAAACGGTTATTTATATCCATTTATATCCGCATTAAACTATACGAGGAGGCATGATTAACCATGTGCTATAAAAAAGTCAAAAAGTAAGGTGAAAATCCGGTGGTATCATGTACTGCGTTTCTTAATGCCGAACTAATTTCGGGGAGATGAAGATCCCAATCTCGGCGGTCGTCTTTCATATAAGCGCGAATCGCAGAAAGGAGACTCATATTCACGCGCTCTGAAGCATTGGATTGCGGCGCATAAACAGGGGTGAATTGATGCGAAATGCGATAACGAGAGAATAACTCAGAAGCTATTTGTGCCCTAAATTGTGGGCCATTATCAGTTGTTACCATTTCGGGAACTCCAAAAACACTTAAAATACGATGTTTTAAAAATGATACCACATTAATAGCAATAGCAGATCTCAGTGGTTCAGCAAAAATAAACTTTGTGTATTGATCTGAAACCAGTGAAACCGAGTGATAGGAAAGGAGTGTTAGTATTAGAGACTCGACCCGGTTTCAGCCACCTATGCAGTCGATAGTTAGTAAATTGTTAGTAATAAATATCGTAAAATAGTTAGCACAAGACAGCACAATTTCTAACTACAAGCTTATTAAATTCTTGTTGACCTTGGAGAGTTGAATCAGGCTGTTACTTTATTCTGAAAAACAGGATTGTTGATGAACAAAATAAATAGAGCGCCGCGCCTGGTTTCTTCATCCTGAAATCCAATTCTAAAACGACAGTTTAACTCAAAACTACTATTATAAATGAAGCATTTTCGTGAACCTGCCACTTAAAGTATAGAAGTTTCATCTGTGATGACTGTTCTGTAATGAATTATAATTAATATCACCAGTACCCAAAATTAAAATTGTAAGGCACCAATTAGTATCTAAATCAAAACTGAAGTTGTGATATTTAAGAGGATAAAAATTAAAATAACAGAATTTCTAAAACTACTTGTCCGCTGGATGCTTTAAATATCTGGGAATCTGTGTTGGGTTTACACGAATACTTCTGAAAATCAAGATCGAAATTAGTTAATTATCATTAAATACTACTTTTAGAATTTAAATTAACATTATTAAATCAGAGCTTAAAACCCTACTATTTAGGCTGTGTTTCAATCGGGTAAAAACTTAAATTTTTTAACTGTGGTAAAAAATATTAAATTTTTCTCACTTTTTAATCGTTTTGGTGTTTCAAATGAAACTGGTTAAAATTGTGTCGTTTACGTTTTTTATTTTTGTTTTGCGTAGAAAAAAACAAAATACAGGCTACAAATTTTTAACTGGTCCGTGACCAGTTAACATTTTTGTGGTGAATAAAATGCCAAAAATTTAACTTTTTAACTTTTTATGCGGTTTACTCTTCGTTTGAAACACAGCCTTAGTTGTTAAATCTACTATAGTAAATACAAGTAACTAATTAAATTCATCACCATACCATGGTCACCAATATTTCTGAAAATTTGAATCAAATATTAAATCGTGTAGTTGTAGCTTGTGAGCATAAGTATAATTCTATTCGCCTTTTCACGCAGAATATTTGACATCTGGTGAACGGTTTTACAACTTAGCCAAAGGTGATCAACCGGTTAATAAATGTATAATTAGACATGTTTCTTTGTGAATTTGTTTCAAAATAATCGTTTTTTGCAATTCAAAAATTAAATTCATTTAGAAAGGTAATTAATTTATTAATAATATTTTAATTTAAATATAAATGTGGTACGTAAATAATCGGTTATCACCTTTGGCTAGTAAAAATCGTGGCGCCTCTTGCGGCGCTTTAAAGGCGAATAAAGAATTATTGTAATTTAATAATTATTATATAAACATAATTATAATAGATGAACGACGTGATCCAAGGAGTTCCAGAAATACTCAAATAAATGAAAATACCGACTACCAAATCCCCTTATACACACACATTTATATCGATTATACATAGAATTAAATGCAAAAGTATTTTCAAGTATGTATTAGTAAAAAATAAAATAAGATATGAAATCAACTATGAGCACAACAAATTGAGTCAATCCCAATTTTAATTTGATCCAAATATGAAATCCCCACATTTAAATTCCACGTACAATCACAGAGCCATCAAAAATCAAATTCTTTCAATTCCTCCAGTCAATAAATAAAAACAAACTAAAAGGATATAATAATCTTTGGAAGGGGGATGTACTTCCGTAAATTACCCATCTCTGGTCGAGTAATGAAATTAGGAGCTTTTATCTGTTTACATCAGTCGCATTCTTGAATATATATCCTTATGTCTCGTGCCATCGTTGCCCAATAAAATTGTCTTTGCAGGATTTCTAACGTTTTGGATTATCCAAGATGCGCACCGGTTGGGGAGGTGTGAGCCTGACTTATCAAGGTGGAGACTAAAGGAGCGGGAATTACTAATTTCCAAACTGAAAGGTCCTTTATTTCATTTGCATTGCCACTACGTCAAATGTAAAGTTTACCGTTCATGGCAACAATCACCATCATCCACTTGAGCAAGTTCATCAAGAATCATTCTAGACAGAGCGTCCGGAACTATATTTAGGGCATCTTTCCTGTATTCTATTTTAAAATTAAAGCTTCAGACTCCACTTCGCTAATCTACCCGAAAGGTCGCGCTGTTCCATTAACCATTTCAAGCTAGGATGGTCCGTGTTCCGTGATGATGGTGAAGGTATAACCCTCAACATATAGTCTGAACTTTTTCACGCTCATACCAGCAGCTAAACATTCAAGCTGAGTGACTCCGTTGGGTAGAATTGAGTTTATGGCTAAAGAAAGCTATAGGGTGCTCCTTATCACTGTCCGATTTTTAGAACAAGGAGCTTCCTATCCCAAAAGAACTCACGTCGCATTGAATAAAAAATTCTCGTTTGAAATCCGGATTCCTAAGGACAGGGGCTGTTGTCAGTGCCTCTTTAAGTTTTATGAAAGCTTCGTTGGCAGCATCATTCCATTGTATCTTCTGAGGCTTATTTAATAAATCTGTCAACGGAGTCGTAATGGAGGCAGTTACAAATAAACCGCTGATAACACCCCGCCATACCCAAGAAACGGTGTAACCTCTTGACAGTCTGAGGAATCGAACTTGCATCGAAGAGGAACTTGCTCTTTTCCTCATTGATATAGTTAGGTTAGCTATCTTCAGTAATTTAGCAACTTCGGTTAATAACGCGAAATGATCTTCGAGCTCTGAAGAGACAACGAGCAAATCATCTAAGTAGGCAAACACTCGGTTATGCAACTACTAAGGAATCACCTTATGCATCTGAGTCTATACAATGATTGCGGAGCATTGCATAGACGTAAGGACATGAGCGTGAAGTAGTAGAGGGGCGGCCCTGAATGGGGAACAGTGAACGCAGTTTTATCACGCAAAGCAACGTCAAGAGGGATTTGCCAGAAGGCAACTTTTAAAACGATTGACGATATATATTTTGTGTGGTCAAGTCGATTTAGCAATCCCCTCAATTAGTGGCAGCGGATATGCGTCTTTAGCTGAAACTTCATTAACTTTCCGGCCATCAAGATATAGCCTCACCTTCCCAGTTTTTTTTAGAAACGATAGCAATAGGTGAGGACCATGAACTTGCAGATTCCTCTATCACTCCCAAGTCCAACAAGGAACTGGCAAGGTCGGACGAAATACCAAGCCCAGATACAAAGGCTGTATCAATCCTGGTTCAATATAAAAACGGAGACGTTTTACTTGCCCTTTATAAGTCACAGGTAGAATAGTGTGCCCAATAAATATGCTATTTTTCACTATTTGCGGTTTTTAAGAATGAAGGTAACGACTGTATTTTGATTCCGTTCTGCGTTAACTACTTTTCTGAAACAGCGCCGAGCACGCTAATATTGGCACCAGCACCGCTGTCTAATAACCCAGTATTAGAATTATGTAATTTTAATTGCCAGTATAGCTATAGGGTTATGAAAATTATTAGAAAATTTTGGTACAGGAGAAACTACGGTTGGTTGTCAATGGCGAAATTATTTAGAGGTTGTTTCGGTTCAATTCCGGGCAAGTGTTGAAAGCGGCATCCTCCGTATATGTCCTGGTATGAGTGACGTGCTGGGGACCTGAGCACCAAGAATTTTCATCTCCCGTACCAGGTTTCGCGTACTTCTCGTCTGACAAGCTTGGCAATTAAGTTTAACACATTGGGAGCACCGCACCCATAACAACATACATCTCGTCTGGGTACCGGTAGCATTTGTAGTCCTCCAACTAGAAGGGAAAGCGCAAGGCAGTTGATGGTTGGCGGCTAGAAGAAGGCAGAAAATTATGCGTGATCTGCTCATTGCCATATTCCATCGCATACAATTCGTAAGGATTTTCGTTATGCGTGATACGAGCCTGACTTTGGATCTGTTCATTCATATTATCTTGAAATTGACGTAATGGTGGATAACAGGAAGATGGGGAATTTCCAAAGGCCTCGACATGATGTTTCTTTCCGGGGAGTTAAACTCTTGGTATCGACGGATTTTAGCATCCAGTTCATCCACATTTCGAAAATCAACTCTCTTAACAGTATTGTCGGTACTCAACCTCTTCCAAGTATCTTCTATGTATATACATTGGCGGACCAATTCGGATACGGAACTAATTTATTGGCCTGGCAGTTTATACTGCAAGTTTCGTTAGGATTCTGCCTAATTGAATTTATTAGCTGCCTTATTTCAGCATTGGTTCCTCGGTTTGCAAATCGGTCAAACATTCCTTGTTTGAACCTTTCCCAGTCCACATCATCATGTCTCTCGAAGAAAGACCAATACCACTCGAGAGCGCTTTTTCGAAGTACCAGATACAGATCATTCACCAATTTCGCGGGGGTATTTTATTGGCGCTTAATAGTCGCTCAATTCGGTATAAAAAACGTTCGACTGCTGAACCAGTAGGGGAACTACCAAAGAAATGTTCGTGTGAGACGACGAGTCAGTTACAGTGTGATCATTCGAAGAAACGTATTGGGATGAGCTCGGTTCAAGTGGGGTACCTCGTTTTTTAACACGATGAGTATTAATCAGCTGTGGACCACCAGTAGGAAAGGTTAATTGTTTCACTAAAGCCATTTATTTCTCATATTCTGCAACTGGTACAGTGATCATTCTAGAAGTAGTATTGCCAATAGAATGAGGATTTAAATTTACTACAGCGGAAGACCCTGGGTGTTACTCTTTCTAAATAGTAATAATAGCACCATCATCAGAATCTGAAGATGAATCGTGCCTAGATGAGTCAGACGTATCAGCAGAATTCTTGTTTGGAAGAAATAGATTTCTCAAATTCATTACCGGTAACTTTTGCTGCAAGCAGCAATTGATTAACTTGTAAAACCTTCTCACATGCAATGCAAAGAATAGGACAAAACTTAAATTAAAACTAAATTTGTTTAATTTTTTCTGAGCAAAATACCGCTATTATTACTTATGTATGTATACTATATCCTCTCGTCCAATCCTGATGTTTTGTTAATTTTGTTATATTGACGAAAATTTCACGCGTGTTAAAAATAATAGCTACACATCATTATAGAAATCTTTGTATTCATGTTCATTTCGTTTATTTTACATTTCGTTATAAAATACTTATGCCCAACCGAGTAATATTAAATTAATTTATCAAAACACAACCGCTTGACTCGAAAGTTATGGCCAACCCCAGCACGACATATAATTTAATTTGTGCTAAAATTGCAATTTGTTGTACGAAATGACTTCCAAGAGTATTGACAGATAGCCTTAGTATTGTACAATGAGTAATTCCGACTTTATTTAAAAAAAAATAAAATAAAATAAGAAAGCTTAAAAATTCCTTCTACGTTTACAAAGGATTTCAAGATTTTAGAAATAAACTTTCTACACGACATTCCTTCATATTGTGGATTTAGCAAAACTATTGTAAGTATAACATTTATTTGTTTTTTAAATCCCCTTTTTATCTACTTGACCTAGCTTTGAATTAATTTTATTTTATGTTCAACTAGAAAATACAACACCAACAATGAAAAAAATCTTTTAACAACTGTACATAAATACAAGAATTTTTCTATCTGCATATACTCGTATATATCGTCATTTTTGCCTGTCTACACATTTCAAGCAAGAAAAATTTAGTTTCCGAAAAGTTTTTCAACAAAAGCTTTTTATCATACCTATATAGATTTCATTGTTTGTTTTTTTTTTTTTGCAATGCGCTTAAATAAATTGAAATAATATTTGCAACAGCAACAAATGTTGTATAATGCATCGTATTTCGGTACAAACAAGTATGTGCATTGACTTATACGAGTAAATAATGTAGTATTACAGTTTTTGCATTGAATATTTTACTATCTATAATTATTTGGTGTGAAATATACAATTTAAGCTTTCGTTGAAATACTAATCTATGGTATTTAGTAGATCCAAGAAATGACAATGTGATTTTAAATTTTGTAATATATTTAATCAATACAAAAATTTTCTTAAACAAACTTGAAATTTATGGCTTCTCATTAAAAAAAACATTAATACCATTCAGTTCAGCAGTTTTATCTAAGGCTTAATTAAAAAAAGCTTCAACTTTATGGAAAAATTAACATATTTCATAGTTTTGTTTTTTTTATTGTACGCTATTTTAAAACAAGAAAAAAACTAATGATGCGCTTTGACTAATTCGGTAAATTTTACAATTCAACGTGAAAGTATGTACTGAGAATTAATTTATGAACATTTTTGTTGAATATATGAATATAAAATTATTATTAAAATCGAGGAATCGATTTTTATACTTTGTTACAAAAACTCAAATACATAGAGGTACTTGCGTTGACGTATTTTTGTTATATGGAAATTTGTAGCCGTTGAAAATTCTTCGTTATTATAATGTTGGGCTTTTAAATACGACGGAATTATTTAAAGAAAAATGATTTGGTTCAATTATTCATAAGCTATAAGGTGCTTGCTGGCCGTATAGTGACTTGAATGCTCGAGCTAGTCGATAATAATGCCGGACCCTCCGTACACCCTCTACATAAAACAAAACCGAAGAAAAGAAAAGATATGTTAGTAACAAAGAATCAACCCGTTTCCAGACACCTAAGTAGTCGATAGTTAGTAAATTTGTTAGTAGTATATTTTTAATCAATTATTTAGCACAAGACAACACAATTTCAAGTTCCTTTACTGCTTAAGTTCCTGGAAAGCTGTTTCAGGTTCTTCAAAATTTTCCTAAATATAAAATCTGTATTAATCCTTTATAATAACTATTCTAAAATTTATTAAGTATAAATTAAATTCTCTGAAATAAATTATAAATTATTCTTTATGTACTACAAACAAACTAACATAAATAATTTGTATAACAATAATTAAACCAACTACCCCCCGCCTCGCTATCGCCTCAGCCAATGCCAGCTTGGTCGAGTTTATCAGGTGATTCTAAACTAAAATCATTTAAACGATTATTAATCTTAATATAAATACAACTATCAACATAAATACCAATATCAATAACACTAATACTAAAACTAACATTACCAATAATACCATACCAATACCAACATCAACACCAAGATTATGATATTAATGCTTCGAATACATCGAAATATTCATTTAATTCAATTTAATTTTAACAAAAATTAATTTAATTTCATTAAATTCAGTGAAACCGAAACCCCAATTTACTTCACCATTAATTCTTTATTTAAAATCAGCCCTTAGTACACTAAAATAAATTAAATTCAATTCAGCATCTAAATTGAAAGGACAGCAAATTAATCACTAACTAAATAACCTGAAATTCGAGATGCATTTTAGCTTTATTACAAAATAGTAATACCTCAAACCTCGTATCAAGCCTGCTTGAATGGAGCTTATGGTAAAAAGCCTCAGTTTTATATGACGTACATATATCTCTTTTAACTATTCCAACATTTTTTGTAACAAGATAGCTGCATGCCTATTATGTCACGTGGTCTTGCAAGAGCCACTCGCACCGCAGTATGCTTCATATTCGGCCGATCGCCGATATACGCTCTTTCTCTCACACTTCAACCTACCCATCGCGTCACTCACTCGCACTTATGTACAATATTCCCGACCACCTGGCAGGTAGAGAGTCCCACTAAAATAGCCTGTCTTTTTTAAAATATGTGTTTTTATTTTAGTTATATATATTATTCTGTCTAAGTCTTAGCTTGCCTCAAATATATTTTTTAGCAATCTACGAAATTCAACTTTGAAGCCGCTTGACATCATTTTAGACCTGACTAAATGATCTGGCTTTTTTATTTTATATTTTATTAAATACTAAATTAAAAGGTATTCAAATTTCAAAATGCCTCAAGAACATTTATTGCAAAAAAATTTCGCAACTTAGAAAAATCAATGGTTGACAATGCCCCGCTACCCTTCAGCCAGGTCTTTGATTTCGAGTTTAGACATTGCTAGAAAAACGTCACACAAATTTTCTTGTTGCCTCAAATACCTACTCAAAATTGTCTACCAGCTCTGGACTATTCGCACACTATTCGCACCAAGCATTTTTCTAAAATTATGATAAAAAAACACTTATATCCAAAATGTTTGTCTATTTATAAGTTAAGTACAATGTTTCCGATCAAATTAAATTTAATTAGGCTGGAAAATTATTTCGCAATAAGAGAAAAATGAAATTCGCATGAAAAATGTCAACCTTTAGACGAATTTCATTTTTCTCTAATTTTGAAATCAATTTCGAGCTTAATTAAATTTAATTTGATTAGCAACATTATAAGTAGTCTTGTAAGTAGACAAACATTTTGGGTTTATCTGTTATTTATATCATAACTAGCTGACCCGGCGAACTTGGTCCCGCCCCAAATTACTTCGTTTCGAGCAAATACTTTTGTCCTTCACGAAAATTGAGTTTGATGATAGAAAAAATCAAACAACTCAAACTAATCTATCCGAGTTTCCGAGTTTTCCACTTCGTTTCCCAATTGTTCTCTTCTAAAAGATAATCTGGTTTGGTTGCGCGCCAAATCTCGTACAAAAACATAATTTTTCAATTTGCCGAATTTTCCGACTTTTCCAAAGGATTTTCCAAAAATTTTCTTTTGTAAAAACCATCTCCTGGCAATTTCAAATACAATTAAAAAAGATTAAGCCTAATCGGTCATCAAAACATACAAAATATTCAAAATTTCATTGAAAAAAAAAATTCAATTTTCTTCGGGTTTCTCCGGAAGCTTCCGAGTTTTCCACTTCTTTTTCCCAATTTTTCTCTTCTAAAAGACCATCTGGTTTGGATACGCGCCAAATCCCGTACAAAAACATATTTTTTCGATTTTCCGAATTTTCCGACTTTTCCGAAGGATTTTCCCAAAACTTTCTTTCGTAAGAACCATCTCCTGGCAATTTCAAACACAATAGAAAAAGATTGAGCTAATTGAGCCTAATCCGTCATCAAAACATACAAAAAATTCAAAATTTCATTGAAAAAAAATTCAATTTTCTTCGAGTTTTTCCGGAAGTTTCCGAGTTTTTCACTTCGATTTTCCAATTTTTCTCTTCTAAAAGACAATCTGGTTTGGATGCGCGCCAAATCTCGTACAAAAACATAATTTTTTGATTTGCCGAATTTTCCGACTTTTCCAAAGGATTTTCCAAAAATTTTCTTTTCTTTTCAAACACAATAAAAAAAGATTAAGCCCAATCGGTCATCAAAACATACAAAAAATTCAAAATTTCATTGAAAAAAAAATTCAATTTTCTTCGGATTTTTCCGGAAGTTTCCGAGTTTTCCACTCAGATTTTCCAATTTTTCTCTTCTACAAAACATCTGGTTTTTACCATCTGGTTAGCTACGCGCCAAATCCTATACAAAAACATAATTTTTCGATTTTCCGAATTTTCCGTCTTTTCCGAAGGATTTTCCCAAAATTTTCTTTCGTAAGAACCATCTCCTGGCAATTTCAAACATAATAGAAAAAGATTGAGCCAAATCGGTTCAGCCGTTCTCAACTGATGTGCGCACATACATTTTTTACACCATTTTTATTTATATAGATATAGAGATATATAGAAAATTTTTTATTTTTTGATTTTTTTAGCTGAGCTTGGGGGTTTTTCAAATTTTTTTTTTCTAAACCATCCCTGAACTATAGCAAACAAAACTAAAAAAAAATTTTGAAAATCGGTCCAGCCGTTTTTGAGTTTTAGCGAGACTAACGCACAGCAATTCTTCATTTATATATACATATATAGATTTTATAAAAAAATTTACTTGCATTCGCAATTCGCACTGGGTGTGAATAGTCCCTTAGACTATTATGAACAAACTATTTGAAGCCAAAAAGTGAAGAGTTTGGACGATTAATAAATAAATTCTAAATTTTAAATCTCAAATTCCAAATTTCAAACTTCAAATTCCAATGTCAAATTCCAAATTTCAAATTTCAATTATAAATTTCAAATTTCAATTATAAATTTCAAATTTCTCATTCTAAATTTTAAATTTCAAATCTCAAATTTCAAATTCCTAATTTCAAATTTCAAATTCCATATTTCAAATTTCCAATTCCAAATTCCAAACTTCAAATCTCAAATTTCAAATTTCAAATTCCATATTTCAAATTTCAAATTCCAAATTCCAAACTTCAAATTTCAAATTTCAAATTCCAAACCTCAAATTTCAAATCTAAATTCCAAATTCCAAATTGCAAATTTAAAATTCCAAATTTGAAATTCCAAATTTCAAATTCCAAACTCCAAACTTCAAATCTCAAATTCCAAATTTCAAACCTCAAATTTCGAATCTCAAATTCCAAATTGCAAATTGCAAATTTAAAATTTAAAATTCCAAATTCTAAATTCAAAATTTCAAATTTCAAATTCCAAATTACAAATTTTAAATTTCAAATCTCAAATTTCAAATTTCAAATTCGAAATTTCAAATTCCAAATTCCAACCTTCAAATACACACACATCTATCGAAAAAATAATAATGCTGGTGCTGGGATTGATACGAAATCCCAATAAAAAGAATCCCATTGATACAAAATCCCAAACAAAAAATAAAACCGAAAACCAACATTCCAATTCATAAAATTTCAATTAGCAAAATCTCAATTTACAGAATCCCAATTGAGGAATGCAATCCCGGGATCTGGTATTTTTTTTCAAATCCCGGGATCCGGTTTTTTTTTTGTCAATCCCGGGATCCCGGTCTTTTTGTCAATCGCGAAATCCCCAACTCCCTGTTTTTTTTTGTCAATACCGAATACCGGGATCCCGGTATTGCATATTATATAATACCGAGATTTCATTTCCTAATCCCAATATACAGAATCCGAAAAAATTCTAATTATAAATTCTAAAACGTACCACATGTATACAAGTTGTTTGGCGAATATAAATAAAACACACACACACTAAGCTTTAACATTTTTATTAAAAAATAATCCATTATTGATGCTCTCTGTATTGTGTATATCTGAAATAAACAAAACCCATTTTATTGTGTACAGCATCATACTTACATTAATATAATTTTAATTACGTAAATTCAGTTGTAACCTAAAAATATGTAAACATTAATTATTAAGTTCATTACTATATATTATTATGCTTATCTTTTATGAATTTAAATCACTATAACTTTTAAAACTAGAGAAATTATCCGCAAAATGCCAATCTTGCTCTTAATTTAAAATTGCTTTGTAATAGATTATAGTCAATTAAGAAGAGTTCGTTCGATGCGATTTTAGTACTAATGCCATAATTGCGCAAATTTTGAATATTGCTATAAATTAACTTAACATAAATTTAAGCAAAGAAGGTGTCTTAAATTAGAAGAAAGCTAAAATCATTCTCTTCTTATTTTGGCGTTTGATCGAGGAACATCAAATTAACAACTAATTTTTGGAAACTTAAAAATAAAGCCAAAATTGTATTTTCATCTTGGACTGCGAGTTTTATTTCACCTCCTGCATTATCCAGCCGCTGATTGCAACAGTTTACAAGGGATAAATTTTACCTAAGCGAATGCAGCGTCATTTTATAACAACAACATTTCGCTGCATTCACATACACATGTGATAGAAATATATGCTCGCCCCAATGCTTTGTGCTTGAGTTTGTACATGAATTTAAATATCTGGGTTTAACAATAGATTCACTACTTAACTGGAAGTCGCACATCAATAATACTATGAAAAGTGTAATCTGGGCCATACATAAATTTTATAATCTTAGCAAAATTTGCCCAAGGGTTACATTAAGGAAACTATACCATGCCCTAGTAGAATCAATAGTTATGTATGGCATATCCAGTAGGGGTGGCATTTACTTTACTATTATTGAGGATCTATTTATTGCACAAAAAAGAATCATTAAATTAATTTACAGGCGCCCTCAGACAACACCAACAGTTCCATTGTTTCATGAACTAAATTTATTGCCATTTAGATATCTCTATATTTATAAAGTCCTCAAAATGTTTTTTAATCGAAGTAACAGTTTTCACAATCGCACTGTAAACACATATAATACGAGGAACTCAAATAACTTTGCCGGTGTTCGTTGCAACAGCGAAAAATTTAGAAGATTCTATCTTTATATGGCTACTTTCTTTTTCCACATGCTACCTAACGATATCAATAGTGTCAGCACTGTGCGGAAATACAAATTAAAACGTGAAACTCGATCCTGGTTGCTCGGTTTAGAAAACATTGAACAATACTTTTAGTGCAATTGAATTGTTGTATATAAAACTAAAATTGAGCTTGTTATTGTACTTTTGGCAACAAAGAAAAAAAAATTTGGGTTGGGTACGAAATTCTTCTTGTTATAATTCTGCTTTTCAAAATTCTGTTTTACAAAATTCTGTTTTACGTAATTCTGTTTTTACATAATTCTGTTTCACAAAATTCTGGTTCACAAAATTCTGTTTCATAAAATTCTGCTAAAAATTAATTCTGCAATTAATTTTTTTGCCGCAAAAAATTAATTGCAGAATTAATTTTTAGCAGAATTTTATGAAACATGTGTTATAATTTTTATTTACTCTGTGTGGCTGTGTGTGTGTATGTGTGTGTATATGTGTGTGTGTGTGTGTATGTGTGTGTGTGTGTGTGCGTGTGTGTGCGTGTGTGTGTGCGTGTGTGTGTGTGTGCGCGCGTGTGTGTGTGTGTGTGTGTGTGTGTGTGTGTGTGTGTGTGTGTGTGTGTGTGTGTGTGTGTGTGTGTGTGTGTGTGTGTGTGTGTGTGTGTGTGTGTGTGTGTGTGTGTGTGTGTGTGTGTGTGTGTGTGTGTGTGTGTGTGTGTGTGTGTGTGTGTGTGTGGGTGGGTGTGTTTGTGTGTGTGTGTTTGTGTGTGTGCGTGCGTGCGTGCGTGCGTGTGGCTGCGTATGCGTGTGCCTGTGTGTACGTGTGTGTATGGGTGTGTGTGAATGTGGGTATGGGTGTATGTGTGTGTGGGTGGCTGTGTGTAAGTATAATGCTGTGGGCAAGTATAATGCTGTGCCTGTGGGAATGTGTATGTTGATTTTATAAAACAGAATTTAAAAAAACAGAATTTTGTAAAAACAGAATTTTGTAAAAACAGAATTTTGTAAAAACAGAATTTTGTAAAAACAGAATTTTGTAAAACAGAATTTTTGAAAAAAATAAAATTTCGAAAAAACAGAATTTTGTCAAAACAGAATTTTGTAAAACAGAATTATATACCGATCCCAAAAAATTTGCATTAGTTTACTTTTATTGAATTGTATAATAATTGTTGCTCCACCACAGATTTTAATATAAATCTAATGGAGCTTTACTTTATTTCTATAATTTGCAATAATTATTTTGTGTATCAATAATATCAATATGTATATAAATTATAAAGTAACTGAAATAAAGAGAAACTTAATAATAATAATAAATTCTATAAAATGAAAGAGGCGTAAAAACCCAAAAAATTCGATTCCTCTGGAATTTAATTTTGGAAACATACTTAGATATTTTGGAAAGAGAGGAATTATTTTATGAAGATTTTGTGCTTGATGATTTTCTTTTTTGGAAATATCAAACCCAACCAAAAAAAAAATGGGTTAGTAGCGTTATCCAAAATAAAAAAATCTCAAGAAAATCATTTTGTGTCATAACAAATTTTTGAAATATTTTAATTCGTTATATACATTAGAAGATGACGACTGCCGCCCCTAAACCTCCCTTTTGACGTTTTTTTGACATTCTAACATTCACAGAAATTGGATCATTTTTGAAAAATTTATGTTTTTTAATAATTATTCACATACTAAAATAATAAACTCTACAAAGCCGTTTAGCATTGGTCCTTTCTGCGCAAGGATGACTTGAAATTATGCAACATCCTTTGGTTTTCATATTGCAGTAACAAAAATTTAATGTGGCTTTCCTTTTTAAAAGGAGTACATTATTTTGTATTTTTTGGGGATTTTTATGTTCGGAAATATGATGGTATCCCAACAAATAGGGAAAACTTTAAAAAAAAAAATTAAATAATTTATTCATTTATTAAATTAATCAAATGAATATTTGTTGCAATATTTTTTAAATATTGAATTTTTGCCATGGATTGCGTTTCCTAATTATTAATTTAATTTGTTATTATTCCTTAATATTTTTTTTATTCTGCTGAAATGTTTGTCCGATTTAAAGTTTTTCACAGTCGCCTTGGAAGCAATCAATTCCTTTTCCAAATCTGTAATTGAATCGTTTATTCGAGAAAGGGCTCATGTCCACTTTTTCAAATTTGTAATTTAGGGCTTTTTGCAAGTCACATATTCTTTTTAATATTTATTACGTTTACAGTATCAAATGCTCTTTGAGAAGGTTCTGGAATATGGCCAAGTAGGATGGAACTTGGCTATTTATCAACCGATTAGGATGAAATTCGACAGGTACAATGAAAATGGGATTCTAAAATGATTTTTAGACGAAGTTCTGGGATATGGCCATGTATGATGGAACTTGGCTATTTATCAATTGATTAGGATGAAACTCGAGAGGTACAATGAAAATGGGATTCTAAAATGATTTTTAGACGAAGTTCTGGAATATGGCCAAGTAGGATGGAACTTCGTTATTTCTCAACCGATTAGGATGAAATTTGAAAGGTACAAGGGGAATTGAGATGTAAAAATGATTTATAGATGTAGGTCTGGAATATGGTCAAGTTTCATAATATTTGACCATATTCCAGAACTTCCTCTAAAAATCATTTTAGAATCCCATTTCCATTGTGCATGCTCAATTTCATCAAAATTGGATAATAAATGGGCAAGTTCCTTTCTAATTGGCCATATTCCAAAAGTTCCTCTAAAAATCATTTAAGAATCCCATTTCCATCGTACATGCTCAATTTAATCAAAACCGGTTAAGTAGTTGTTGCAATAGGGCCCAGGGCATTACTCTTAAAAAACCGATAAGCATTATGGCACTAAATAGAATAATTAGCGAAACTGAGTTTACTCAAAACTAACACAAATGTCTATACAAGCCTTGCTGTCTCTACACATAGGATATATTGCGGTAGATTAGTTAAGTGATTTGTCGCTATATACTATTGTGGCCAAAACGTAAAGCCAGTCTTTATTTATTTCAAAAAAATATTTATTTATTCTTCTGTATTTCGTCGCCTTCAAAGTAATCCCCTCCCGACACAATACACTTATGCTAACGTATTTTCGAATTTTCGAAACAATAATTAAAGTCGCCTTCCGGGGTAGCCTTCAAAGCGCGTAGCGATTCACGTTTTATATCTTATATCGTCTCAAAATGATTTCCCGCAGTAGTCGTTGTCGTCGGTAGAGTTTCGGGAATAGCCAGAATTCACACGGTGCTAAATCAGACAAATACGGAGGTTGTGGAACGATATGGATCGAATTTTTGGCGAAAAGTCACAAGAACGAGCGCAGTGTGAGAAGGTGCAATATCGTGGTGCAAATACCAAGTATTGTCTGCTCACAATTCTGACCTCTTCTTGCGAACAGCGTAACGCAAACGACGCATAACACTCAAATAATACTATTTGTTGATGGTTTGGCCGGGTGGAAGGAATTCTGAATGGACAACACCACGATAATCGATGAAAACTATCAACATGGCCTTAAACACTTTCACGGCCTTCTTTGAACTGCTTATACCACTTGTAAACATTCCTTTCCGACAAATCATGGTCCCCGAGGGCTTTCTGCAACATCCTTAACGTTTCTGCACCCGAAATTTCATTTCGCAAACAAAATTTAATGCAACTTTTCTTTGCTCATTATAATTAGAAATTGTAAAAATCCGAATGCACTTTTAGCGTCGTACAAAACCAAGCGTAAAACAAAAACTGATGAATGTTTTGAAATAAAATTTGTCACAGATGTATATCACAATACTGCACAGTAGTATAAGCATGTTATAAAATAAACGAAAATGTAAAAACACAACAATATTTTACTTTTTAAATGTTAGTTTAGTATTTAAAGAGCACATGTCCTGGACATGAGCCCTTTCTAGAATAAATGGCTTTTTTTTGCAAGGTAGGTGCTGTTCCATTAACCATATGGTAATGTCGTCTTGCCATAAAACGTATATACCTGTCTGTGACTGTGATACAAAACCGTCATAATACTAATTTTGACAAAAAGTGGACATGAGCCCTTTCTCGAATAAACGATTCAATTATTTTATATAATCCGCTACTGCGTTTTCCTGCAACAACTTTTAAGAGGGCAGTGCTATAATTCATGTTCAACAGAATAGTTCATATAATAGTTACATTGGATTATACGAAGTGTTACTTGGAAATTTAACGGCCGCATGTCTACCAATAACCATTGTGGTGCCGTTTTGATCAATAAATTCGCTAATTAAAAATGGAATACTCCCTAGCAAGCAATAGCATTTATCAGCTTCAGTATTTTTTAGTATAAAATAGCCAAATTTCAAGCTATTCGAGTTTAAATCTAATTCATGAGAGGCATTTTTGCTTAAATTAATTGACATTTGCAGTTCGTCGATCCGGCTGGCGAGTTGCTGTAAAATTAAACCAGGTTTCCTTACTAACTTTTTTATCTGCTGCATAAAATTTTCAAATTCTCTGCATATAGAGAACGAATCTGCACTACCGAATTGAGAAACACAATCTGCGATGTGAAGAAGACTATGGACATTGTAACTAACCCTATGCCTGCCATAAATTTTCGAAAATATTATAACGAACGCAGATAACATTTTGTTGATTATACAAGTATGATTCCTTGCGTCCCTATGAGATATGTATTGCGCTTATAATATAATAAAAGAAAATGATTATACATTTCTTCACTAACGATTTCCTTCGTCACGACAATTCCAGTATACAAAATAAACTAACTAAGTTTTCCACATTTTTAAATCGTTTATTGACCTAGGTTTTCGCGCATATTCTAAGGGAATACTACTTGCGCAGTTAATTAATTTCGAATCTAGCATACTTTTTGCATCCTTAACTTGACTTAACTTAAATTCTTCGGTTTCACGCCTGATCAGTAAGTTTAATATTTTACGAACTACACCAAGATCAATAAGATGCATTGGATGCACTTCAAATTGGGAAATCATTCCTATCTCTACACTTTCTAAAATAGTGGGAGAATTAAAATATTTAAAATTATGGAAATGATTAAGTAACATCTGACTAAAACTGCGAAAGTGCTGTACTGTTTGAAACAGTTTCATTAATATTGTTCCAACTTGATTACGTTTAGGGCAATCGTGAAAATTATTATGTCCTACTATGCCCATGGCAAAAAAATTGGCACGGGCATTGCAAATAAAACATCTAATCTTAAATTGTTTTCCTTATCTTATCTCTTGTCACTTGGATTCCTTGACTAATTAGTGTTTTAACCTCATTTACAAAATCTAACAGAAAGTATTGATGTTATCAGGCTTTGAAGTTCCTGAATAAATGCCAATGATAGAAGGTGAAATATTTTGTCTATCTACAAACGCACCAAGAATTGGCTAAAGCTGAACATTAGTTGAAAAAGTGTAATTTAGTTTTATTAAATTCTGTTCTATCCTAAAATACCGGGTTTACCTCACGAGTTGATATTTTTGCACTAGGTATTCTAAGAATTGTTCTGGCTGTTTTTGGTACATCAATTTTGTGCCTATTCAGAATTTCTAACAATTTGTTAATTTTTTCTCTATACCTAAACCTGATTCGACTGCCCACTCAGCTAACTCTAACGTTATTTTACTTGGGTACTCTGGGATTTCGGTAAGATTTTTATCAGGCGTTGCATCATCAGACACCAAAAGTTCATTAAGTTCCTCGTCATCAAAGCAACTACGAAAAAAAGGATCTGTTTCTACTTCTTCTTCTATTGGAGAGGGAGTATCCACTGATCTGTTTGGAGTATTAACCAAAGTTTCCTGATTGAAGGTATCAAACGGCATCTCTGCATAATCAGCTACATCAGCCTGCAACCTCCTTCGTAATTGTAGATTGGATAACAAATAGGCGGGTTTTCCAGTATCCATTTCCTAAAAATTATCAGATTGATCTAAAACGTGTTAATTCAAGGTAAATGGATATTAGAGGTATTATATTCCCGTCCCCAATTACGTCTCTCATGCGTTACGTCACTTACATCAATCTTGGTGATTTTTTAATTATTTTTTTTAACAAATCAAGAATAAAAGTAATTTTATTCTTGATACGTAATAGAGCCTTATTTAGGATAACAAAATAAAAAAAAAATAATTTTAAAAACTTAATAAAAAAATCACTAAATTCCTTATAAATTTCTGCATTTTTGTCTTCACTTAGTTAGTTTGCGAGAGTGTGATACCAATTAACACGTACAATTGTATAACAGATATTTAATTTATTTACCTTGACATTAATGTGAATAAACTTTGGTTGGGATATTTTTTTTAAATTCTTGTATTAATCCTATAATATTCTGCGATATTCCATTGCTGAAGGTTGCAACTTGTAGGCCTTCTTATGTAGGTATGTAGGTTAAAAATAACATCAACACTACTAAGGTAAAAAAAAATTAAAATGTTAATTAGTTTTAAGCATTAAACCAAAAAGTGATCGATTCCGATTTTTCAAGCCAATTTAATCGATCGAATTTTAACAAAAAAAAAATCAACCTTAAGCCTGTTATGTACTTGTACATACATAGTACAATGAAAAAATCGTTTTCGATGGATGTGTATCGAAATTCAAAAACTAAAATCCAAATGATATAATTCAAAAGCCAAAATCGAAAAGGACAATTTTACAATATCCAATTATCGAATAGAGATAAAATCCTAAGTTTGACAAAATACATATTTGCCGAACGCGCAAATCTATTTTAATCAAATTTGAGTTTTTGCCCGATCTACTCAGTATTCAATTTTAAATTTTTTTTTAATCGCATTGTGTTCACAAAACAGCACATAAACGCTTTAATTTTTATATATTGATGTGGGTCCGGGTCATTAATGTCGACTGAGAAAATGTCGACTGAAAAAATATCGAATGAGAAAACGTCGACTGAGAAAATGACGATTGCGAAAATGTCGTCTGAGAAAATGTGGACTGAGGAAATGTTGTCTGAGAAAATGTTGTCTGAGAAAATTTCCACTGGAAAAATTATGCCTGAGAAAATGTTGATTGAGAAAAAACTGCGCAATTTTTTCTCAATCAACATTTTCTCAGGCATAATTTTTCCAGTGGAAATTTTCTCGGATAACATTTTCTCAGAAAAACAGAAAGTTATAACCAGAGAAAATAACATTTGGAAATAATTTCTTAGCTGCTTTAGCTTTTTCAAAGTCGGACAATATGAATTTGGGATTTAACTTTAATTGTTTTTGGTCGGCATAATTATATATTTCTTGAAAGACTTCATTATAACAATTTTCAGTTTTCGCTGTCATTAAACAGTGAATGGCCGAGATTATTATATAATTATCATTATATCTTATCCTGCAAACAATTGAGAATAACTATTTCATTAATCCGGAAACAATGCTAAATGTTCCATCAAAAATTCACAAATCAGAGCGCGAAAAAATTTTGAATTGTTGCGAACGTGCCAGTACGATAATCCGACCACCAATAAATATCTTGTCTGCTATTAAAAAATGTTTGCCTTTAACCTTTTGTAACATGAATGGTATTTCCTGTTCATTTAAATTGATAGCTTCCGAATACAGCCTATTTTATTACGAGCATATCTAATTTTTTGATATTGAGCTTCATTTGAGGGCAAATAAGGTCGAGAAATTGGTGGACACATTATTGTCGCTGATTGTAATATTTTACAAGGCTTTATAATAGATTGTGCTGCACTCTGTCTGATCGAGCTGTTTACTTCATTAGCATCATTTTCATATGCTGATGGTTCATGTATATGTTCCTTTGCTGGAGATTTCACGATTATGTGTAAATTTGCTGTCTTTTCTGTTCTTAAAATTGTAACGGGACAAGAATGGCTTTTACTCTACTTAGTTTCATTAACTGAAGTCATATTCTCACAATGAAATATGTATCCTCCAAATAGTAATTTTTTACCGTTTTTATTACCAGGAATTATTTGCCCTTTCATTTTTGTTCGCGTACAATCAACTATTTTGTATACTTCTTAAAAACTATTGGATGATTTATTCATACTGGAAAACTACGTTACATGCAATCAGTATGTTTTTTTATTAGAGTGTTGAATAAACATTGATAAAACTCAATTAACTATTTCACTGATAAAATGATGACTGAGAAAAGGTTGATTGCGCAGTATATTCTCAATCAACCTTTTACCAGACACCATTTTTTCAGTGCAGTGCAAATTTTCTCAGACAACATTATCCCACAACATTTCCTCAGTTGACATTTTCTTCGACAGCATTTCCTCAGTCGCCATTTTCTCAGACAACATTTCCTCAGTCGACATTTTCTCAATCAGTATTTGGTTTACAGTCGATATTTTCACCCAGTCAACATTTTCTAAATCGATATTTTCAACTTTATCGATTGATGTTTATTCACCTAAATTCAGAAGTATAATGAACGCGTAATGAAAAGATAATGTGAACAGAGATGAACACCTGTGTACCATTCATATTACGAAAAAGAGTGCGATGATGGTTACGCAACCATGGGCGGCGTAACAGTAGGAATAATTTTTCGTTGAGGTGCGGCTCAAACATGTGACACCAACTTTCTTAGAATTACACCCAAGTTTCCAGCTTTCCCGCAACCTTTTAGGCCCACCTCAGACTCCCAACATGCTTCCCCTTTCCCACCTTCGATATTCCAATTTGGAAAATTTTTGCTTTTAATTGCAATAACTGTATGATTAGTCCCACAATAAAATTTTTTTCATTTTTTTCCACTGGTCCAGAACCAGGCGCCGAAACTAATAATTATCCCTTTTAAAATTAACTTAGTAGGGCCAAAGCACGAGAAAATTAATGAACAGAAGGAGCCAAATGACCCACGCTACTACACTTCAAAATTCCCTCGTATTATTAACAAATCCCTGTTAAGCAGAGCACCATAAACTATTACATGTAAACGGTATTACCCCATTTATTTGTCATTGAACTTGGTGTACCCGAGCCTGACCGATTTAACCGACTAAAACATTGATTGGTAATTTAATTAGTAATAGAAAAAAAAGAAAATTCAAATTTACAATTTAAAATTTTCTCTAGAAAAAATATTTCCTCCGCGAAAAAAAAACAAAACCGTTCTTTGTTAAGGCTACTTCTCTACAGCCACTCACACAGAATCATTTCTAAACTAGCTTACTTACCGTCTTACCTTACTTCCATCCACTTTGCAGGTACAATTCTAAATAAATTGCACATATTTAAATGCGTTGTTTATTATGATACTATACACTACAGTTTACACATTTAACTGACAATTAATTATATCACTTTTCTGTTAATTTTTCCTCACCAACTCAATTCGATAAAATTAAAATACGTGTGGTCCTAGGACTGAACTCCATAAATTCTTTTATAACAATGATTTGTAATTACATGTGATTCTAAAGTTATTTTATCATTTGGAAAACTATACAATTGTTGTGATTGCTGACTATTTTCACATTTATGAAACAAAAACTTTTTCGCTATGGTCTATCTGCAACTAAATCTTTTCTCTGCGTGATAGCATATCCTTACACTCATCTCGTAATTCTGTAAATATCACGTACCGTTGTTTTAATAACTTAATGAATGATAGATGTTCTCTTTTCAATTTGTTCCGTATGGACGATGTTGCTGGTGTTATTGGTCGAGAATTTTTTATGCTAATGTAGGTCAGAAAAACCAAAAATTGTTACCACAAACCGAAAGTAATCGTGTTTTTTTTTGTTTTACGTTTCTTTAAAATTTAATATTCCAATAAAATCATGCTTTTACATGCTTTTGCTGTGCTTGTTATTTAATTTTACATAAATAATCGTAAAATGATATTCAAATTGGCTGTGAACGATAGCAAAACTTATTCTTCGATTTCTTATTTGGTATGTTGTATGCAATCTCAGCTGGAAAATTATGTATAAGACTATATATACATATGTAAACATATATGATTGTTCTTTTCGATTATTAAACATTTATTATATAGATTCGGTGTTATAGAAAAGTAAATGGTGTTCAACGTGGTTATTTAAAATTAATATATTTTTTTATGTTATTTTGATTTATGTAGAAATATTAAAATAACATTTAAGAGTTTTAGATTTATTCAAATGGCATTGTTGTAGGCTAGCATACTATATACAATATAAATATGATACAAAGCATTAGAGAAACAGCTTTACATTTAACGTTCTATTTATTTCTAATATACATCTAAATTACAGACATCAATACAAAATAATAAATTTAAAATTCTGACACTCTTTACCGTAACTGTACATGTAACTCTAGCGGTAAAAGACTAGCATTTAACTATCTACTTTTCTATAAATACTTTCTGTGAAACTCAAAACGTATAATGGTTAGCGCTACTTTACAATTGTCTAGCATAACTAAAGATCGTTCAGTTTTTACGAGGCTTCGTGCTTACAACAACAAAAGCTGTAGCTCGTAATAATACTACAGTAAATTTTGTCGTATTCTGTGTATTAAAGTGTTATATGTTAACGCTTGTCTTTTTGTTATTTTTTTTAATAAACTTTCCAGGTACAGCTTTCCTTGGAAAAATAATATATTTTTCTCTTGTTAAGCACGCAGCCTTTTTGAAACAAAACGATAAAATAAAATTTTTTATGTTTTTCATTTATTCATTAAAAAGCCAGAAACACAGTTTATAAGTTATTTTTTTTATTGTTAATGTTGGGTGTCGTATGTAAATATTGTAAATTTGATTTTTGTGTTTTTCTCTCGTTCTTTTATTTTTATCATTGCCGCAGAACGAAGTCAAATCAGCGATGGATGAAATTACGGACAACGGTGCAATTATCATCAGCAATACAGAAAAAACCACCACTAAAACGGGAAGATTCATTTCTAAAACGTTTTTCGACGCGGCAGATACCTGAAACACAGGTAAGCATGAATTGTTTATATAAAACTCTTTGTATACAATTTTTATGAATACATATTTTACGTACATCGAAACTTTTGATGCCAGTGTTCAAATTATATTTATATAGATATGTTAGCAACTTCAAACACGACCATGCGACAATTGCACAGAATTTGGTACACAGGACAACAAAAAAACTAACATACTATTAGTTATATACAAATGATATTTTCATTAAATGTTTGTAAGTTTTTAAAGATAGCTAGCGAAGAAATTCAAGGAACGCCTGGTTTGAGAGTCTCACTTAGCGAAATCTTGATAGCTTTTATTCAGAATTTAATTCAAATGTGTTGATTACCCTAATTTAATGGGATAAGACTCAACAACTAACTCTCTCTTTTTTAAAAGTTTTTAAATTAACAGATTTTTCAGAGGTTTCCAATCGTTAGGCACGATTCTAGGCCTGCTCCACTAGCACAATTACATTAGGACAAAGCCACTTGGCACTATTGTAAATTTAAAATAGTCACAATTAAATACAAAGTGTTTAAAATATTAGGGATAGAAAAGAGTTCAAATTCTTATCTGCAATTAAGCTGATAATGAAAATTTATTTGTTTTCAAAATACAGAAAAAAAACAAATTTTGTCGATAAAACAACAGGCTCGAGTTAACCGTAAAACAAAAAATATAAAGGGCTGAAACCTCATTAGGTGATCAGACCTTCGGTCTTCAAAATTAAGTCTACTGTCCACTCCCAAATCAACTCAAACTACATCTCTGAAGTTATTCTTCAGCTCAACCTCCAAAAACAAGATTTGTGTAGAGTTTGGTTCAAATCCGGCAACGGATGATGATGTAAGTTCAGCCAGATCAAGTGTATCGTCTCAAATCACCGATAACATAGAGACCAACGTAAGCAACGTAAGCAATGTCATTATTGGTTATTGTGTTGATGATTCTTTAAAATCAGTTCCGGAAAGGAGATATATCTATGCTTCAAGATTTGTGTCATCTACCACCACCGATGCAGTGCGAAAATATCTGAGCAATAAACTACAGATACAGGAAGAGGAGATAGATTGCCGCTTACTAGTTGCTGCGAATCAAGATGTTAGCAAACTCAACTTTATCTCATTTAAAGTTGGAGTTAGTCCTACAATCTTCGACAGGCTACTTCAACCTGATGGGTGGCCAGTAGGGGTATTGATCCGTGAATTTGAAATTCGACCAAAAAACGTACGAGCTGCGGTGTCGATTTAACAATATCTACACCTAAATCATCAGTTTCAAGTAGTATTTCTAAGATTCGTCAATCCAAAATTAATCAAAAATTCTTATTAAAAATGTATTACCAAAATGTTAGAGGACTTCGCTCGAAAACCAAATCATTTTTTTGTAGCGGTAATTGAAAATGATTTTGATGTTATTATTTTAACTGAAACATGGCTTTCTTCTGATATTTTAAGCGCTGAATTATTTGGGACCGAGTATGTTGCTTTTAGATATGATCGCGTGTCGATAAAATCGTGTTTTAGTAGTAGTATGATTAACATCAGTTATGCTGGTGAGTGTGAAGTCATTTGGGTTAAATTTAAGGTATTCTCACAGAATTTTGTAGTCGGCGTTCATTACATTACTCCTGGTTCAAATTTGGACCGATACAAAGAGCATTGTAATATAATCACGAATACTGTTGTAAGCTTGGATGATAACACAATTGTATTAGTTTTAGGAGACTTTAATTTACCCCACCTGTCTTGGACACAACATTCTCATGGTATGCTACCCAGTAACTCTTTTTCTGCTATTGAATCACGATTTATCGACACCATGTCGTCATTAGATTTAACACAAATCAATAATGTATTTAATTCTCGGGCGCGTTTACTTGATTTAATTTTTGCTTCAGGTAATCTTTTTGAACTACAGTATTTACTTGAGGAAAGCGACTATTTAGTGAAAAATGATGAACATTACAAATCTATTTTGTTAACTTTGGAGATTGCTAAAACGGAGTTTGTAAATACTGTTAACCACTCATTTTATGATTATTCTAACGGTAACTTTCTAGGTTTAAATTAGTTTTTCAATTCTATTAATTGGACTGAGATGTTCGACTATTGTGATATAAACGGCGCCGTAAGTAGATTCTGTGAAACGGTTTTGGTTGGAATTGAAAAATTCATTCCGGTTAGAATTAGTCGTCAGTTAAATAAAGCTCATTGGTTTGATAAGGAGCTGCGTTCTAGCAAGAATAAAATGGATCGATTACGTAAAAAATTCAAGCACCATCCTGATCCTTTTTGTTATCTATTATTTCAAAAGGCACGACGTGAATTCCGTAAATTGCATCGTTGTAAATTTCGTCGCTATATCAATGGGGTTGAACAATGCCACTACATAAATAGCCGTGACATCAGTCTAAAAAAGTAAAATCATTAATATAAAGAAGGGAATAAATATTTTTATTTTCCTATGAAACGAACACAAAATCATATGGGATTTTAAAATTCATTATTTTATATCGCCTTTATTTTCAATTTAAACGAACATTTTTATTTATAAATATTAATAATTTGAAATTAAATAAATCGAATTGCAGGTTGTACACAATTTTAATTGAAATTAATAAAATTTTAATACACAATTTTGCAGTTTAGCAAATTGATTTTTTTTTTCAAACATCGTCAGGCTTCGTGTTTCTTTAAAAATTTCATTTCGTACTTTCGTAGATTTTTACGAGATTATTTATTAATTTATTTCTTTTTTAACTTTAGTACAAATTCGCTCGTCGAAATGAAATGATGTATGTAGGGATGCTACTCATTTAATTATGTTTTTGTTTACAGGTGATTTTTTTTATGTTAGGAAAATGTTTTTGTTTTCTTGAAAATTGTTTGGCGGCAGAAAGTATTCTTGTTTGCGGAATAAATTTTTATTAATTAATTAAATACAATACCCACGAGATAAGTAAACGCTAATAAAGTGTATTTCAATAATTTTGAGGAAATATAATTTGTGATTTGCGGTTTTAAATAAGTTAAATTTTTTTGAGATTCTGAAAATCATAAAACGTTGGTGGAGCATTGTTAACTGTAAGTCAGTGGTTGTAGGCATCAAGAAACGCGAACCAATGTACATCCTTCTTTCTTCAAATCAAAAATGACGAAACGTCAAAAAAATGTCCAATATTTTTTAATGCTTTGCATTACCCAATATTCCGACAAGCGACAACCTTACAACACATCTATGCTCACTGAAGTTCAAATTTGTACTAAACAAAACTACTAAAAGAAATGAAGAAAATGAAATCTTTAAAGGGACACGAAGCATGACGATGTTATGAGAAAAAAATAACTATACAAAAATGCAAAATTACTTATAAAATGATTATTAATTTTAATCAAAATTGTTCACAAATTGCATTTCGATATATTTAGTATCAAATTATTAATATTTATAAATAAAAATTTTCATATAAATTGAAAATAAAGGCGATATAAAAAAATGTATTTGAAAATCCCATACGATTTTTTTACGTTTCATAGGAAAATAAAAATCTTTATTCCCTTATTAATACTACCACACATTTTTGTGTCACGGCTTTTTATGTAGTGGCATTGGGTTGAAGATAAAATCAAAAGCACTCCTAAATTTTTTTGGTCGTTTATCAATTCTAAAAGAGGAACGGTTGGTTACCCTCGTACTTTAAAATTAGAAGCTAAGGAGTCTGAATCTACTGCTGAGATTAGTGAAATGTTTTCGATGTTTTTTCATCAAATTGTTTGTTATCGACTGACCCCCTCATTGTTGAGCAACCTAATGTCAGTTGCTTAGGAGTTAGTAGTTTGGGTTGTATTTCTTTGGATACTGAATTCATTTTTAAATATATCTCTAATTTAAAGCTAAATCATAATCCAGGTCCAGATTTAGTTCCTGCAATTGTATTACGCGAGTGTGCGCATTCATTAGTATTCCCTCTGGAACTAATATTCAATAGATCACTGTCTGTAGGTTACGTTCCTGATTCTTGGAAAACTTCCAAATATCCCGTAATATGTCATCCCGGTTTTTAAAAGTGGTAATCGTTCTTTAATTGATAATTACAGACCTATTTCTGTGTTATCTGCTGCCCCAAAAGTTTTTGAATGTATGGCTCGCGACATAATGTTTAATGAGTTTGGTAAAATAATTATACCACAACAACATGGTTTTTTCCCAGGTCGGTCAACTGCTACTAACCTCGTTGAATTTGTACATTTCGTGATAAATTCAATAGAGAGTGGCTCGCAAGTTGATGTAGTTTTCACAGGGCATTTGATAGAATCTCTCACGAGATTTTGTTATCTAAATTGCAGAAAGTCGGTGTTCACTCACACTTGTTGTTGTGGTTAAAATCTTACCTCTGTGACCGTAAACTGTTTGTCAAATTTAATGATTGTCTTCCTAGCGAGTCTAAACAAACGTCTGGAGTTCCCCAAGGCAGTCATTTGGGCCCGTTGTTGTTTTTATTGTTTATCAATGATGTTGGTACCTGCATTCATTCATCAAAATTTCTGTTGTATGCGGATGATATGAAAATATTCATTAAAATTGATAGTGTACGCGACTGCGAACGTCTACAGCAAGATTTAGATAGATTTTTCGTCTGGTGCGAACTCAATAGATTGGAACTAAATATTGGAAAATGTCGAATCATGAGCTTCCATAGAAAGAAAAATCCAATTGTGTTTAACTACACATTGAACAATATTGTCATTGATCGTGTTACTGAGTTTATGGACCTCGGCATTTTTCTCGACGATGGCCTGACGTTTATCCAAAACACCGAGAAGATAATAAATAAATCCAACGCAACGATGGGATTTATGTTTAGAACCTGTAAGGATTTCAAAGATTTGTCTACGTTTAAAACAGTTTATACAACTTTAGTAAGATCACAAGTTGAATATTTGCCAATTATCTGGGACCCTCAATATGATATTAGAATAAGTCGTCTAGAAAAAATTCAACGTCGTTTCACGAGTCGCGTGTGTCGTCTCCTTCTAAGAAGTCAAGATCATATTTCTTATAGTGATCGTTGTAATTTATTTCAGTTGCTTCCACTAAATCGTAGACGATCCATTAGTTCTGCTTGCTTCATTTTCGATTTGTTGAAAGGCAGTATTGACTCTGCTCAGTTGTTGTCTAATCTTGATTTTCAGGCAAGGAACCTAAATATTAGAAATCATTCGTTATTCCTACCTCGATTTCACAGGACTAATTACGGAGCTAATAATCCTTTGGATATGGCTATTAATAACTTTAATGATTATTATACGGAGTTTGATTTCAATATAAGTAAAAGCGAATTTAAAAATAGAATTACCGGTTTGTTTTAACTATTCTGTGATATTGTTATTTTTTATTGTTGTATATCGTTGTTTTGGTTTTGGAGTGAATCTTGATTTTTAATATGCAATTGTAATGTACTGATCAGTTTAATACAAATTATGTTGATCTTAATAAAATAAATAAATAAATAAATAAATAGGTCAAGGCGTGTGGATTTGCTTAAATATCTTATATATATATACACAGGTTTTACAATGGCCAATCAGGATAAAACTTATCTATTTCATAACGGATTTTAACGACATCCGCGATAGAAATGGGGTCCTAAAATGATCTTTGGATAAACCTAATATTGCCAAGTGGGATGGAACTTGCCTATTTCCTAACCGATTATTATGAAATTTGGCATGTGCGTTGTAAATGAGATTCTAAACTGATTTTTGGATGAAATTCTGGAATATGGCCAATTAGGATAGTACTTGTCCTTAATCGATTATGATGAAATTCAAGATTAGCGATGGAAAGGTGATTCTAAAATGATACTGCTAATTCCGGACTCTACACTGCTGTTAGTAGTTTTAATTTTTCAGCACGTGTCTGCCACACACTTCATTTTTTTAAGCATGGCCAAACTTACAGCTCTACAATAAATACTCAAGAAACATACCCCAACGTTTATAGCGAAGTATTGGCGAGAAAAGTTTGTAGGCGAACTTGAATATTATTTCGAACATAATCTCGATCGTTAAGCAATTGAAATAGACGTTTATGCTGCATCAAAGAAACTTCAATAGCTGCATGATTTACAGAGACCTCATCAGACAACAATTTAAAAGCCATATTGACATATTCCTCACAACCTCACCCAAAAATAAATATTTTGTGTTACATTTTCTTCTATTAGTTGGAAACGTCAAAATTCATCATAATCGGTTGAAAAATAGGAAAGTTCCATCATACTTGGGCATATTCCAGAACTTCATCTAAAAATAATCCCATTTCCGTTGGAATACTGAATTTCATCAATATCAGATAAGATACAGAATCCTAATAAAGTTTTTATAAAGAAAATCACAAATCCTCAGTTTAACAGCTCACTAAACCCTAATCCAATCCCAACTAAGCCCTGATTTAACCCGCAAACGGAACTCAACTCAACCCTTAACTTGTGAAAGTTTTACCAGAGATCAGAATATAATAGAGATGAATCATACGGAGTATGAAATTGTTACACAAAATAATAAGCGTAAATAAAATAAAAAAAAAACTCGATTTTATTTCCATAATACACTCCCAATAATTATGTCTATTGAAAACATACACATGCGCAGGAATTTTTCTCTGTATAGATTTTAAATTGTATCACCAATATATTTAAATTATTTTGTTTCCATTTAAATATTTTTCAGCCAGTTTGATTTCATAATTAATGCTATAAGAATCCTTGTGTACATTTGCTCCTGTTTTATTGTTCTACTTAAAATAAACCTTAAATTAATAGATTTAAAATCGTGTAGTGTAACCGTACAATATTTAAGTGTAATATGAATAACAATATCAAATCAGGTGTTACTTGTATAATTGATAATTGTGAAGCTTCTAGAAGAAATTCACATAGAAAATATAGAGCAAGCTAAAGAATGGTTGATAGCTTGCAAAATACAACCAAAACCAATATTAATCGACAATCTCAGTAAAAAACGCATTTGCAGCCATCATTTTAACCCAATATATATTGGCCAAAATAGGCTTTTGAAGACTGCATTTCGAACCAATAATTTACCAGCCGAAAATATAGCACCTCCTGAATCTCCAGTTCCAGCTCGATATGTTAACATTAAAACATATAAAAATAAATTGAATGAATATCCGTCATCCCCTGGTGATATAACACATTCAGAGTTAACAAATTTCGATGTCACATCATATAGCCGTAAAAATACTTGTAGTGACAATTTGACTTGTGATACATGTGTCCGATCAATAAAAACTATCGAGCAATTTAGGAAATTAAATCATAAGTTACTGATTAAATCGAAACAGTTAAATAAGCAATTAGAATATGTATAAATCTAAGAGAATCAAAATGCTTACATCTAAAGTATTTATTTTGGAAAGAAAAGCTCGAAATTTAGTCAAGGAAAGGAAAACATCGTGGATTGAGGTACTTAATAAACGAAACGATATTGAACCTATGGCGAAATCTTTCGTTGAAATGATGGTAGCGCCAAAAAAAAAATATGTTTTCTCAGGCTTACAAAAACAGGTAGCACAATCATTGTATTACAAGTCACCAGCTAATTATTTTTTTATGAGGAATAATTTAAATTTTAATTTACCATCGAAATCCTCTATTATTCGATGGCGACGTATTAAAAATTTGAGACCGGGCACAAATAATGTTTTAATAAATGGATTACGGGCTACTGTAGAACACCTAGAACCAAGAGACAGTTTTGTAACACTCATTTTTGATGAAATAAAAATTAGGCAAAATTTATCATACAATGAAGTTCACGATGAAATTCAAGGATTTCAAGATTACGGATATGTAAGAGTACCTCCTTTAGCCCAAACAGTTTGTGTGTTTATGATAAGAGGCCTTTTCTCGAAATGGAAGTTTGTTCTTAACTACTATGCCGCAAAATCAAATATTTCGGGTTTTGATTTAAAAAAAATGATATATGAAAATATAGATATTTTCAATACCGTTGGCTTGACTGTATCAGCTATTATTTGCGACCAAGGTAGTAATAATAGAAAATGTTTTAGCGCCCTAAATGTAACAAAGGAACATCCATATTTTTATTACGGTGATATCTGTCATTTAGTGGAAGTCATTGCGCAATAATTTGATGAAGGGAACAAAATATATTTGTCCAGATGGTACCGTGTGTTGGAGCATAATTCAACAACTTTATAATTGGGAACGAAATTCTACAACCAAATTATGTCCAAAACTCACTTCCAAGCATATTTATCCAAATACGTTTGAGAAGATGCGAGTTCGATATGCTACTCAGATTTTTAGCAGAAGTGTTGTTGCTGGAATAAAAACGGCAGTAGATTTAAAACTTTTCGAAAATGAAGCGTTAGCTATTTCAACATCTAAGTGTTTTGATCTTATAAATAAATTATTTGATTGCAGATCACCGTTTACTGCCAACCCTTATAACTGTGCTTTAATGAATGAAAACATAGCTTGCCAAACATTAAAAAGAGCATTACAATATTTTTCAAACACTTCCTATTGTGGCGCTAAATCAATTTATTGTATCGATGGGTTGGTCCAAACAATTACGGCCACCTTATTACTGGCTAGCGACTTTTTTAATAATAAGGAAAACAAAATTACTTTTATTTTAACAAATCGCCTTAATCAAGATTCCATTGAACATCTATTTGCTCAGGTCAGGTATAAAGGAGGCAACAATAAAAACCCAACATTACAACAGTTTAATAATATTATATCACATATTGTTTCATCAAAATTGCAGTTCAAATCAAACTTCTCTAATTGTGAAACAGATGATGATACATTTTTAATTGGAGAGTTTAATGATGAATCAGCAAATATAGAAGCGGCAAATGATATAGAACCGGTAGATGATACTGAACCAAATGAGGGATTGTGCGAAATCGGCCAATTGATGAATGTTACAACCGATTTAGAAGAAAATTCAATGAAATATTTTGTTAGCTACGTAGTTTTTAAGGTGATGGGTAAGATTAATTGCCAAAAGTGTATACAAGAGATGTTGTCAAATAGTAGTGTTCAACTGGAAAACGAATACTTTTTATATAACAAAAATTATTATAACGATAACATCTTTGGATCGTTGAAATCTCCAGACCAAATATTTTTTTTTATTTGTAAACTACAGATTGAACACTTTCGAACAATGTTTAAGAAAAGAGCACACGAAAGAAATATTAAAAGCATAATTGTGGAAAGTTGTGTGGAAAAAATAAATAGTTTAGCACAACACGCGGAATGATTTTCATTAAATAATGAATGTTTTAACCATCGTAAAAAAGTTGTTAATTTTATGATGTTAGTACTCATTAAGAAACATTGTCAATGGACGTTAAATAATATTCGAAAACCGCCAAAATTTAGTCGACATCCACGATTACGGATTTTACAGCAATAAAAATTCTTAAGGAAATCGTAGGTTAAAACATATAGTAAAATATAATCGTATAGGAGTAGGACGAGCTTTCATAACAGGATCATGGAGGTGGTTTTTACAGCAGTAATTAATCATATTCCGATATAGCAAAAACAATTGGATATCTAATAATATTAATATTACAGCTGGTAGACAATTTTGAGTAGGTATTTAAGGCAGCATGAAAATTTGTGTGACGCTTCTTTAGCAATGTCTAAACACAAAATCAAAGACCTGGCTGAAGGGTAGCGGAGCATTGTCAACCTTTAATTTTTTTAAGTTGCGAAATTTTTTTTGCAAAAAATGTATTTGAGGCATTCTGAAATTTTAACACCTTTTAGTTTAGTATTTAATAAAATATAAAATAAAAAAGCTAGATCATTTAGTCGGGTCTAAAATGTTGCCAGGCGGCTTCAAAGTTGAATTTTGTAGACTTCTAAAAAATATATTTGAGGCAAGCTAAGACTAAGATAGATAAATATATATATCTAAAAAAATATAACTTCAAAAAGACAGGTCATTTTGGTGGGACTCTCTACCTGCCAGGTGGTCGGAAATGTACTGAGTTCTTAAGAGCTTTTGTCGTAATTCTACTTTGCAGTTTTCTGTTTCGCTTATTCTATTACATCTAGTTATCATCAACACTACTTTCTTGAACCTTATTACCTGTTTCAGCAGTTTTTTTTCAATATATAAGCAGAAAAATTCATAATTTTTACCTTTGAAATAGAGTTTTCAAACCTATCATCAGATTCGTTACATTCAGAAATAAACATTTCACGTAATTTTGCAACTACTTCTTCAATATTTATCAAAAAATCTTGTTCTGCATTTAAAACTGCTTTTCCACTCGAAATATTGAAAAGTCGTTGCTGGTCGATGCTAGTATCGAATGGATTCATAAATTTGGAAAATTCATTGACAAATAATTGAATTTGTTTAGTGTCTTTGTTTAAATTATATTTTTCAAATCAGCTGTAACATGTTGCCGTTTCCGTAGACAAGTAGCCTCATATATATATGATACAACAGTTGATCGATTCTCGTGGCTCTTACAACAGCGTTGCCGAGCAGAAATGGAGTTAATAAAATGTATTGCACCGGTTAATCTCCTTTCAGCATCTGCGTTGATTGTCTGTTCCAGAGTCAGATCAATGCTGTCTACAGCATGACTTGTCTGTTCTTTGGATTCCAAAATAACTTCTTTCCATGGATTCTTGTAATCGTGGATGAGTTTGTTCTAGTTTAATTAAAATATCGTGATATTTAACCAACCAACGTGACTAATTTGGCTGATTAAAGACAAAGGAAAGATTGGCCATTTTTGGTTAAATAAATTTAAATAGATCAATATCGCCTGTCCGTATACTGCGGCTTAACTTCTGACAATAAGTGATGAGATTTATGTACGGCACATGAAATTGAGGCTTTTTACCATAAGCTCCATTCAAACGGGCTTCTTTATGTTGAAGATATGAAGATATGAGGTTTGAGGCTTCACTATTTTATAATAAAGCACCATAAGATAATTTTTTATCATTAACCCCTTAACGCATATTATTTTTGAAAAAAAACCTGCAAAAAAACATATTTTTTTTTATTTTTGAAAATGTTTATTTGCACCTATTTTAACACAATAGGTACATTTATATAAACAGAAACTAACGATTTTGTTTTATTTTCCTTCTTTTAAATTGAAATTGTTTGCAACAGAAAAGAAAATAACTAAAGAACAACAACAACGATTTTCCTTTGTTCTTCTTATACCGTTACTACCTCGGTGCATTGCGTCATTTGCACAATTTACTATATACAATTTTACGAAAAAATGTGCAATCGACATTATAACGCGCTAAAAGATAATTTCATTCACAAATACATACACTTATAAAACAATAAAAGTTAATTGTCATTTTATTTTGCCTATAAAGAAAAAACAAAATCTGCGAGAATTCTCTTTTGACTACAGAGAGAATTTTCGAAGGTTTTGGGAAAAAACAAAATCATTGTTGAGATGCCGATAATGAAATTACATCCTGCAGTCACTTTCCTCCTTTTTCATATTATCGTTTATGATGAAACATTCAGCCATAAATATGTATCTTATCGATATTATACACCACTGAGCAATTGGTGTCATAAACCATAAAAATCGAAATTGATGAGATAAAAAGCCATAAACTACAGCCGTAAAGTACAATTGATCACAATATTTTAATTACAAAAAAACAAACGTAATTTAAACTATTTTTAGTTTAAAATTTAATTGGACGAGTTAACTCGTTCCTATGCATTTCTGCAAGTAATATATGAACGAGTTAACTCGTTCCTATGCGTTAAGTGGTTAAACTCCATCAGCTCTGTACGTAAATTTTCTATAGTCGTTATTTTTTTCATTTTTCAAGAAAAATTGAAAATGCAAAATTTCTAATCCAACTGCCATCAGTGGGTGAAATCGTTTATATCTATTAAAGTGCTTGCCAGAAAGGTATGAATCAACAGATCCATTTGCTATTTTTCACTTTCAACAGTAATATTCATTGGTCCACAGCTTTGAATTATGCAAGGATAATATGAAAAGATCCAAAATGAATAAATATGTTATCAAATAATGGCTGCTCACTAGCTTGGATTTGCATCGCAACTTTAGCAATAGCTTAATCGTAAGTAACTTCAATATGAGACTGCAGTACTTCTTCAGCGATTTTTTAACTTTCTTTCAGTGTTTCGAGAACAACATTTTTAGAAGTAGTGTTGATGATAACTAGATGTAATAGAACAAGCAAAACAGAAAAGTGCAAAGTAGAATTATGTCAACAGCTCTTAAGAACTCAGTACATTTCCGACCACCTGGCAGGTAGAGAGCCCCACCAAAATGACCTGTCTTTTTGAAGTTATGTCTATTTAGGTATATATATTTATCTGTCTAAGTCTTAGCTTGCCTCAAATATATTTTTTAGAAGTCTACAAAATTCAACTTTGAAGCCGCCTGGCAACATTTTAGACCCGACTAAATGATCTGGCTTTTTTATTTTATATTTTATTAAATACTAAACTAAAAGGTATTAAAATTTCAGAATGCCTCAAATACATTTTTTGCAAAAAAAATTTCGCAACTTAAAAAAATTAAAGGTTGACAATGCCCCGCTACCCTTCAGCCAGGTCTTTGATTTTGTGTTTAGACATTGCTAAAGAAGCGTCACACAAATTTTCATGCTGCCTCAAATACCTACTCAAAATTGTCTACCAGCTCTCCATCTAATAGTGCATTTATTGTTGTATCTAATGATAATTATTTGCTTTTAATTTTATTATTTGTATTGAATTAACATTTTTTGAATTCGGAAAATAAATGTACATAGAAAATAAAAAATCCAAAAAAAAAACTAAAAAATATATATAATCCGCTATCTATATGCAATCCCTAATCGATATATCTTACTTACTTCTTTATTCTCATTCCTCCCACAAGATTTCTTGCTTCAAACATCCTTACAATTTTCGTAGGTACATATTATCATAGCCATCTTACATATATCATAGCCGTAAGGTAGAAATAGAAGCTTTCTATATGAGGTGAACATTTTTCTGTTTCCCATAAGAACCAATGTAAAATTGTTAGTTTTGATTTATAAGTTTATTAATGAAAATTCAATTAAATGTAATAACATTTCTGTTAATTTGCATGTTTAATATGTTTCGTAGATATGGTTTTAAAATCGTAGAAGAAAATATGTCTACATTTTCAAATAAATTGAAAAAAGAAAACTTTCCATTTTCAACAACTACATACAAACCATTAAATCCTTATATAAAAAAAATATAAACAAATAGCATCATCCTTGTCTTTTCAATATAAAATTGACAAAAAAACAAAGAAAGCGTAAAAGTAAAAGTTTGTAAATAAAAAAATAAAAGCAATATTTAGATTGTCTTTGTCTTTTCAATATAAAATCATTAAAAATGACAAAGAATAGTTTAAAGTAAAAACGGGCAAACACGAAAATATAAAACAAAAAAGGTATAGATATCTTTGTCTGATCTACATATAGAAAACAAAAAGGCGACAACACGTTAAAATAAAAATAAAATCACGTGTAAAAATAGAATAAATAAGAACAATAGACATCCTTGTCGTTCTAATAGATATCCAATATATTAAATATTATATGAGTTGTTTATTTTTCTCGTTTAAAAAGCTTTTGTAGTTTTGCATGTAGTTGTGAATAAAATTAGGGAAATTTAAATTGTATTTTACGGATTAATTGATAGATTCCGAGTTTGGTTTTCGTATATGTCTAAATATGATTATTCACCTACAAATGGGTGAAATAAAATTGCCGAAAATAACGAGTTTTCATTCAAAAAATGTAAATTTAGAAAAGTCATTTTTACACCGGCTTACATGGAACATCACAAAATCTACACCTCTTATAGAAAGCACGTTTAAAAAATGGCGGCATCATTAGGGCTCTTATATATACAGAGGGCTCTGATATTATATACGGAAAACTTCCTCAAAATCACAGCCTTGACGTGGCGTAGCAGCTTGTGCGTAGTAATGATAAAATTAGTTATACTCAGACAGGGGTACCCATACTCGATTGATAATTTCAAGAACTACCAGACTATGGTGATTGTTTACAAATATGTTATAAATGTAGGATCGACGACCATATTAAAACATGTTTCAGATAAAGTACAGAAAATAGTTCATGAGCATAAATGAACTTTAACAATTTTTCATGACTTTGGAGTGATGAACGACCATATTGAATGAACAAAGTGTTCTGAATCTCACAAATATTCATTGGAAATCGCATAATTAGACTGTTTTGGTTTGGAGGAGTTTGCCAATGTTTTGACATGGGGATAATAGTAATAATAATAATAATTTGACATTAAAAAGCGATAAATTACGACACTACTTTCAGGGTTTGTTGCACCATTCGATTTGGATCGCACGTATAACGAAACGGAGCCAGCATGACGTTATTTCGAGTACGAGGCTGCACTAGACCCCTGAATTAGAAGGTAACAAGAACTCGGTGTATGCCATCATCGTTACCTGTGGGCCCAATATTATCAGCCATCTTTTAAACTCACCCCCAAGGCCCAGCTCTCACAGCCGTACATGACGGCATAATCAACATTTTCTACAATCTCAGCTTATCGGCGTTTTAGGGTATTGTAATAAAATACTGGATATTGCCAGCTGCAACTCCTAAATATTCTCAAACACATTGTTATCATTCATGAGAGTCCAAGTACTTGAACTTCCTCACTCGTTCGAATATGTGAGTAGCACTACTAAGATCTATTACGACTGTTTGTTATCAGCTCTCCTATCGAGGGCAGTTTCATTTTTTCTTGCGAATGTAAAACGGCTTCGCACTACTCTGTAGGCTACATTTAATTACTAAACAGTAAGATGACCTTATCAGATTAATCAATTCCATGGGCTTGTTTTACACTACACCTTTCAGTGACAAGATATTATTGTTTATATTAGTTACTAGACCATCCCAGTTGCAACATTTTGGATGGTCTCCTATTTTCCGCGAGTTGTAGGCAAAATTCCAACGTAGCTTTGCAACGACCAGCGAGTCAATTCCCTTCCCGTGACAAAATGAGAATGACAAAAATTATTTTCATTTATACCTAGTTAGCTTTTTTCGTGTCATTGTAATAATGTGTTTGCTATGCTATCGATGTAAATAAAAATTATTTTCTCATTCTTATTTTGTCACGAGACGGGACTGCTTACAAATTTGGGTTAGGATCCATAAAAATTTTACATCTTAAACTACCAGTTTAAATATATTTGTAATCAACAGGACATCAATTTGGTTCCGAGAAGTCTTACTTGAATGTGTCCACGCTTCATGAGGGATCCGTTTATTTGTGCGATCCGAGTATTTCAGCTGGGGTTCGTTTTAAGTTTGGCAGTATCGGTTATCGCCTCCTATACTCCTATACTGTGGTGTAATGGAAAATAAATACTTTTTCAACTAATTACGTAATATGATTGTCATCAATTCCGTCATAGATTTGGTAACAAATTTGATTACATTAAATTTAAAAATAATAGAAGAAAATCGGATCGCGTGAAAAGAAGCTGCAGCTATAGCTTTAGGATTTAAGAAATGGAATTTTCGGGTGTCAGATGATCATATAGCCATATTTTGTTTTGTACAATCGCAAATAAACAAACAACTTGAAAAGAAAATTGATAAGGCATTCTGAATAGTCAGGACAGTCTTCTTCGTTCTAAAAAAACATAATTGAAGAAAACAGATCACCATCAAACAGGAACATTTAAATGTTCTCAAATCGAATAAATATTTCTAACATAGTGTTGTTGGCTAAACACACCATAATTCCAGCCGCTAATACTAAAAAGTATAAAGCATTAAAAATTGTTAGTATTGTACTAACATAAAAAATTTAAAAACCAAGAATATAAAATTGAAAAATTTCAAGCGAGAAAACATAATTACAAAATAAATTTACTATACATACCTAAATAAAATAAGTTACCACTACATAGAACGAAATAAATAGAAGAGAAAAAATTATTCATATGCAACCGAAAGTATAAGAAACAAAAACATAAATACGTATAGTATGTCTCGAGAACCCAGTATGTATTGAAATTCGGGAACCCAATTTTTATTTTTATATTTTACATTGAACGAGTTATCTCTATTATTCTCTGATCTCTGGTTTTACTATCTGCGAAATACATTCTGTTAAATACCTTTTGCCTTTTCGTCGCCGAACTCTTATCCTTACGTAGGGTCCAAAGATATTAAACTTGGGTTCATCCGAGAATATGGTGCAACGCCAGTCCTCGGGCATTCAGTTTTCTCATTCTATTGCGAATTTGAGGCTTGCAACTCCCATTTATGCTGTTAGTAATGACTTTCTCCGCAGGTCGACAAGCATAGGGACCAAGTTTCTTTAGTCTTCTTTTAATAATAGGAACTGAAATAGTGTCGGTTGTTGCTATTAGAAGCTAACTTCTCAGCTCCAATGCCAGAGAACACCTTTGCTTAAGCGTCAAATGTCTGAAATTCAATCTGTTGGTTTTTCTCTTTGCATCAGAGCCAACTTATCCGCAACCGTTTGATTTTCGAAATAGTGCCTAAAACTTTCTAACTGCTGTTTGGCTACACTAAATTTCTCTTGCAGTTTGTGAACGTGTGTCCTTTTATGCTTTTAGTTGCAAAATTTTGGCTTTTTCGTCAGCATTTAATTTAGAGTGACCCATTTTAAAATTAACTCTTTAACTACTTAATTACAAGTCATCCCTATTTTGGTTTTAAATACGTCATAAGACGTGAAATATGCAGAAAAAATAAAAAACAAAAGAAAACAACAACAAAATAGTGAATGAGGTAAAATCTATGAGAGAACTGCATGAAATAGTAAATAATCGAAACCGAACATTTCAATGGCGCAGGGTGTATGTATACAAGGTATTTCATTGCGAATTGAAAAATATATCTCCAAGCTAGAGCAGCTTAGAATTTCGAATAAAGCGACGATAATTTTCCATCATTTTGGCTTCTGCAATAATGACTAAAAAGGCTCAGGGAAAATCGTTCGATAATGTTTGGTTGTTTTTACTGGAATCTGGTTTCATGAGAACCTTAGAGTGCTGATCAACAATTCCTCATACCAATTCGCAATATTAAATTATACTCGTACTTTTAACAAGAAACGTTGTGATAAAAGAATTCTTGAATTGAATAGAAACAAACATTTTACTTTTCAGGCTATATTGAATTTTCAGAAACTTCCGTCAGTTTTGACGAGCAATTACTAATTTTTAATATATTAGGGACTTAGGCCCTTTTCCAATTACTTATTTATTTTGTGGGACCTAACTTATTACATAAGAAATTACATTGAATTAGATAGGTTCCACAAAATAAGTAAGTAATTGGAAGAGGGCCTCAGATTATAAATTATATTAGATTTTTAAAATTTAAATAGGGAAAAATCAATAGCCGCCAAAAGCAAAAGTTCAGCCGAATTATTTCTAAATATGTACTACACTATATTGTACACACTATATATATTATATACACACATTCATTACTTACCATATTAATTTAATTTAATTTAAATTTGTTCTTTGACAAAAACAATTGTAAAGACAAAACATACAATTGAAAATGTCAATCCACCGGGATGCATTAATCAGGCAATATCTTTCTTGAATATCTTAAATTTGTAGTGAGAGAAGTCAAATTTCTTGATTTCTCCCAAATAATGCATGATTTTAGGTTTGGGTGGTTGTGCATAAGATTTTAAAATACAAAACATCCCATATTTAATTTAAATTGATATTGAATTAAATCATTTTGACATACGCAGTTTTTTTCTGTTCACGCATGGTTTTAATTTTTATTTTTTATTTTTTTACCCATACTCGAATGTTTTGTATTTTAGTTTTATGTATACTCGACACAAGTGTCTTTATTGTAGTTTGGTGTGTGATTTTAATATAGAGCTAAAGGGTATAGAGGAGAAGTAGACAAACGTCAGGTGTAAGAAGTTCGGTGCAAAGGAGAGAGACAATAAAACAGTTTGGTGCCGTATTTTGAATTTTGATCGATGCATTGGAATGGAGTGTGTTGCTTAGAATAGAACAGTTAGGGTTTGGAAATGTTTTTGTTTTGGTTGCAAAGGCACGGATGCTTATTATTTGGTTCAATATTTTGGTAAAGTTGATTTTGTTATTAAGCATAACTTTTCTAAGGACGCATCATTGTTTTGCACTTTTGGTGCAGACCTGGTAAAAATAGTGCCGTGTATTTTCCCGTGCTGTTTGGAGTGGTTTCAACCAAGCTTTGTTGGTGTAGACATTTTTGGAAATTTTTGGAGATTTTTTGTTATTTTGATTATCTTTTGACGGATAATTGTTCTCGGTTTTATTTTTGAACAGAATTGGCACTTGTTTTGTACAAGTTGCTGTTTTGGTTGCCAAAGCGAAACGATCTCTATATTTTTTTTTGGTTTTTCAGTTACACTCAGAAAAATATGCGGTGTGAATTTGTTTTTTATCCGCAAAATTATTTTATTTTTATCCAATCGGTTATTCTTTTATAAAATCACTTCTAGACAACGGATAAATATTTAAAAGTATCCTAACGGATAATTTTTAATAAACAATTTATAAATTTCACCACATTCGGTGTAAAATTATATTTTATCGTTTTGGATAAATAATTTCACACTTCCTTTTGAAAAAGGACACCGGTAGTTTTGGGAAACACTCTATGTGGATTTAATAAAATACACCGTGTTCTTTTCTATACGTGAAATTTCATGTCCAATTTAGCGAGAATATTTAATTGTTTTGTGTAAGTGTTAAAAACATTCAGTTTCAGTTGAGATTTTGTGCAAGGCGCATCGGTTGATTAATAATACATAATATACAATTTATTTTATTCTAGTGGCAACAAAACATTTTAATTATAATTTAAATGGATACGAGGTTGAAATTATAAACACAAATATTGATGTCATCGAAATAAATAATTTAATTTGTAAAGAACCATTTGAATTTTACTATCACTATTTTACTATTGTTTTACTACTGTTATACTTTTTTATAAACATGGTGCACCAGTTTTTATGTTTGTAATAACATCCAAAGGGACTATTTGCAAAAGCTCAAATTATCCTAAAGGATTTCTTCGAAAACATATAAATATCCGAAAGGATTTCATAAAAATATCCAAAAGGATAATTTTCAGAACCATAAAAATATCCGAAAGGATTGCGTAAAAATATCCAAAAGAATATTTTTCGGAAACAAAAATATCCAAATGGGTTATTTGATAAACCTAAAATTGGTGTTAATATGTAACTTAAAATGGTGTTAGTATGTGGTGACACCGGAAAAGATTTATCATTTGTACGATTCAGTGTCAATTAAGTTATCCAAAAATGTCTTTTGTATCATCAAAACTAGAACATCCGATCGGATGCAATTTTCGAATATCCGATCGGTGAGATACACTGGGTCTATTTTTTAATTCAACCCGAGCGAGTGTATTTACTCAACCAGTGTACACAGAGTGCAGTGTCAAATTGGTCGGTGTGGTCAGAGTAAAAACAGCGTGGATAAATAAAATGTTTTTATAAAAATATATTTGTTGTCCTCTGTTTTTATAAAAATATTTGTTTATTTGTTTTGACATTTAATAAGTTCGAAGTGAAAAATAGTTTCTTGTGGTTGTGTTTTTAATAAAGTTCAGTTGTATTGTAATGGATCAAAATATATTAAATGTTTTGATAAACGACCCAAATGCTATGTTTGAGTCGGATTTGGACGATGACGGGGATATTGGCGAAGAATTGCAGAAAATCGAAGGGTTTTGTGAGGAAATTGTGTCGACATTTACGGATGCTCAATTTAAGGCAAATTTTAGAATGTCGATTTAACCATTCCAGCTGTTATGCAAAGATATTCACGATCTCACAATTAGAATTTGTCAACCCGGTCGAAACGAGATGAATGTGGAAAAGCAAGTGATGATAGGACTGTGGTACCTGGGAACTAAGGAAACCATAAAGTAAATTACTTATTACTGGATATATTAATTAAAGTTACTTAATCAGATTTCTTTTACAGATCGATAGCAGGACGGTTTGGTTGCGCAAACTCCACGGCGTGGATTGTAATTAAAAATATTTTCCGCAAGGTTCTACGTTAAAATGTAGCAAAAGGAATCATTCATTGACCTACACATGAAGATTTGAGAAGGACATCGCTTTATTTTAAGGAGAAGCACAGATTTGTAGGTAAAAAAAAAAAAAAAAATTATGTATTGGTATCAATTAATTATCTAATTGTTTGTTTACTATCTGATAGGTATTATTGGCGCTATAGACGGAAGTCACATTCCGATAATCGCTCCTGTAAAGCACCCTAACTCGTATGTGTGTAGAAAAGGGTTTCACTCTATATTACTGCAAGCGGCTTGCAATGAGAAACTGGAGTTTATCCATACTAATGCAGGCGGTTCGATTCACGACGCGATAGGGTTTTAACAAAATCAAATTTACCCAGTCGTATTGCTTCAGGTAATGAAAATTGCATATATGAGATATAACTATTCATACAAAAATGAAATTACAGGTGATGCCGCAATTAATGCGAATGAGCATTTGCTTGGCGACTCGGCGTATGCGTTAAAAACATGGCTGCTACCCCCCTTTAAAAACCACAGGAACTTGAGTGACGCACAAGTAACATACAATATTGTGAATTCAAAATGTAGGGTCATGATTGAACGGGCTTTTGGTTTATTAAAGGGACGATTTCGGCGATTGAAGTATATAAATACTAGGAGTCTGGTTTGACCACCATTATATGTTGGAGCATCATGCATCCTTCACAATTATATATTACAAAAAAATTCGGAAATTGACGCGGAATTTATGGATGACAGTGATGGTGAAGCGCCTGATTTTATGATAAAGGATACGAACGATGCAGACTACGATGAAGATCTGTCATCCGACGATGCCTCTATAAAAAGGATGGCAATTGTCAATGATTTATTTTAATTTTGTATTCAAACTTGTTCTGTTAATTCATTAAATATTCATTTATTCAAACTAACAATTCAAACATACATGTGGTTTTTATTTATTTATACATTTTGGGTACTGTCACTGGAATGGCTGACTGTGTTTTTATTTGAAGCCGTAGTATTTGCCGCTATTTGTTCAATTGCAATTGTGTAGCGCTCGATCAATTTTAATTTTTCATTACTGTATTTTTCATTTTTTTTCTGTTACAGTTGTAGTGTAAGATTGTAAGTTATTAACGGCCTCAAAACTTTTAGCGTCTGGGGTCTCTATATGAATACTAGTATCGTTAAATGTGACAACGGCCGTAATCTCTGGAGATTCTCTGACAATTTCATCGACATCAACGTATAGTAAGTCCAGAATTTTTTATTATTCCCCGTTGTGTCATTATGCAGCTTTTTTTTTTTTTTTTCGCTGGCGCTACATCCCATAGAGGGATTTGGCCGCTTCATAGTGAAGTTTCGCAATCATTTTTACAACTGATAATGAGTGATTAATTCATTGATCCTTACATTAACCAGCCGTGATTTTTTCATCACCCGCCGGGAATCGAACCCGGGACCTCCGGAGCTTAAAGCAAGCATGCTAACAACTGTGCCACTGAGGCGGCAGCTTTACTATTTTATATTGCCGATATTATGCAGCTTTACTATTTTATATTGCCGGATCAAGCTCTTCCACTTGTTTTCGATTTGATCCCAAGTGAGGTTCAAATGCCTTTCTTTGTTAAGTTGAACTGCCATTTTTTGAAAAGTATGTCGTTTAACTCCTGACGACAACTGCTCATAGTTTTCAGCAATTAAATTTAAAATAATGTTGGTCAATTCATGAGTCCATTTAAAATCTGAAATACAAGGCAATCAAAAACATATAAAAACAAGAAATATACAGCAAAAATTATAAACTATTATAACGAAATATTTATTATCCAATTTTTCCTTATTTTCCATTTCTTTATTTTTTGAAAATCAAAATACAAAAATTACAATAAATAAATTTTACAACTAACTTTACAACTTTTACTTTACAACTAAAAGTAAGGTTATGTTTTGCTTATTCTTGACACTTACATTCATTTCAGAGCAAAAATTTTCACTCGGTGAGTGCACCGAGTCGGCTCAGTTCATATTAAAAAATACAGTGTGTGGAGTAAAATTTCACAGATTGAATTAAAAAACGCAGTGCAATTTTTGACAGCGCACTGCTCGCTCGGGTTGAATTTAAAAATACACCCTATGTAACACCAATTCGGTGTTACGGTAACCACTTTTTTTCCTGTGTGTATTGATAAGTTAAGTTCAACTCGTTTTGGTTTTTTCTTTTGTTTTTTGCTTTTATATTTTCTCCTTTACGAATATTTATATTTATAAAATCTCTGCAGTTGAACGGAATATTGAAAAAAAGACCGGATATTTATCTGATGATTTCTTTTCTGAATAAAATTTTGCTGAATAAAATGGACGGTTTGTTTTTGGAGTTGATGTGGGTCCATAACTTGATGAAATAAAGAAATGAAGGAATTGAGAATTGAGAATCAATAAATGAGATATATGGGACTTTGAATTTTCTTGTTATTGCATAAATTAAAATTAGGGATAAGTTGTTTGCCGGTATACACGGAAAAAAATTATATGAGACATTTCTATAATTTATAGGAGCCCACATCCTGTGGATTGTGGCCTAATATAGGAAAGCAATTTACTGTAACACATAGTAAATTCAAAGAGATGCGAATACAAATTGTTACCATTAAAATAGTAAAATGTACCATAAAAATAGTAAAATGTACCATAAAAATAGTAAAATGTACTATTTTAGTAATAATCGCTTCCTATTTAGTAAAGGAAAATATGCATTTCAAGTTAATATTTATTGCCATAAAATTGATATTTTCCCCAGCATATTTTTGTAGCGATTGTAATGTTTAATGGTGTTGGGCAGCGTGCAGGTCGTCAACCATAGGAAATATATTAGTAATAATGACATTCACAGTATTTTCGATTTGGCAAATCATAAAAATGCCAATCACTTCATCATAATATATCTACTGGAAAAAGTAGAAATATCATTAGTCATTACCACCTACCTTTACTTCACCCCAGAGTCAATACAAATGTATCGACTCTCAAAACTGAGAAGTGATACCCTCCTCAACCAGTGGCGTAACTACAAATTGTGGGCCCCCGCAAACATTTTGATTGGGTCCCTAAATTTTTTTTTTATACTCATGTGACGTTTCAGAATATAAAAAGTATATTGACGTTGATCTTTAAATAAAATGTTTTTTTTTTAAATTTATTCTTAAAGAAAAATATAAAATGGCTTAACATTACAAATAAAAAGACTCAGCTTTACTTTATCATAAAAATTGACTTCTTTTTTATCATTTTATTATGCGAGTGTAATTTTTAACTTCATTTTATATTATTTCATTACAAAACCCTTAAAATAATAACAAAACGTTTTTTCTTTTATTAATTTATAACTTTAGTCTATTAATGACTCAAAATTTTATTTTCCTACTTTTTTTAGAAGCAAATTCTTTAATTAATTCATCGGTACTCATTTTTTTTGCCTCCTCCGCTTCAATTGCTATTATTGCTAGCGAACTTAACCTGCCTTGCAACATATTTGTCCTTAAATAATTTTTGATAATTTTTAGTTTTGAGAAAGATCTTTCAGCACTTGCTGATGTTATCGGAATACTAAGAAATAAAATTAGGACAGACGTAACTTCATTGAATGAAGATACTAAATCAGGAAAACTAAAAATTACCTCAATTAAATCGTATATCGACTTCGAGTTTTTAATTTCATTTTGAAATGTTTGTTGGAATAATAAAATTTGAATTACAAAAGACGGGCTTATGTCAGTTTTATACTGTTTAATTAAATTTTCTGCGAATGTTTTTATTTCCGTAATACTTAAATTAACTAGTATTTGTGGCTGTAAAAATGAAAAATAGCTTGCTATTGTACGCATACCTTCAAATCGCCTCTTTATTTGTCCCGAAACTAAATCTATAGATCTATAAAATATGTTAACCTTAAACATCTCAAGTGCATTACTAAATCGGTGATCTACAGAAAGCTCGTCGAAATGCCTTTTAACTATCCTAACTCTTTTACTTTTAAAAATTGGGTTTACTCTCCACGATTCAGAAATAGATCTTGCTTCATCCAAAAAATTGTCAAACTGTTGGCGGTACGCGTTTAGTTCAACACAAATATTTTCCAAAATATCACAGGCTCTAATTAAATCTAAATTAATTGCTTGAAACATTTTTGAAGCTAGGTTTACTTTGGAAAGTATTTCGGTAACTAGCACTAAAATCGCTATAAAATCAAAATTTTCGATTTTATTTTTAATAACTTTTGCTTGATTTTGCACTTCACTTTTGTTATTTTCCAAATTAATTTTAACTAACGCTTTCACAATATCAGAAAATCTTAATTTGATTGCAATACATGATTGTAACCGACCTGACCATCGGGTAGGATTTAACTTTTTTAACGTAACAACAGACTCCCCGGTAATCTGTGATATGATATCCCAACGGTTGATGCTTTGACCGAAAAATAGATATAGTTCTTGAATTATAACAAAGAAATTCGAAATTTCTTGAATTCCACTCATCGTATCATTTAAAACTAAATTTAAATTATGTGCGGCACAATGAACAAACACTGCATTTTGTGATATTTCTTTAATTCTGGTTTGAACCCCAGAATATATCCCACTCATAGTACTAGCACCGTCATAACCTTGACCTCTACATTTCTTAATATCGATATCATAACTTGATAAAATTTCTAAAATTTGATTCGACATACCTCTCGCTGTTTGATCAAGTACTTCAAAAAATCCTAGAAAAGATTCTTTTATTTTAAATGAGGTTTTGTTATCATTATTTTTTATTTCAACATATCTAATCACAATACTAAGTTGGTCTATTTTTGCCAAATCTTGAGTAGTATCAGCAATTATGGAAAAATAAGGTGCCGACTTTATTGCGTCAATTAGATTATTTTTAATTTTATTTCCTAATATTCCAATAAGCTCATTTTGAATTTGAGGACTTAAATACTTTGTTGTGCCTTTTGGCATGTTAATTACTTCTCGCATAACATCATCGTAATCGGCAATTAATTGAACATCAGCTAAAAAATTACCGTTGTAGATATCTGAAAAGTTTTCCCTGTGCCCTCGAAATGAATTTGAGTTTATTGATAATTTTAGAATTATTTTAACAATTCTTTCCAGCACTTTAACCCAAAACGATTGTTCCTTCATAATATTTTCATCTAAACTACCATCGATAAAATTCCCTTTCCTCCATTGTTCCTTAATGTAGCATGAATTTGTATGAAGTTCAGATTTAGCATGTAATTTAACTTTTTTAGATAACCCTTGCCAATCATTAATTCCTGTAACCCAACCAGAAATGTCTGAATGTCTGGAATTTTGAAACATCCAGCAGGGCTCGCAATATGAAACATCCAATTTAGGGGAATAACATAACCATAAATTTTCAAGTTGCACTCCTGATTGTGATGGTGATTTATAATATGATGTTGAAAAACAACGGTTTTTGGAATCTTTCGGAAAAATTCCGATATCCGGTCGACAAGGTCCCATAGATAAATATATTTTTTTAAATTTATTGACAAGTCTTTTGAATAATAAGCAAAGTCTGTTGGATATTTTTGCTTATTTAAATGTTCAACGTTTACTAAATCGTCGTCCAATTTATTATCATGCTCATTGATTTCGTTAAGATTTACTGGATCAACATTATCTAAATCACAATTAGCTTCGTCATCGGTCGCAATATCTAGATTCAAATTAAGGCCCAATTCCGCTGAATCCAAATTTTCAATAGGTAAATTCTAAAACATAAAAACAAAGTAAAAATTATGTAAAAAATAACCTTTCGTAGTAGATAGGTTTTTGATAATTTTATTTGTATTTAAACATGACGGTTGCGAATTTATACTTAAAATAATTTCACTACGAGCACTCAAAAAAAGTTAGGTTGAATTAAATTACAGTTTGAAAACCATGAAATTATATAATTTTACTTACCGTTTCAATACTTTCATTAACATTTGTTGAACTTGTCGAATCTGCAGTTATGCCAAAGAAAGATATTAATGGTTTTATTTTTTTCAGTTCTTGTTGACACTTATTCATGTCAAGCTTTCGTTTTTTACGTTTTTCAGCGCCACTAGGTCTAGGTTTACTGCTCATTGTGAATTTAAAATATTTTGCAGAAACTTGTCAATAAAGTTGCAAAAAAAAACAAAGTAATCAAATTTTCGACAGGAAAAAAAAATTGTCTATTTTAGCATTTCATTTGCTGTAGCATGTGGGGAACAAGGAAACACTAAACACATTTCGTTTATTCACGTTATAACGTTATAATACGAAATCTCTTACACAGTATTTTCAAAGCTCCTAGATATACAAGCCATCAGCATCGACCCTTTAAATTAAGAAGCTTAATTTAATGGGTCTACATTTTACGTTTTCCCATAAGAACCCATGTAAAATTGATCATTTTTGATTACAATTTTATGAATGAAAAATACTCGTAACAAAAAATGTTTTTTGGTTTATATTTAAAGCAAACCTTTTAGTATAACATATTTTAAAACTAATAAATTAAATTTAGTAATTTGATAATTATAATTAAAAATAAAATTGTACAAATTTTACTTTTTCTTTGTATGTATATGTAAAAAAGTAATGTAAATACAGTATAAAATTATAAAAACGAAATCAATGACGTAAGATACTATGAAGTTAGCTACACAAGGTTATTTTCTTTTTCGAAAATTCGAATTTTGAAAATATTTTTAACAGTGCAATAATTCTGTTAAATAGTAAATTAAAAACAGTATAAATTAAAAAAACGCAAAATTTTAAAATTAAAAATATATGATATTTTATCCTTTTCTAGTACAATACTGTTTTTTTTCTTTATTACCGACCAGCCAGCATATTATGTATATCAATTATTTTATCATATCGGCCGGATTGACCCCGTTTAATTTTGACGTGTCATAATATGTTTACAAGTATTTTGCAGGTAGGTGTTAAAGTATATTTGATCGTATTCATTTCGATGAGACCAACAGTTTTAAAATTACCGATCGAATTTAATAACATCTCAAAAATATACCTATTCGGTAAGAATTGGACGTCCATTTATAGGTATCGTCGATTTTACAAGATCAAATTTATCAATTCTACAGAAATTTAAATTCAATTCATAAGACTATCATTTTAACCAGATTTTTATTGAAAGTTGAATAATTTTTGTATTACATTTTTTTTATTGAATGTTTAATAATATTACAAGGTTCCTTTCTGTTAAATTCGATATAGATAAAAAATTAAATTTTCGTTGAAATATCTACTGAAATAATTCCTTCGACAGTGTTGATATTTGCTGCCGTCAAATCTCGCAACCAGTTAAATTGATCCACTTTCGTCGAGTATAAATTTAAAAGCTCAAATTTCGGTTGATCCGTAACTTTCTTGTTTCTTATCAAACTTCTCTTTTCTCGAACACGGCGATTTCTTCGGCATTATAGAATTTTTATATGTTTTTTTAAACACTCCGAATTTCGAAATAAATCGGTTTTAATCAGCTGCAATACGTAATTCTCAAACCCTGATAAAAATTCATACATATTGTTGATGAACACATGATTTAAAGAATCAGTAACGATTTTCTCTTTAACCCCTTTGAGTAGGACCATACTGTTATATGATCCATTTTCATATTTTCGTCTGGCTGAACTACATATCACCCACAGAAGCAGTGTTAAGCTCAACTTTAGCCTGTCTTGCAAATCGATCGTCCCATTTGTAATATATAATCTCTAAATTATATTTTTAGTAAAAGCTCCCATGTTATTATTTGCAGCTGGAACGGTTGGCAAATTCTGGGAATTATTTTTCCTTTGAAATTAATCACATGTTATCCCAGTGTGAATCGTTTTGCAATCGATGCAATTAAACTGACCACATTCGGTACAATAAAGGAGTACAATTTTATCCCGGTTAGTTCGATTAATCGAAATACATCCATTACACGATTTATTTGTGCAGTAGAAGAAATTGTCAGCCTCAGCCGCATGCAAACTTTGTAAATATACTTGAAATTCTGGTTCGGTCATATACGCATGAATATTATTTTCCTTCAATTTATGCGAACATTTCGCTACTGGACAATTTCATTACTGGTGTCTGACTACTTTTTATATGGGACGTCATGCAATTATTGCAAAATACATGATGACACGTTGCCAACGAAATTCCTTGAGATACATCCACGGCTGAATTAAATTTTTTACATAATGTTTTGAAACGATTTTTATTAATCGTGATATTTGCACGAATCGTACATGCATAGTAAGGTTCACGATTTTTATCAAGGTCGATTACTCTGGTTTTAACTTGACCCGTAACAGCTAGATATTTGTTTTCTGGGAATGAAACATTAAAACCAGATTCTTTAAGTACAGCAATGAAAGCACTAAATTTCCGATTAGCACCATACAACTTTCACGTGTAAAATTTTAATTTAAATTTTTGACAATCACCATATTTTACTTGCTGAATTGAGCTGGTATAAAATTCTGTGTGGTCATCCCATTTATAATCGGTTTGACGACGTTATCGTGTTTTCAAAGAGCAAGATTTTAAGGAGCACTTATATTCTGTAAGCATTAAATAAACAATATGATATGTAGTAGGTATATAAACAACAAAGCGTACATTTTTAAATACTTACTCCTTTGTGGTGCTACTAGTTTTTGATTAGGAATAACAACAGCTTGGTTGACGTTTAATCCATCATTTTCTTTGGACCCAATATTCATAGAATTCTTCAAATTATCGAAAGTTCATTGTTTTGTCTTAATTTATCACGATTTACATTTTGTGTTGATTTATTGATGATATCCGCAACTACTTTATTCGGAACCGGGGTAAATTATATACAATGGGCGTATCCAGCACACAGATATCTACTTTTGAGATATTCTCAAATGTAGAATAGTCTCAATTGTAGACTGCCAAATGTGCTGGACGTAAAATCTACATATTAGTTTTGGTTTGTGTCTTTGATTATCTGTATAATTACCTTCATTGTTGTAATGAACCATTATTGTTTATTTTCTAATTTCAATTTAATGAAATTGATTCGAAAGATTTCAAATGTGCATAATGTGCCGTTGTCTTTCTAATATGTACTCGTATAACAAAATTTTCCATTAAAACTGTCAAAAAAAAGCGAAGATACAAACCAAGAAATATCTACTCAAATGTAGATTACATTTTTTTGCCTCACTAAATAGTGAGAATATCTACATTTTTCTAGTGAGATATTTTGCATCCAGCACATCAGATGTGAGATATCTACTTTTTTTAGTGAGAAATCTATGTGCTGGATGCGCCCAATATATCACACAACACAATCCAAATCATTTTGTCTACCACGAAATGTTTTTGGAATCGAAACTCTTTGGTTTATATGGATATGTAGCACAAACGTCAATTGCTCGTCATTTACTGTAGCTTTACTGCCAACAACAATAGAAATAATGTATAGTCGATTTCTTTTAAATAATCTGTATTACAAATTAAGTCTCGTTTTCATAATTTAACCGAGTTCTACTCTCATTCAAGTTTTATTATTAGAACTTCTGAAAAATTCTTGCATCGTTCTTTGGAAAAATGTTCCAGCGCTTAAAAAACCCATATTGTTCATACGTTCTGGTATTAATTGAATAGTACATGGTTGTAGACAAATACCGTATTTTCAATCACCCATCGTAAATAAATATACATGTCCGTTTTTATTTTTAATTTAACTTTTAACTGCTCACGACTTGATTTGGTTTATGTTGGATGACAGTTGTTGACGTAAATGTCAAAAATTACCCATACAACTTTTCCATTTTGTACACTGTCAAAATGTTAGTGTAGAATTAGTGACATCTGAAGTTTACCACAAAAATTATATATTTCGGTTACTATTTTCTGTTCGAATGAGTTTTAAAAATTAATAATCCGATTGATTTATGATTTGGTTTCCCCGGATTTATACAAATAAATAATAAATACATACATTATTTTATTAAAATCACAAAAAAAATATTTGTAAATTAATTAATTTTTAATTGACGAATGGTATCTTTTACTTGAATAAATTTTCGTGTTTTTATTTGAGCTGATGAATTCTTTTTGTTAAACTCATTTCCACCGTTAGAGATAGGAATATCATTATTCAAATTTATTCGATTTAAATCACCAAATGCCTGTTTCGATCGATAGTGTTGCAATTTTTTCAATGTTGAACTCAGACCAACCTTCCGAATTTTTTGTTTTCAAATCAATAATGTCCGGATCGAATTTATGCTCTGAATTTTCATCGTTGCTTTCACGTTCGGTACTAGCTCGGAAGCATACGAATTTGCTACGCCACCATCTATTTTTAAATCCAGATGATTATATGTTTAACATTTTTTTAGCGTATTTCTTATGAATTAGATTGGCATGGTCGTTAAACTTTTTATTAGGATCCGGATTCGATGAGCTTCAATTTTTGTCATCTACATCAAAATTGATAAGCATTTTGGTTTTTTGGATAGTGCTGCAATCGATACATCACTACCTTCGGCAAAATCGAGCTCATTGTAATTGTAGTCAAACATACATAAGGCATACAAAACAGTATTTAAAAAACGAATGAGATATTCACATAAAATCGGCCAAAAATATTATAAACCGACAAACAGCAGTCCGTTTTAACCCACGATACAAAGAATTAATAGGTATGCTCGACAGCTGTAATTACGTCATCCGGTGACAAAAATTTGTTTTTTAGATTTTGTCTTTTTGTACAAATTTCTCTAGTTTGTTTTGTTTTTTAGCACGTCATTCGGTGCTCCACCACGGTACCACCGAATGACGTGCTAAAAAACAAAGAAATTTGTATAAAAAACGAAAACTAAAAAAACAAATTTTTGTCACCGGATGACGTAATTACAACTGCGTATTTCTTATGAAATACATTCGCATGATTGTTAAACTTGCTAAAACATTATTTTGGATTGTTTTGCTGAAATTTCAATTTAAATATTTCAATTTTTATATTACCGCCATCTGATTTCAAACACGGAAACTACACGTCCATTTTGTTTTTTTTTAAATATATTTAATTAGTCGAGTTTATAAGTAGGTAGCACTAATGGTTATTATAAAAAAAAATTCGAACAAAGGGTATGACGTCATGACATAAAGATGTGTTTGTAAATAAAGGGTTTTTTATTTGAAAGTTCAAATTTTAACCTGACGGCTTGTATATCTAGGAACGCTTTGGTATTTTTCACTCGCACACTAAATTTATTATTATTATTACCATCATAAATACTGAATATTATTATTTAATTTAATTTCAATTTTTGTTATTACAATAAAACATTAATCGAACGTTTTGAATATTAAAAAGGACATGTTACAATGGACATGACGGTACTTTTTATATTTTCTTTTCCTGTGTTCTCTTTTCGTATCTTATTTGTTTTTATTTGAGTAAAAGGTGCGTTATAAACAAACTCTAAGTCGCATTCGATTGAAAACATGATAAAAAGCCTTTTTCGCTCGAGTATTAGACCGGATCATTAGCTTTCTTTAGTCTGGAAAAGTTGTATAGATTTTTCAGATATTATGTAGAGATAATTTTGTCATCACCACATGTTTTACTTGATTTGCTTTATTATACTCGTAGTTTTAGATGAATTCTAATCGTTAAGTCTTCTTTACTAAGCGAAAGGTTTTGAACAAAATATGCCTTTTCGTGAATATTAGATAAGGCTTTTTAAAAAAATATTTATTAATATATTCTCTCTAAAGCGTTTTTGAATATTATAAATTTATGTTTTTTTTTTCTGTAGTTTTAAGTTAAACCAATTATTTGTTCTAAGCGGATTTCGTGGGCCCCTTACTCTCGTGGGCCCCCCCCCCCGCGATTGCGGGTGCTGCGGGTACCTAGTTACGCCACTGTCCTCAACTTCTCTATGTGGTTATTTAACAAATTTTTTTAATAAATTAACTATGTAGTTAGAAAATAGCTTTGCTGCGATTACTGCCCTAGTTATATCTGTGACTAACATCCCAAACCCTTACAAACATTTTGTGTTTAATTGTTAAATATTAATTAATGTTAATTATTGTATTTAGAATAATTATTGTTATAAGCATGACTCCATTAAATTTTTTTTTTAAAACAGCAGTTCGCTGGAATCATTCTTTTTGGTTAAACAAATTCTGTTCCATCGAAATCATAATCTACTTCAGTGGTATTTCGTAATATTACTGGAAGGTCACCAAACACATTCCTGTTTATGTAAAATTATGAGACATTTAATTATTTTATTATTTTATTGAAAGAATGTTTTTAGCGACTTAATTCGAAATGGGATTCAAATATTACCCATCTGAGGCATTCGCTGCCGTTGTATTTGTCTACTTCACCGAGGTGTCCTTAAATTAGTGATTATTAAAAATTGTCGGTTTTGTCCAGCAATTAAGGAGCATATAGGAAAGTAGATAACGAAGGACCTCAATGGACTGCAAATCTGTAATACAACGAAACGGAATAACGTAGGTACAGGAATTCTTCAATTACAATTTTTATTTGTAAACTAATGTTAACTGCCAATAAGTTTTCTTGATATTAGGAAAATATTCATTCTCCTTTCCAGCAACATTATTACAATCAATTCGGAAATACACCACCGCAAAAGTATACATCCCCTATATAAACATCTTTAGTACATACATCATACAAGAAGTGGTATTATTATGTACACACAATATTTATACTTAATCCTTTTGACCTACTTAGTTTCTCCCTCAAGTCCTATATACTCTTTTGTACGTACTATATATAGATTTTCCGTATTTTGTTTTACAATTTTTTACCTGTTTTGTTTGGAACTTCTTATATAAGTACATACACATATCTTTCAGGTTTATTTAAAATTATCTATTATACATATATGACTTTATTAAATCTCTACCATTACGTTGTTACTCGATTTTGTTTTATTATTCATCTTATAAGGAATTATAAAGATATTTATGGCTTTCATTTTTTATTGGACAAAAAAAAATCCACCGTGACTTTTATGCCTTGGATTTATGCTCTACCTAATAAGAACTTGAAGACTCTGTGCTATTGATTAAATAATCAATCGAAATCGAAACTTACTGAAAAGTGGAAAAAAAAAACTAAAAACAAACCATTGACATATAATTTATAGCCAACTTCCATCATAACATGGTATAAACGAGGGAATAAAATCTTTTCTGGTTTTATATTTATTTAATATTTGTTCTCCTTTTACGATGTCACTTTAATGTCTCTAACATAAATTGTTGTGTCAATATTGCCAAAGAACCAAAAAGCACATAAAAAAACTTATGTATATATGTACATACATACTCGAGTATGCCTGCCGTTCACCTTAAAGCATCCAAATAAAGTATATGCCTACGTATAATTCTCAGGTAGATAAAAAGAAAATAGATTTTATCTTTGAATTATTTTTTTAATATTTTTGCTGCTTCCTTTTACTTATTTGTTATAAAATTATACTAATAGGGTTGAAAATAGTATGGGCAAGAAACCTATATAACTGTTAGAACACCAGCAATCTTGGAAATTTATTTACCTTTGTTAATTCCCAATTGAGTGGTTTACGCTTGTTTTTCCGTATATGTTTGAGTTTGTAAATGACAATAACAAAGTGTGGAAATGTGTATGCTACCTAGGTAGCTTTATTATCCGGCAATGACGAAACTTTGAAAAGTGTCAAGTTGTTAATTTTATTATGCGACAAAAATTTTAATGGTGAATGTGTAGGTAGAAGATATTATATTTGAAGTTCATTGCTGGAAATTATTGGTTACACGTGGCACTGAAATGTTGGATTTTTTGTTTTAAACAAAGTTTTATTTAAAGTTTGGAGATTATATTTCTCAAGTCATAAGGCAAAGTTTAGTTACCATGTTTGATTGTAATAAACTGATTCAAAATATTTTCTACAGGAACTGGAACCATAAAGAATGTTGTGCGAAAGAATCACCAGCAGAAGGTCCATTTTGGAATACCGAATTTCAAGGAGAGTGAACAGCATGAATAGATTTAGCATATTAATTAAAACTCATCTTTGCAGCTTCGGTCGGAGTTCGTTATTTTTGTTGTAGCTAACACATTGGTCAATAAGTCTAGAAACTAACCAATAGATGGCGCATATATTCATACCACCTTTGGTTATTATCAACCTTCAAACCACTTTGCGATTGTCCATCACAATCTTGAGTTTTCTTTAATGTTTTCTGGAATAACAACCTAATTTGGACGACCAGAGCAGGCAGCATCATTTGCGTCTCTTCGACCGCATTTGTTTATCAGCATAGCACCGACAAATGGTTGTTTTCAACGGAGCGGAGTCCGGATGTCACTTTTCAAGCCATTGCTGAGCTTGAACAGTATTTTTTCCCATTAAAATCAATGTTTTATTAACACAAAAATTACAAAGTTAAAACCACCAATATTCGACGGGACGACATCTTTCAGTATTTTCAAATTTCAATTTGAAACAGCGGTCAATCAAAATCATTGGAATGATGAACATCGTGTCGGTGGCTCTAATAGTGGCCCTTAAATGTGAAGCAGCGGAGGCTATACAAATCATTCCGGAACAAGAGCCCAAAAGTTATCTCGACAATATGAAGGCGCTGAATCGGAAGTACAGCTCCCGAAAGGGAGGAGAATCCCTACAGAAATGTTCCTCTGCAATCGAGCGACCACTGTATCTAGCACATTCAAGTACGTCGGCCGATTACATTGAAAGGCTTAAAATTGACGCATTCATTGACGGCATTCGGGATTCAGATACACGCAGGGCGGTGATGTTATCCCCTAAAGTAACCTTTGCGGACCATCGCTTGTGCGTTGACGAACGAGACTCCACAACCCATCACTAAGACCGTCAATGAAAATATGCCGAGTGAAAATCGACACCAGCATTAATAACGAGCGGTCGCACCAAGATATCGAGGAGGAAGAAGCAAAATCATATGTTGGACATGTGACAAAATCGGTCACATCTCGCGGGACTGCTGGGAATTAAGAAGGAAATGAGAATGGCAAATTATGACGGAGTCGTTAAACTTAACAGAGACAGCTTAAAGGGGCAAAAGCTGACTCCCACAACTGAATGGCCCATAACGTCCATCCGCATTTCGAAAGTAGCAAGAGACAGTAACAGCTTAACAATCAAAGGTTACATTGATGGCACGGACTGCATTATCACCCTAGATACGGAAGCAAATCGCACGATTGTTCGTAAAGATATGATCTATGGAGGTATACAACTAGCTAATGGATTGAAGTTACAAACAGCAACTGGAGATAATACAATAATAAAAGGAAAAAAGATCGTCAAAATAAGGATCGGGAGAACTTTTTACCAACAAACAGTGCTGATTGCAGATATTGTGGATGAAGTCATTTTGGGGATGGACTTCATGAGGACAAATGGCTTCGTGGTGGATGTTGGAAGAGGAGTAATAAGATTAACTTACGATAACATCGAGTTGCCACTTCAATCTAGCAGTAGAGAAGCAACAACCAGGCGAATTATTGTTGATCATCGAGAGAAGCTGCCACCAAACTCAGAAACGATCGTGTGCGGAAGATTGGAGGGTGGTTCTGGGTCACCCAGGTTGTGCCAAGAAAATTCTAATCGGGAAAGCACTAGTTAAACCAAACAACGAATATAGAATATCAACAAGAGCTCTAAATCTCTCGGAATAAACGAAAACTATCAAGAAAGTAACAGTCATCGGAAAATATGACGATATCTCGAACACAGTAAAGTGTGAACATGAAAGTCTGATTGGAAAAGCGGACATGCAAGGGTAGAAAGAAGTGGTAGATCAATTCATGCAAAAATGGACCGAAGACCATACCGTGGCACAGAAAAATTTTCCACATCAACTACTCAAACGGTTCATGTCAATATTCTGCAGTACATCGGATAACAACGGAAAGATTGTAAACATTATTGCTTTATGTTTGGCGTTGCAATTAATCTTAATTCACACGAAACAAATTAAACATACATAAACGCACTTTTAAGATATAATCTATTAATTTAACTATACTTTTACATTTATGATCTTATGTACTATACAATCGTCTTTATTATTTAGGTTTTATTCCCTCAGCCTCAGTGTTAACAGAATGATTAAAAAATGAAATTATATATTTTAATAATAATACTTGTTTGCATGTACATTCATATATTATATACCTAGATTTGTATTTGTCCGCTTTTCCGAAATATAACCGGACAAGTATTTTATGTATTGTAAACGAACACCATTTACGATGAATCAACACATAAAATCATATAATGACGACGATGATGATTATAAAATTGAATCAATACATTTCGTTATTATAATCCCAAATAGGGTGAAACCGGGTCACCATAATACTCCCCCACCAGCGAAGCGTTTATCCTTTAAAGAGAAATTTATTAATAATTTATAACAAAAAGAAATTTAACGAACAAAACTGACTTGTTTTTTAGAACACCGGTCTACCATACCGTTGTTCATAATTCCGAAAGCGGGCTTCAAACGATCAATCGATATTGAGTGATTTTTACCGTTTACGGATATCACAAAATGTTTACGAAATCTTCTCAAAATTTCGAAAAGTCCATCGTAAGGTGGATGTAAGGAGGGTTTGATCTTATCAACTCTGACGAACATGTGAGCATTGATCTAATGATTTGGGAATAAATCCTCCAGATTGTTGTGCACACGTTTCTACCGATTTTAATTTCCTCATGTGTGTTCTCAGACGATCAATGAACTCATTTTGATCTAAATTGGCATCGGGATTTACTGAATTTGAAAAATATTCGCCAGGAATTCGAACTGTTTGTCCATAGACCATTTCTGCGGATGAACATTTTAGGTCATCCTTTACAGTGACTCTAGTCCCTAACATGACAATTGGAAGTTCTTCACTCTAGTGAATAGTGTTACAGCGGGCCATTAATGATGCTTTTAATTGACGGTGGAACCGCTCGACCATCCCGTTTGATTGTGGATGGTATGAGGTGGTCCGCATTCTGTTCGAGCCTAGTATTGTTCTTAGTTGCGTAAACAGCTTTGATTCAAATTGTGTACCTTGGGCTGTTGTAATTGTCAAGGGCACACCGAATCTAGAAATATATTCACTAACGAACATTTTGACAACCGTCTCTGCTCTAATGTCTTTAATAGGAAAAGCCTCGGGCCATCGAGTATATCGATCGACTATAGTCAAAATATAGCATTTGTCGTCAGATGGTGGAAGTGGACCAACTAGATCCATATGGATATGCTCAAATCGAGCTGAAGGTATACCGATATTGACTATCTGAGCCTTTGTATGCCGATGTATTTTACATTTTTGGCACGATACACATGATTTTGACCATTGGTTAACATCTAAGTTTATCTTCGGCCAAAAATATCTTGCAGTAATTAATTTCCTCGTGGCACGTATCCCGGGATGAGATAAATCGTGTAACTTATTAAATACTGCTCTTCTTAATGTTTCTGGGACGTATGGTCGGTTTTTACCTGTACTTACTTCACAATAGAGTTTGCATTCAGATAATGGTATGTCGACTAGTTCTAGTTTGACTTTAGAATCAAGTCGAGATTTTAATTGTGACAATAGTTCTGTCAACTCAGTATCAGATTTTTGAGAATTTACGAACGTTTGAGGATCTATCGGTAAATTTATTGTGGAATGTTCATAATTCATTCGTGATAAAAAATCTGCGACTGTATTGCTTTTGCCACTTACATGACGAATGTCCGTTGTGAACTGAACTATATACCTACTCCAGATTTCTTGTCTGCCTCGGATTTCTTTCGGTTTTTGAATTCATAGCATAAATCAGAGGTTTATGTTCTGTAAAAACTGTGACTGACCGACCTTCCACAAAATATCTAAAATGTTTGATCGCAAGGTAGATCGCTAACAACTCACGGTCGTAAGCGGAATATCTGGTTTCGACTGGCTTGAGTTTTTTAGAAAAGAAGGCAAGAGGCTGCCAAGAATTTTCGTTAAACTGCTGTAAAACAGCACCGACTGCAACATTCGATGCATCAGTAGTAATATTAAATTCTGCGTTATCTACTGGAAACGCTAACAATGTTGCTTCTGCCAAAAGATCTTTTACTTTGACGAAAGACCTTCGCATTCATCAGACCACGTGAAATCTATCTTGATCCTAAATTTGGATCGTTTCGGTGATCGAAGACATGCTATTAATTTGTGAATCGGTGTCAAATGTTCCGCGAGATTTGGCAGAAATCTGATGTAGTAATTCATCATTCCTACAAAACCTTCGACTTGTCGTAACGAAGTAGGCGTTCCAGTATCAATTATTACTTTAACTCGATTTTCTGACGGCAAAATTCCATCTTGAGAAATGGTATGACTGAGGAAATCTAATGACAGCACGCCAAATATGCATTTGGTTGGCTTTCAAATTTGTCTAATCTCTCAAAAAGCAATCTCAAATGTTTCTTATGATGCTCTACATCGGAGCTCGCTACTAACACATCGTCAATATAGACAAAAAGAAAATTCAATCCGGCAGTCACTTCGTTCATGAAACGTTGGAAAGTTTGTTCAGCATTTCGCAAACCGAATCCCATTCACGGAAATTCAAATAACCCGAATGGCGTAGTTATAGCTGTTTTGTGAATGTCTTCTTCCGCGATGGGTAATTCATGGTAAGCCCTAAAAGGTCTATTTTTGAAAATATCTTACATCCTGACAAATTCATCGTGCAATCGTGTAAATGCGGCAAAGGGTATCTGTCTGGCACAGAAATTGAATTTAACCGGCGATAATCACCGCAAGGACGCCAATCTGTTGTATCTTTTTTTGCAACTAAGTGTAGAGGCGACGAAACAGGCAATGAAGACGGACGGCAGATCCCTAATTCTACCATATGATTAAATTCAAGGCTAACTGCTTTATGTTTGACGGGATTTAATCGTCTAGGCTTACTAAATGGTAGTGGGCCTTTTGTTAGTATATGGTAGGCTACACTATGCTTTGACGGATGTTTAAAATTAGCAGGTGCGATCAATGATGGAAATTCCTTTAATATTTTTCCGAAATTATTGTCTATAGAATAGTTTAATAGTGTCGGTGTGTCGACATTCGCAGCAACAGCGTTTATGGTAATCAGATATAGAATCTATGAGACGTTTCTGAGCCAAATCAACTAATAACTTAAATTTTGACAAGAAATCAGCGCCTATTATCGGATGATTTACTTGCGCCAGAATAAAATTATGCGTAAACGATCGACGTAACCCTAAACCTATTTCGAGTAATTTCGTGCCGAAAGTATTGATTACCTACTGTACAATTTGCGGCTGACAAACAAAAATCTGGATCTTTATTCGGAAGTTAGACAATATACGTGAAACGACAGATAAATCTGCACCTGTGTCAATTAAAAAATTAAGTTTATTTCGCACATCTTTAACGAAAAGTCGGTGATTATTTATTGGCATCCCGTTATTCACCGCTTCCATAACGGGACGTTTTAGTTTGGCGTATTTGAAGCTGATTGCGAATTTCCAGAATTATTTAATTGGTTGGCGGAATTATTTCGCTTATATGGAGCGATACATTTTTTGGCTTTATCACCAAATCTGAAGTGGTACCAGCAAAGAGATCCATTAGCATTGAAACTTCTTCGTCTACTATTGGATCTATTGCTTCGAAAATTATTTTCCGTATAATTTGACCTTTAATTCCTGTTGTTTTGATCAAGACGAGCGATTATGGTTTTTAATTCGAAAATCTTATTCTCTGGCTTAACAAATTTAGCGTTACTATTACTTTTATTATTGTTCAAACTAGTTGAAGATGAATTTAGTTGTTGGATTGTCGATACGCTGCCTGAAGCTTGCATGGCTTCCCATACTTTATCAGCAGTATCCAAATATTTTTTTGATTCATGCCATAGATTTTTAATCAATTCTTCCCCTACAGTACCAGATATTCCAGCTAATTGTTTCATTTTCCGGTAAAATGTAGAGGGTTTTTTGTCGCCCATCTCTTCATCGGAAACTAAACGTCTAATACGCTTGTCGATACTAAGAGAATGTCTACTAATAATTATTCCTTTTAGTTTATTATAAAGATCATTTTCCGGAGGTTTTCCTAAAAAGTCTTCTAAAGACTCTGCAACATCTTGAGGTAATGCTGCCACTAAATAATTGTATTTTGAAATGTCATTGGTTATTCGGCTAATAGAAAAATTTGATTCTACATGAATAAACCAAGTACTTAAATTATTTGGCCAAAAGGGCGGTAATCTAACTTGTATAGGATTTATTTCGTTGAAAGATTGAGCCTTCGTTTCGTGCAATGCTTAGATTGCACGTATTTTAAAACATCAAATTGATTGATTGATTGATTGAAGTGTTCGACCAAGCTTTAAGCAAGATCTCCCGGAGTTATTAATGGCCGGGCCTCACCGAACACCTTGTTACATAAAACATAAAGAGGATTTGGATAGGTTTAGTTAGTTAGATAGAAATTGACCCGGTTACAGACACCTAAGTATAGCCAATAGTTAGTAACACAATGACAGCACATTTCGAATCTACTTAAAACTGCACTCTGAAATAAAATTTATTAGTATACTGAATCAGATTCCTGCGCCCTTCTGAAATCCTTATCGTAATTAAAATTATATACTTAATAAATATATAATACTCATAAATTAATTTCAAATTGACTTAAAACTAATAAATATAATCGAAATCGACTGATCATTCACATGATTTCCTCCATACTGGTCCCTGTCGCTACTTATAAATATACTTAAGTTCACGCTATAATACATAAGGAGTTTCAGCAAGATTATCCACTAAATTATATGAGTTTGAAAATTATAAGGCTCTGTTACTAGATATGATTGATGGATTAGGTTGTACGGCCCATCATTATAGCAGGATTCCCAAACTCCAGGGTTCCATTCCGTACACCCGTATACATGTAACAAAACCTAAGGCTAAGATAGGATTCTTAGTTGGGAGAGACTCGACCCGGATACAGCCACTCAGCGAACGGTATTTAGTAAAAATTGTTAGTAATTATATAATCGAATTATAATCGAATAGTTAGTACAGAACAACACACTTTCTAAACTACAACTTATTCACTACTTTTGATCCTGTAGGGTTGATCCAATTTAAAATTAAATTCTGAAAATCAGGATTAATTTTAATCTCTATAATAATGCTTAATACTGTAACTATATTATAATCTGAAAAATTAATTAACCATACAATTAACCTAATCAACAATAGCCCAACTATCTTAGAAAGAAAATTAATATAATTCTAATCTACTTTTATGTTTTATTAAAATTACAATTAAAACTACACTCTAAAATGACCTTTATTAGTTTACTGGAACAGGTTCCTGGGCCCTTCTGCAAATCATAATCATAATTAATTTAGATTTGATTTAAAGCTAATAAATACAATCGAAATCAGCTGTTTATTTACATGATTCCCTCAATACCGGTCCCTGTCGCTACATATAACTACTATTTAGTTCAAACTATAATGCATGTATATAATAGTTTAAGCAAAATCTGCCACTAAGATTCTAGGCGTTTGATCTGAAATGGGCGCTATCCTGTAATGAATTATAATTAATGTTACCAGTAACCTAATAAACCCTGATGCTTTAATGTGTATGACCAAGCCCCCAGCAAGTTTCCCGGAATACGCCGGGTCCACCGTACACCCTTTTACGGATAACAAAACGAGGGACAAGAAAAGTATGTTAGTATAAAGCATCAACCCGGCACCAGACACCCAAGAAGTTGATAGTTAGTAAATAAAACAACAACATTTCTAAACTACATGAATATTAACTGCTTGATTCCTGGAGCTTTGAGTTGGGCCTTAACTTTATTCCTGAAAATTAGGATTAAAATGGTTAATTCTGGAACAATCTTAGATTCTGAAACAAGTTCAATTATTTATCAGTATCCTTAAAATAAAGCCCTCTAACCACCTATGATCTTATTAATCTAAGTCTACATAAAGTTATATCTGCATCAATCCTATAGATAAATGATTTAAAAAAGTCCTCTTGGTGACACCCCTTCAATATTAACAATTTATTAACTATTTTATTATTTTATCAAAAAGCTTGCAAAATTATTGCTAACTTAGCTTCCTTCTGGAACTCCTCCAATCGTCACCAAAAACGTAAACACCCACTTATACACCACTCAGAAAGTCCCCCTATAGCATAGTTTTAGAACATAGGTAATACATTTTACCCAGATTCAATTAATGATAAAATTCCAAATTAATTCGATACAAAGTTTCTCGAAATTTGCATTGGGTTACTCCGAATATTTCTGAAAATCAAGATCTATGTAAATTTGTTAATTGTCCCCAACTACTACTTCTAAAATAAACTAAAAGTTATTAAACTCTGAAATCCTCATGGTTTAGTTGTTAAAATGGAAATAGTAAAAGTAATTAATTAATTAAATTTCTCATCACGCTCATTAATCCCAAAGAAACTTTATATCAAAAACCAATTAGTAGGACAATATAAAATTAACTTGTTTAAAATATAAAATTAGCCAAACGTAATTAAAAGAATTAATTAATTACAAACAAATTATTTTCATCAAAATTGTTAAATACAATATGTTGTTATACAATATATAGCAGAGTTATTTATTTAATTACCATAAATTCTAAATATAAGGATATAAACATCTCTTATATTACAAACTAGTGTATAACCAATATAAGTAGAACAAAACTATCTACCTTACACGAAGGAAACTTTGAGAACTTGAAACTTGAGTACTCAAGAAGGATTATTCAATAATATTTACCGCAACACACTACTTTTTTGGTGAAAAATAACGGAAAAACCTGAAAAAGATGAACTCATAAATTGACATCAAACAGATGTATTAAAAATGCACATAAAACTACATTGCATGTAGTTTTTATTTTTTTATTTTATAATGTGTCTTCGCTAAATGCACATTTCAATTTCAAATGCAAAACCTTACAAATGTGTATTGAATTTATGTCGCTCATGTTAATAACGACACTATAAATATAAATTGGTAATGAAAATTGAACATAATATAACACATCAAAAAACCAGAAAAAGATAATAGAAACATACACTAAAATCCACATAAACAAAATAAATAAATATTTCCATACACTCTTCCTCTGCGCATTCAATATTTATGCATATGCACATGCGCAATAAATCTTTTCATATACATAATCCTTAAGCCTCAATTCCATTGTGAAACAAAGTTTGTCAGTCAAAATAACTTGAGATAAAAATATAAAATCGATGGTTGCGTGAACGAGATGCCCAACGGAGTCAGTCAAAATTTTACTTACAAAAAAGATGTGTCTGTGTTAGTGGACTGATATCAAAATTTAAAAAAAGTTCAAATCGAGAACTATTTATGGCAGTCCAACTAATTATGTTTTTGCTTGCTGGTTATGTTTTTGCTTGCTGTCAAAATGTGTCAAACAAATTTTGCTATAAAAAAAACAATAACAACATACTTTGTCTTTGTCACTCTGCTGGATTATTTTTTTTTGTCTTTTTCCAACTGAAGTCAGCTCAGTCAATTTTTCACAATGGAATTGAGGCATTAGTACGCAATTACGCATACTTCTTCATGTTTTCATTATATGCCATGCACGATATTAAAATATTAAAATTACACCAAAAATTATAAAAATTCCACTACAAACCCTTTCTACAGTGACTCACAGCCTATTTGATCCAGTTGCATTTCATTAATAAATTGTAAATATCTCGCGATGTCTTATTTTGTTTGAGAGAAATAGAGAAATGGATCAAACAAGCCGTGGATCACTGATGTATTTAATATGCCATTAAAACTACATGTACGATGTACCAAAATATAAAACTTTTACTAATAAGCCCGTTCTACGTATTAATCTTCGATATGTTTGTTCAATTGTATTTAAAATAAAAATAAAATACGTATACATACGTATTTGAACTAGATGAAACAAGAACAGACATGCGTATTAAATTTAACCGCGTTCATTAAATTGGAACAATTTCATTTTTGATATAAAATCAATCAAAAGAAGCTTTATGCACTAGAATTTTATATACAATTAAACAGACATTAAAGCCTAAATCATGCAATTAATTTAGAAATCATGAAATTTGATTTCCTTCATTTATAACAAGTACAAAAAAACATTGCCTGATAAATGCTTCCCGATGGATTACATTTTCCAAATTCACATTTAATTATTTCACTATACCACTTATTTCTTCACTCAAAAATTGAAAAATTAAATTAAATTAAAATTAATTGATATTACACTTCACTAAAAATTTGATTACATAATTTAAAATAATCAAAACAATAAATTACACTAAAAACTTTTACTTTATGGAGCAGACAAAAAACACGACTGTCTCCTTTGAACGTTTATCGCCGACCCGAACGTTTATCGCCGAATAATATTCTTCATTTCACTGTAGTTGAAAAAGAATACGACCGAAATATTACGAATAAATAAAAGAAGAGATATGTATTTATGTAATTTGCTTTTGGAACGCCCGGAATGAATAAACGAAAAAACACTTAAACTCGTAATCCACAGTTTTCGAAAATCCACCGATTTGGCCGAGGTTACTTTAGGTAATATTTTTGTGTCGTAATTTTGAACGACGTTAAAACCGGACATTTGTCAATTTTTTTTGTTTCTTTTCCTCCTAATATTTTTTGTTTTATACGGTTGGCAGACAAAAAAAATTTCAAATTCATTTTAAAAATGACTGCAAAATAAAATAATTCTTTCTGCCATAAGTTTTCTGTCTCTTTTGTATAAATTCATCGAGTTTCAAACTCTAGATTACGATAATCATGTTATGAGACGAAGTAATCGTAAAAGCATTTAAATCATGTTGTGACATAGATTGAAAAAACAACCACATAATCTCGAATTCACGACTAGCTAGGTATAGTTTGAGTCTATCTTGGGTATTAGTCCTTAGTCAATATCGTGATTTGTGGTATTCCTGTATAAGAAATAAAAAAATCGAAAGCGAGTGGTGCTCCAAACTCCACGTCTATTCTATCGTGAAATACTTTAGGACGTTTATATTAACCCGTAATCTGATTCGCCTTCTATGATTACATTAAATATATTTTCCATTTTTAACTTTAATTTTTCAAAATTAATTTAAATTAAAATTCGCAATTCATTATGTACATATATTTACTTTTGTATATGTAATTTGGCAGAATGTAAATGACGTTTCATATTTCCGAATTGTCGAAAATATCCACTGTTTTGGCCATCGATATCGAGGTAAAAATCCGAGGACACAATTTTAATTCAGGTTTGATTTAATGAATTTATCGTCGATTTATCACTATCCTCATTTAAAATTACGAATCTAAGCGTTCGCATCGCCGTTGCTTTCATCAGTTTACAGCGAAAGAGATGGGACTGTTGTTCGACTAATATCACGTAAGGATACATTAATACCTAAGGCTAACTGAGATTTAAATATGCACCTCCAGCAGCTGCTGGAGATTCCTTAAACTAAAGTTACCCCTGGATGCGAAAAGATGTTATAGAAAAGATTGTGATTCCGCAAAACTGCTCTGAGAAGAGAAATGCTCGCAACAATATTTGAACTGCATTATCAAAGGAATAATAACCGCTGGAAGGAACGATCAGAGGGTATAATAAGGGTTTGTTATAGTTCAGTGTTCAAAAATTCTATTTTAGATATTCAGTTTGAACTTCTGTATACAGGTTAGCACAAGTTCATAAGGCTTCGCCAAACACATGTCATAAAAATATTAATAGAAGACACATACACCTCCCACATTCCGTCGGTCGGAAAGACAATTGGGTAGAGGAAATATCTAGAATCCGAAATCATTCAACATGCTTTGCTCTCAACTTGTACTACTGTACCTAAGCTGTTGTGCTCTGATGGCAAGATTAGTTAAATCACCGATCGATTCACGTCGAAACCCGCAGTGGTGGTTTAAACTGTTGGGGTTCTTACATATTAATAATTTTCAATAACTAATTACAATGTAGCCAAGTTTACAATTATGTTTTTGGTTTCTAGAAGAAAACTAGCCGGATGATTTTTTAAATCTCTATGAATTTAAATTCAGATAGCATAGCGGAAGGTGGCTATCTATAAGCCTCTTGTTCGTAGGTTGTGGGACACCCTGTATATGAACTAGTTTAAAATGCAAATATTATTCAATTAAACCTTATTCTAGATCATCTGATTGTTCCGAATATAATGTTGTCGCTTGAAGACATTTAGAATATTCAATTGAAAAACGGCGCCCCCAAAAGCGGTGGCGCCCTAGGGCTTAGTTCTTTTAGGTGAACGGTTAACAAGGTCCTGTCGGGACTAGTTGATTTACTGCTCTAGGATTGAATCGTATGCGACAGATCGATGAGCTTGCTTGCGAAATATTAGGTGGTGTAAGAGAATCATATAAGTAATAGGTAAGATCGCGGTAAATTAATTACAGGAATTATTTATTTTTGATTTTTATTAGAAATTTTAAAGAAAAAGTTAATCACTCAACTTTTCGCCAATTCTGGAGTTATTAAAAAGATTATTTACGAATTAGCCAGCAAATAAAGGTTTAACATTTTTGAATATTGCTTTGGGTTGCTTGACTTCGGTTTACATTATGTTAAAATTTTTCTAACAAGACGAAATTTTCGAAAACTTTCAAGACGTCTCGAGTTTACCAGATTATTTGAGTCTTATAGAGATTTTTGGGAGAGAGGATGTTGCTTGGCTTCTCCATGGTTCAGTATATTTCAGTTTTAGAGTGAAGGTGCTTGCTGGACGTTACATATATTATGCAACTTTCGAAATTATTAGAGAAATGATTTTGTGTTGCATAAATTTTCATGGTGATTAGTGCTTGACGCTGAGTTGCATGTTGCTAAGTGCTACTAAGGCTTTCCGAGAAGAGTATCGTTATATATGCCAAACATATTTGCAAGGCCTTCAGAGAATGGGTTCTTGGTTTTACGAAAATTTTCTAACCCAAAAACAATGTAGGTGAGGTTTAGAAGGCCAATCGCAAGTAAAATTAGAATACTTTATTTGGGGATTCAGATACGATACAACATTTTTGTATGCAAACAATGAATTCTTGATTTATAAATCTGTTACACGCTAAAAAATTCACCTCTAGTGCAGTTATTTAAAGATAATCACAGAGGTATTTAGAACTAGAGCATATCTTCATAGCACTCTGAAGTCTGAATAGCAATAAAATTTAATGATGTACCGAGTAATGCGGTAAAAAATGAAAAATTGAAACGTGGGTAACGGTAAAGAAAATATTGCGGTAAATATATAAAAAAAAAGTGAAATGTGGAAAAAGATAAAAATGAGACTATAAAATAGGTACGTCTACCCTCTAGGTGCAAGGTTGTAAGCCCGAAGAAATTCGTACCGTTGCCAATCGGCGGTCCATGAAGGTTGAGTGGTCTTAGTAAAGCAACTATTCTAGTCATTTATTGTTATACGCATTAATTGTAAGTGTGCAGTATTGTGTGGCACACATGCTTGATCGCTCTGCCGCATTGAATCCACGTGCGTTTAAGGGGGATAAGTTGTAAGGGTTGTTCTCGTGTCGTATGGAAGCGCACGACGAGTCGTGTCGTATGGAGGCGCACGATGTTTTGAGTTTTAAAAGTTGAATATTGTTCTCGTGTTGTATGTTTCGCACGATGATTTGAGTTATAATGGTTAAATATTTGTTTTGTGTTAACTTGGAACTATGTTTTGACTTGGAATTATGAGTAAAGAAGTCCAGTAAAAGGACTGGCTAGCACTAATCTTTTATTAAGTTTAATTTTATAGAGCAGCAAAATGGACGATGCAGCATCTCCAGAACTGTACGCGGAGGATTGCGAAATGTTTGATGAGGAAAAGGATTCCAAGCAGTTGAATCAAGAACGGTTATATGTTCTAAGAGAGCAACATATTGAGTTGCTGGAACGTTTCTTTTCTGAAATATCGAATGAGGAAGTTTTTCAACTATTGACGGTTACCGAATTAAATATACGTCAAGAAAGGCTGAGAAAGCATTTCGAATTATTCGAGAAAGCAGACTTGCGGTATCGACAAGGCAACATTTTGGTCACGAGCGGCGTTTACATTGAATTAGAAGGAAGATTTATGTCTGCAATGGGTAAAATCCAGGATAGGATCGGGAAGCAAGTTGGTATTGGGCAAGGTAGTAGTTCCTCGACAGGGAAAGTCTCCGGAGATCGATTACCCTCGGTAGTTAGAATGGAACCTAGTGGGCCCCCTAGGAAGGGGAAGTTTAACGGGAATCCAGCCGAATGGCCAGCATTTCGGGATTTGTTCTTGGCTGAGGTCCATGATAAAAGCTATAACCCAGTCAACAAGCTGCTTTATCTACAGGAGGCCTGTGTAGGAAAGGCTGCGTTGACATGGGGTCAATGGCAACTTACGCGGGACAATTATGAAGCAGCATGGGAAATAATGATGAAAGCATGCAATGACAACTATCATGTTATCCATAGCATCTTGGGAAGAATGTATGCTGTTAAAAACCAGAATAGTGAAACTCATGATTCTTTGCGGTGGAATCAGACAACTGGAGACTATTGCAAAGCCGGAGCAATTGTGGGATCAAATTTGGATCCATTACGCAAAACAACGATTACCTAAGTACACATTGGATGCGTGGGAGCAATGTCGTAATCAGGATGGTGAAGGCCGCCTGCCAACACTGGACCAACTCGGGAAATTTTTGGATGTCAAATCAAAGGGGCGATGGGAATTTGAAGAGAAATGACTTGAATGGTCAATGTTACGCGAAGGGCAATGTTGTAAAAGTAAAATCACGCCACCTAGTCAATGGATGATGTCCAGAATTATCGAAGTGTTTATTGGACGAGATGACAAAGCAAAAATATGCAAGTTGAAGACGGAGAAAGGCAAATTAGTACGACCGATTAATCAATTATGTTTACTACCGATGGAGAAAGAAGCAGTCCATCTGATGCTGGTTTTCCTTAGGGTTTTTTAATGGAGGTTTTCCCTAAGGTTTTCCCAGTGCCCTAGAGCAAATGCTGGATGTTGATTATGAGATTTTGTATACGAGAAGAGCATGTTTGTACCGCGCTAGTTGTATGGGAATAATAGGAAAGAATTATCTGATTGAATCATTCAATACCACGATGAGAGCCACTATGGGGTCATCTTGTTCGTTTAGCCGGCCAGGATGTTACGGCCACCGTTTATAGAGATAAACCAACGGACTTTATTTGAATTAACAGATATTATTTGAATTATATAATGCCATCTGTAGTTCTATAGTATTACTAAAAATATTATTTCCCTTTCTTTCAATTAATGCCATCTAGGGATGGACATTCCTATTATTAAGAAACCGAACGCATTAATCGCTGTCAAGTAAGAAGATGAAATAAAATAAACGTTTAATTTAGTCGCAATGGAACCTTTGTACAAACAGGCGGTGTTTTATTTTCGTTTACCATGTTGGTTTCGGAACCCAAATTGATGGTCTGGAACAACGCGCCATTCTTCTAATATTGGTTTCAATTTTGTTAGTAACAATTTTTCAAATAGCTTTGAGATTGTGGGCAGCTTGCTTATTGGACGATATGATGATATCTGCGTTTCATTTTTTTCAGGCTTATGTATCATTGTGATCAAAGATATTTTCCATTTTTGAGGAATATAACTGGTTCGCTTGATCGCGTTGAATATGAATGTTATTAGTTTTATGCATTTGTCTGGCAATTCCTTTATCATTTTTCCAGTAATGAGATAAAAATAATAATAATGAGTTTAATAACTTTTTTAGAACTACTTATGACGGTTGTAGTCTAATAATGCCATGACGTCTTTTAAATTTTCGACCGCCGCATCAATGTCAGCTGGTGTGTCAGAGAAATATTAAGTACGATATATACATATATATATATATATTAAGTTGATCCCAATTAGCTTGCTTGTTTGTAAGACGGTTAGGCATTTCGTTCCTTTGGACATTTGGACATCGGTACTCACCGTTACTATTACCGGTGAGTGATCAGAAGACAGATCATAACAATCGGTGGCATTAGGATATGTACGTGGAATGCCCTTAGTTACACAAAAGTCAATTAAATCGGGAATTTTCTTTTTATCCGTAGGCTAGTAAGTTGGGCTAACAGCAGATAAATAATCCAGGGACTGCTCCTCTATAGCTTGATAAAGATGTTTGCCTTTCGGCGATGTTAATCTGGAACCCCAATGAGTATGTTTGGCGTTGTAATCACCTCTCGCAAGAAATTTATTACCCAGCTGGCTAAAATAAACTAAAAACTGGAGTTCTAGACGGATGCTCGTTGATTGTATTCTGTTCTTTCTCATGTTTCGTAAGTTCATAGTGTTTTAATCTTCTTTTAATCAATACATTTAATATTTTATGTTGAATTAGGCTATTTTTAAAAATCGAATTGTCTTAGGGTTGCTTGAACCAAAACAATATAAAAAATATATGTTTTTTTGACTATACGTACCTCGTCAATCTACGTAAAGAATAGATGATGACATTTGGCAGAGCCTTCTAGAGTATAGAGCCATAATCATTATGACGTATTTTTTAGAAGCTTTTTTAGTGGTATAACTTTTTACTGATTTCCATAGGAATCCCTAGTAAAAATGATGTTTTTTATCTTGAAGATTTTCAATAAAAAAAGCAAAAATGTTACAAAATGTTTATACAAAAGTGTTCTACATATCTTTAGCAGCAATATACAAGAACGATATATTGGTATTAAGTAAATATCAATTGCAGGAATATTCAAATAAAATTATTTCTAAAATATATTTTTCGAAATTTCATTTTGAAAAATATATCAAAGTTGGCTCTGACGAATTAAAATAATACTTGCTAAATTTATCTTTAGTTTTCCTAGTGCACGTTAGATGTCTAAGATTTATACAGAAAAATACGAAAAAAAAATTGTTTAATCCCAAAATTATGACACGTTCTTAATATTTTTAGAATTTGTTTTGCTTTTCCTACAATTTTTGAACTTGAAATTTCCCCAGGTGACAATTTTTGGTACGATTTTTCAAAATGTGTACTGCCATCACTGCCATCTATGTAATGTATAGTGACTTAATGCACACGATTTGTAGTAAGCTTTTCTTTTTAATTTGACCAGAATGCTGTTGTTATGAACTTTTTTTTATATTTTGGTTTAAATAAATCAATTATTACAAGAAACTGAAAACGATTTACTTAAACGATATTCATATATGTTAAAATTCAAACATTTATGAAAATATTTCAGAAATCATAATTAAGAATTTGCAACGTTTTCATTTACAAATTTGTCTTAGGAAAAAAAGTGATTTCCCTTATGTTTTATGTGTTTTACGATGGAAATTTTGGTTTTTTCCTCGTTTCTAATTCCCTTATAAAAGTTTAGATTTTTAGATTATGGCTTGTATAATAAAGCACATGTATTTAGACGAACTTAAATATAAAAATATTTTGAAAAATGCGATGCGATATCAGTATCGCCATCAAACACTTCACTGATGAACTTCACATGGAAGTAATTATGTATATACTATATGCTTAATTGAAAGAGTACTTACACTGAGCATAGAAGGACTCTGAAATATCCGTTAGATTAGGAACAATTTGGGTTAATATATCATTACAGGTACGATTACTTCTAATGCAAATATAAACTTCGAAAATACATAAATACGAATTGTTGCCGTAAAGGATGTACCTGCCCTTTAATTACAAGAAAGTAGCCAACCACTACTAATATTTACTCTTTTTCATTACAGGAAACGGTTGAAGATACTGGATCAGAAGGTGCAAGCGGTGATCACGAAAAAAGTTCATCGAAACGTCGTATGCGTTATAACCAAAAACGTAAAACAGTTGTTAATCCAGATGAGAATTTTTATTTTCATTGGCTAATGGTGCTCACAATATGTGTCTTATACAATTTATGGACATTAATTGTTAGGCAAAGTTTCCCTGAATTACAAGAGGGTGCATCAACATTTTGGTTTGCATGCGATTGTATGAGTGATATTGTATTTTTATTTGATATTGCTGTACAATTAAGAACGGGTTATTTAGAACAAGGTCTTATGGTGAGAAAAAAGAAAATTTACATAACTTAATCCTTTACATTTTTTTTTTTTTTGTGAATTTATAATTTTATTTTTTTCTATTTCACCCCACATACAGGTATACAATGGCAAGAAATTAGCATGTCATTACATGAGATCCAGGGAATTTACATTAGATTTAGCAGCATTAATACCACTCGATATATTACAATTTCGTTTTGGTACCCAACCATTACTAAGGTTTCCGCGATTTTTTAAAGTTTATAGATCTGTTAAATTTTATTATATTGTTGAAAGTCGAACGGTATGGCCAAATTTATGGCGTGTAGTCAATTTAATTCATATTTTACTAATATTAGCGCATTGGTTTGGTTGTTTTTATTTTCTACTGTCAGAAGTTGAAGGGTTTCAGGTAATCCAATTTTAAATTTTTCACACCTTTAATTGTTATGCCTGCTAATTTTTGTTTTGTTTATGTTAAATCGACATTTTTATTTATTATTCTACATAGGGAGACTGGGTGTATCCATACAGACCGGGTGATTATGCAACGTTAACACGTAAATATTTAGGAAGTTTATATTGGTCGACGCTTACCCTTACAACAATTGGTGATCTACCGACACCCGAAACAAATGCGGAGTAAGAAAATTAATTTAATTTTTTTTTTACAACTTATTAAATTTTGTTTTCAATAAAATATTAAGACCATCATCATCGGCGGACGGCCCTAGATCGTTACCTAGGCGTGGATTAAAATCACGTCTTCTTCAGTTCGCTTCAAATTACGGGTAATTTTTTTTTTTTTTTGTTTTTAATATCTCTAATTAATTTTAATTTGTACAGTACAACAATTTTTTAAATACGTTTATATAAAATATATAACGATAGGAGGCTGTCCGTCGACTAATGTGTCGCCAAATCGGGATGATTCTTAAAATTTTATTAAATTAAATTATTTGTTAATAATTATATCATTTATAATCAATATTGACTTTTTGTTTAAAAAAAAAACTTTTAAAAATGATAATCAAAGTTTTCGAATCCATCTTCCTATAATGTAGTGACAGCCTTCGAAGTAGTATAAAAGTAGATGGAATGAAGAAAAATTATTGTATTGTACAAGAATTTCAAATTTATTTATGTCATAAACTTACAAAAAAACTATTTCGAAAACTTTGATTTTTATTATTATTATTATTGTTATTATTTTATATACCATAAACTGCAAAGAAACAAAATGTATCATCTAGCAAAAAAAAAAAAGTTCTTAATTAAAAATGTTAAATCTATAAACAAGGATCAAAATATTTAATTACATTATTTATCTATTGTATGTATACAATTATGTGTACATAAATACATATTACATACATATACATAGTTATGTAAAATGTATACAAATATTTAATAAGATTTTTTTTTGTTGTCAGCCTATGGTTATATTTCGATAAAATTTTAGTGATAATCTTGAAATAATTGTCTTTATGTCTTTATTTAAGATTAGAACGATGCTAGAATTGTTTTTATTGTTAAAATAATGTTTAGATAAATTTTAAATGCCCTCAGGTCTTTATTTACTTAAATTGTTTAGATGGATTAAAGAGTTTGGATTTGAAATTGTTATACATATGTAGTTATTTCTTTTTTGTGAAATGTGGGAATTGTTTGTGATTATTGTGATAGATTAAAATAATATAATTAATAAATCGTAGAGGGATTTTCTTGCATTAAATACGTGGAATTATTATCAACACATTTATCGATTGGTATTTTTTTTCACTTTAAAACTTGCTTATAAATATTTAGTTTAAGGCACCAACACACCATCTTGAAAACTTCATAATTTCAATTGGGGCTTACTATAATAATGCGAAGCTAAACGCAGCCTAAATTTGTACCAGCAAATCTAACATTGTTTAAAAATCTCTGTTACTGATTCCTTTAGTTTTCTGTAAGTCGATTGCTGCATATGAGTTGTGTGGCATGTTGATGCCACCATCCAATTTTTCAATTTCCACCATCACCATTCATCCAATTCTTATACATAATATTTTATATCAAAAATTAAAAGAACAGAAGAAAAAATTGTTTTAATTTATTTGACAAATTTGAATAAAAAAACACAAATGACTTAAGTACTTTTCATACCGGCTGCGTTGACTTTGGTCTGTAAAAAATTCACGTTGTATTTTTAATAGTTATCACTTCAAAATAATTTATTTTATAACAGTTACAAAATATTTCTATAAAAAGTGACACTGTTAGTCAAATAAAACTAAATTACAAAACTTTAAAGTCACAAAACAATTTTACATTTTTGAAGTCTAAAGTCAACGCAGCCGGTATGAAAATCACTTTATGCTATCGCTATGTGCCTAACGTCATTTTTTTTTATTAAATGGTTCACTTTTCTAAATTGTCGAATAGTTCGTACCAGTCGTTCATAGATGGCAGAGGGTCTAAGACAAGCTGTACCTGACGTTTCATTATTCTAAATTTCGACTTTTGGAACGTCAACCGAATGTTATTACTATTTGACGGAAATAACTAGGAATCCTGCTTGAATTTTCGTTCCTTTTCATTTTGGCTCACGCGCAAGATGATTTACCATGTTAATTTATTTTTTTCAAATTTCTTAATATTTCGTACACAAAATTGTCTATAAAATATTAAATTAAGTTATTGGCGCTATAAGAAAATATAAAGACAAGCAAAGTCGTTGATGAGTTCGACAAAATCGGCCAGAATATTTTAGCGTTGGTAAACTAAAGATGGTCGCTCTGTTCGACCCAAAAATTTCTCCAATACGTGTTGCCTATAGACGATCTGACTTACCATATAATTCCTAACAGAAAGTTGAAATTAAAATCTTATGTACAAAAATATATAAACTTTAATTAAACATGACAACAATTTTAATTTTTTTGAATAATTTGATTAATTTTGATAATTTTTGAAAAATCCCGGATTAAACGAAACCTTCTCCAATTTAAGTGAAACTATTTCTAAAATGAAGGAAAATTATTTTGAATTGAAAAAATCCTTTTACGGAAAGAATGAAACTAATTTTGAGTGGAATGAAACTTTTTCCAAATTAAATGAAACCAAATTAAATAAAACTTTAAAAGTAAAAATTGTATCACTAAAATTTATAAAATATGATATAACAGTACCATAAATAAAAAAACGTACTGGTTATCTTGTAACAGCAGAGAGTGTTATCTCCGTGTCTGGCCCAACCTGATGCTGTGACTGTTTCCATTCTATATTTGATTACGCCTTGTAGATTCGGGTTTCTCTGAGTTCTTAATAAGTTTCTTGCATGTCCTTCGACGTCATTTGGGAAGGCCATGTCCCATCGCATTTACTTTTACAGATTAAAATAACCCTATGCCAATTAAAGGTTAAATAATTAAAATGGTTTTAAATTGTAAAAAAATAAAAAGTCATTCACCTATATATAGGGGCCCTTATCATAATTTCCGTCGCAAAATAATTTTTATACGATTTCAAAAATTTCGGATCGCCAAACACAATACCTTTCTACCATCTATGCGATAGTCTGAAAAATACCGCCAGTAAATTAAAGACGAACATTGTTTCGAATGTTTGTTGTTTCTTGTGGTTACTAAAATTACCTTACCGAACTGAACATAAACTGAGAGAATCGGATTTGTCCCTTAAAATTGTCGTTCGGTTGCTACCTGAAGCGTATTTTAATTTTCTTGAGTGTCCAAAAGTGAATCGATTAAAAATTAAACGTTTTGATTCAAAATATAGTAAAAAACGAAATAAAAAACCAAAATACACTCGAACCAAAACAAACCTTAAACTAACTTTACTCACAACGTTTGGGTGTGGGCCGTCATATAATTCTTTATGAGCTCTTGACTGAATACGCAGAATTTGTAGGTGCTTCACGTGTCATTCAATATTATTATATGATAAATATTTATCTATTTATTTTGTCATAAAATTATCCAGGGAAAGGATTTTACCTAAGCAGCGCAACCCCGTTTACATGTTTCTTCCTCCGTTTTATCCGATCCTAAGGAACATAGAAAAGACCGTCTCAAATATTAAAGGACATCAATTTATTGCGCACCATGAGAGAATTTAATTTAGAGACCGTAATCTAAGGTAGTGTTAAAGAAACCACAGGTACACAGACTACTCAAATCTTATCTTAGTTTAGCAGTGCATATTAACGCCTAGAAACACTAGGCACGTGCCTATAGGCCCCGTGAATTTTTGAGTCCCGTAAATTTCGTGTTCCATTATTGGAGTAGCCGTTGTTTTTTCAAAACCACAGAACTATACGTTTCGGAAATGCGACACTGTTTAGGATCGTTATCCTATTGAAAGATAAATGAACCTGGCATTTTTCCGACGGAATAAGGTTCTTACACAATTTTCATGGTATATAATAGATATTTGAATACTTATTGGTTGATTCGCTTATTAATTGTAAATTCTGGTCGAAAGCCACGCCAGAAAATGCTCTATAAACCATAACGTTCCCACCTTCATAAACCTTTCCGTCCGTCCCAACCAAATTATACTTCAATTCGTCATTCCAGGGTAATTTTTCCAAAATGCCAATAATTTGTGCAAGTGTTATTTCGCAAAATTATCTTTCGGTTTAAGTTTTGTTTGGAAACAATTGGCTCTTTAGATTCAAACAGTCGACGTCTCTGCGTAATTTGAGGTGTTTCGGCTTCAGTTATTTTCCTGGCTTCATCTTTCCTTTCCGTTCTTTTTCGAGCTCATTCTTTTCTGGGTCTGATTTCAAAATCGCCAGAATCATTTTAGGTTTTAATATCACGATAAACCATCTTCTTTGAGCACCCCATATCCACTGCAATTGCTCCATATGTCGCATTTTGTGTGCAATATAACATACTAACATATGTCTCAATTCTTAATTATGTAAATCACTTGTTTCTGCCCATTTTTTCAACTAAATAAAATACTACTATCGAAATCAATATTTCATTTTTTTTATTTTCAAAATATTTTTTTGACTTTAATTGAGAGCTTTTAATATCTTCAGAAGCTTTCTATCTAATTTCGACTAAGGCTGTGTTTCAAACGACGAGAAAACCGCATAAAAAGTTAAAAAGTTAAATTTTTGGCATTTTATTCACCACAAAAATTTTAACTGGTCACGGACCAGTTAAAAATTTGTAGCCTTTGTTTTGTTTTTCTCTACGCAAAACAAAAATAAAAAACGTAAACGTCACAATTTTAACCAGTTTCATTTGAAACACCAAAACGATTAAAAAGTGAGAAAAATTTAATATTTTTTACCACAGTTAAAAAATTTAACTTTTTACCCGATTGAAACACAGCCTAAGTCTCTTTTTTTTTTTTTTTTTTTTTTTTTATTTTATTTAAATCTGAAAAAGTTAGAAACTTGTGTACAGATTTTATTTATAATCTTACATATTTATAATCTATTAAATTCTTTACCCTTTTTTCATTTAAAATAGCTTTATTATGATACAATCAATTTTTAGAGAAGAGAATTAAATAATAAATATGGTTTAGTATCTTAATGAGTGGAGTACATATTTCAAAAAATAATCAACTAAAACAATTTTTTTTAAAAATATTTATAATTTACATTTAAATTAAAATTTAAATTTGGCTGACTAAACGATCAAAACTAAGGAAAACGACATTAACTGTTCATGAACCTTTGAAATAAATTGTATTTTACCAGTTTTTTAAAAATACCGATATTGGTTTCATCTTTAATGTATTGCGGTAAATCATTAAACAAATTTAAACCTTTAACCAAGATGTGATTTCCACCGTGGTTTGTTTTATATTTCTTTATATAGAAATTCATTTTACTTCTGGTATCGTATTGATGAGTGTCTTGAACTAAAGTAAGCCCGGAGTTGAACTTTATTAAATTTCTCTGGATTTTAAAAATTAATACGATCAGTTCAAGGTCACATATGCATGTAAATGGTAATCTATCAACTGCATAAAGATATTTGGTTGGATAAAGTGTAGGAAGCTGGTATATTATTTTGAAAGACTTATTTTGAAGTACGAGAAGTTCGTTCAATTTATGTTTGCTTGCACTATTCCAAACGGAATTCAAATAAATAAACCTAGAGTGAATGTATGCATAATAAAAAGCTAATGCAGTTTTGAAAGATAAATATTGCCTGCTCCTTCTGAGAGCGAACAAATATGAAGAAACACTACTTTTAACATTATCTATATGGCCACTCCAGTTCAACTTGCTGTCGATTAGAAGGCCCAAATATTTATAGGAATGAACTTGCTTTAGAAGATTATCATCCATTTTGATAACAAGCCCAACCGGCTTTCTCGCATTTTTCCGTTCAAAGAAAATATAATTTGATTTATCTATATTAACTTGTAGGTAATTAGCTTCCATTAAAACTTTCGTTACAATAAACTATCGCACAATCATCAGCATAAAGCTGCATTTTCCCACAAATATTCAAATATAATAAGTCATTAACGTATATATTAAATAATAATGGTCCCAAAATTGATCCTTGTGGTACACCTTTTTTAATTCTTAGAATATTTGAATTTATTCCATCAATTGAAACTAATTGATTCCTCTTATTAAAATAGGAGTTTAGTAAATTAATATAGTTTCCTGGTAAATGTAACGAAGTTAATTTTCTTAATAAGATTTCGTGGTCCACACAATCAAAAACTTTGCGCAGATCCAGGAAAACAGTTATAACAAACATTTTATTGTCTAAGCCTTCTTGTATAGTGGATATCAATTGTGATGCAGCCGCTTGAGTATTAGACAAAGGTGTAAATCCAAATTGATTCACATGAATTATATTATTGAAAGAGAGGTATTTGAAAAGTCTGGAGTATAAAGCTTTTTCAAATATTTTCGATGCGACAGAAAGCACCGATATTGGTCTATAATTCATTGGTTCAACTTTTTCTCCACTTTGTAAATAGGTGTCACTTTGGCCAATTTAAGTACATCTGGAAATATACCAATGCTTATCGATTGATTTATTAATTTCGCTAAAATAGATCCAACTTCCTCAGCAAAATACTTAAAAAATTTAGTAGGGATATCGTCATTTCCCCTAGCTGAACCCATATTCAGACTTTCGATAATTTCCCGAATTTCGCTACTTTTTATCAAGGAGGACTCAAATGGTTTTAGAGTAAGGGAGGGTAAATATTTAACAAATTCTTCCTTGTTTGGGAAATTTAAGTTTAATGTGTCACATACATTAACAAAATAATTATTAAATAAATTACCAACAGAAAATGGCTCATCAGTCAGCATCGAAGTACTGTCTCTTAGAGTAATGCGATTTTCATCAATTTTGTCTGTATTATAAATTAATTTCTTAATGAGTGCCCACATTTTTTTGCTATCGTTAAGAGAATCATTCATTTGTTTGTCGTAATACTGTTTTTTAAGATTATGACATTGACAGTTGACTCGATTTCTGTAAAATTTAAACATGTTTTCTATGTATTTGTTATTCACATATTTCTTTTTTAGTTTGTAGAATTGATCTCTAGTACGAATATCGTTAATAACAGCAGAAGTTATCCACGGCTGCTTAGTTTTACAGTTTTTTTTTGTCATTACTGTTGTTGTATTGGTTTCCAATAAATTTTTAATAATCAACACAAATTCATCAAAATTAGACGATTTTCCCAGAGTATTTGTAAAGTTTGAATTTCTAATATTATTATAGTTAGTAATTTTCATTACCGCTTCCCTATTATTCGGCTTCAATTTAGTGTCTACGCTAAGAAATAAAAATTCATGATCTTGTATATATGTGTGTTCACAATGTAGATTTCGTTGGGGCGTTGATGAGCTCTTGGCTATTTGTACAAAACGCCACACTCGCTTTAAGCGTCTCGATACACCTCCGAATAATATAACCACGCACAATTTAATTTTTACAATTATTGATTTTTATTGTTGGGAATTATCACCCAAATTAATTTCACAAATTGTTACAATTTTAATTTCCAATATAAATAATAAAAATTTAAAGTTAATCTTTTTTCACCACGCACTTATTAATTTTTTACAAGTAATTTTAAAAATGGCGAAAAATGCCAAGCAAAAACTTTACTATATAAAAATCTCCGCGAGCACAAAAAGAAACTTTTTTCATCGGAGTATCAATCGTATCTACTTTCTTATGTCTAACCAAAAACCGTTCCGAAAATCCGAAATATAATTATTTTTTTTTGTATAACTATCTCTTTCCTACCAAATAATTGGTGTTGACATACGAACAATCGTAATGTCAAATTCGCTGTTCTTGTGAACGCGAGATGGAAACCGAAATTATCAATTCGAGTTCGAATTGAGTTAACTAACGAAAATGAGATGGAGCGAGAATCACAAAAGATATTTCATGTTCTACTATATTTTGTGTCCATATCATTTTCGCTAGATGGCGAATAAAAAGTTTTGTTACGCAAAGAGATTATCTTATGCATAAACCCAAATGTGTACGTGGTGGCGAACGTAAATCAATTTATATAAATAAACAATTTATATAATTGAATGCGTGAGGCGCTACAATCTGTTATGTCAAGACTGTCAATTACTAAATAGTAATTAAACTTGCACATATTCGTTATTGCATGATCGATAATAGTTTTTGATACTACACCATTTCTATTTTCAATTCTTGTAGCCCATTTAACATTAATATTATTCAAAATATTGAAACCATTTGAAGTTACAATAGATTTGTATGTTTTGACATGAGAGTTGTCCACGCTTAATAAATTAAGATTAAAATCACCAAAAATCAATAACTTATCATAAGAATTCAAAATATTATCTAACTCTAACATAAACTTATTAATATCACAATTATGATCACGATAAATTAGACCAACCTTAAATTTAAGATCAAGTAAACTAAAAACTAAGAATATATTTTTATCACTATAAATACTTTTATCAATATTGAACATTAAATTATTTTTAATAAAAACACTAGCACCACCACCTCTGTTATTATCATTCACAATATGTTGCGAATTATATCCATTTATATTGATGAATTGCGATTCGTTTGTATATAGCCATGTTTCGGTAAAAAGAATAACATGTACTGAAACTTGTATAGAATATAGCCAACTGGTGAAATACTGTAATTTGTTTCTGATGCTGTGTATGTTGAGGTACAAAATATTTAGGGTTTTGTTGTTGATTGTTAATCGGTGGATATCGTTACCATAATTGACATTTAAATATGCGTTCATACGTTAACTTAAGAATAGTACTAGAATAGTCTCTTTCCTTGTTATTCAATTCTTCAATTAATTGTTGAACTTTATTGTTCAAATTTTTGGTGGACACCGAAATAAGCATAGATGGAGTATTACTTATGGAACGATTAGTAGTATTGTTAAACCCAAGTTCACCATTACCAAGGACGGAGTTTAGCCAGAATTGGAACCAAACTACTGTTACTCTCTCCGCCTGACCATTAGACTACGCTCCAAAATTTCCTGAACTGATTAGAGTTAAAACTTGCACCCCGACCGTATATATCCTGTGTATTGGTAGTCTTTGTTGGATAAAACGGTAAAATTTAGAAAATGCTTCTGACCAAAATATATTTAAATTTTTTATTGGTGGTTTCAAACGGACCAACATGATCCACATGTAATGTATGGAAAGGTTTATCAAACTGTTAATACAAATGCATATAGCTCTCTTTTCTACTATCCTTCTGGTTAAAAACGATACATTTTATACACTTTTCATTAAAGAAACAATTTTGTCCTTCATTAATGGGAAATGATACTGCCGACCAATTTGTTCATGTGTTTTACTGACACCAACATACTATGCATTCTCTACGCATTTCTTATACCTAAGATTTTCCCATAAAATGTACCTATACTATCCCCATTTGTAGATTTCAATGATTCCTTTATTGCAAAAATTTTAGGATCAGATAACTTATGATAAGACAATATTTGCGATAGTGTACACCCCGTGATATTCATAATCCCCGGAGATCGACTCAGCGCATCGACATGGGTTAGACATGAACTCTTCGATGCACTATTTCAAACTGTACTGCTCGAAAAACAATGTCCATCTCAAAATTTTCGGGATAGACTCTTTCTTCTGAAGCGTCTGCTTTCAAGAGTTACAATCAGTCACTACTGTGAAAGAGATACCATATAAATAAATATGGAATTGTTTAATGGAAATCACTAAAGCAAATGGCTCTAACTCAAAGGGATGATAACGACTTTCGGCAACAGTAGTTCGTTTGTTATAATGTAAAATCGGATGAAACTAACCGGATGGTTGTTTCTGAAGCAATATTGCACCAATCGAAATGACTCGAATTGACCATCTGGTATTACAAAAGAAGTATACCGTAAAGAGTCTTTCTCGACAGGAATTTGATCTAAAAAAAAGTTTAAATCTAATAAACTAAACACCTTTATCGTCGTAATTTTCAAGGCAATCGTCCATAACCGGCAAAGGAAGCCTGTCCTTACGTGTAATTTTATTCAATTGATAGTCAACACCCAACCGATGACACCCGTTCGTCTTTGATATCAGAATGACTGAACTCGAATAATCTCTTTTACTTTTTCTAATCATACTCCATTTTTGTAAAGAGATAACCAGCGAATCAGTAAGAATCCTTAAAGAATTTGACGAAATTTTGTCCTTACACAATATTTGATATATCGGCCACCGAATCCGTAACAACTGACAAATACAGTATTAAAATTGTATTATGAATAGCAAAATTTATTATTTTTAAGAAAAGTGTGCTATGAAAATTTTAATGTATTCTGACATATCCTTCAGTATGCACGTTAATTTTCGTTCTCTTAAGTGACAGCTGAACTGAACGAAAAGTTCTTAACGATTCACTGGTCAGTAACATGCACTTTCTGTATGTCGCTTTCTTACTTAAAGTTATTACTAACTCGCTGGTTCCGCAATAAGTCTAACACAATATTCCGAACGACATCCTGGTCCTTGAATGACAACCTCCATTTCATTTTATGGTTAATCTGGGATATTCTTATCTTTAAGAAATATTCATTCATCAGATCCAATAATCGCTCCTCAATCTCAAACTCATATCTTGACTCGTTATAAAATATATATCCGTCCGATATCATAAATATTATTACCGTCACAAGTGGCACTATTCTGGTTTTCCCGGAGAATTACGAATTGGGAATTGATTTATTGTCAGTTTTTAGTGTATTTTGGTTTTCTTTTTTCCAAAGCATACTGAGCGTTTGGTATTTTATTCATGTTTTGGGAAAAAATAATTCCCAGCCAAATTTTTAGGGAAAAATAAACAACAAAATTGCTATGAAATGGAACTATTTTTCCCCAAAATTTAGTATGCTTGACAAAACTGACAATAAATCAATTCCCAATTCGTAATTCCCCGGGAAAACCAGAATAGTGTCACTGCGAGTCAAAATCAATTCCTAAAATTTCATCAAACAAAGCTAGCGTAGTGGCGACGTCATTATTATGTTTAACATGTATCTCGCTGTATTCCTTGTCAGTAGTAGTTTTCGGAGTCCTTATCAAACAAAAACCCTAAATGTTAAAACCATCTAATAATAGCTTCTCTAAATTTTGCAAAAACTCTCGACCAATTATACAATCAGGATTCGTTGTTCTATCAGGCATGACGTGAAATCTACAAATATAAATAGAGCTATTAAATTTACATTTTACATCTATATAACCAAGAATATTTAATTTAGTTTCATCATTTAATCCAGCGTAATTAATATTATCCTGATACGGTGATAAAGGAACATCAACTGATACTTCAACAAATTGATTGGGCTTCCTGTTTCAATCAATAGTAGCAAAATAACTTTCGCAGAATTGTAGTCCGACTAGTGCAATAAATTTATGAAGGGTAGAATCTATTATTGCTATATCGGTTGATCTAATACTTGTACAGTTTGAAGGCGTATGTCTATGTTGCTGATACTTATTACAAAATCGTTTTGGCGGATTCAAAACTATTACAATTGTAACATCTGAACATCGATTTTTGGAGTCCAGGCTATATTATCTCACGCAATTCATCTCGAATTAGTTCAGCCCGCACAATTTATCCCCGTTATCAATTCAACCTGCACAATTCATCCGACACAATTCAAATCTAAAGCCCCTCGTACGGCTAAGCGGTAGGTCGCTACACTTCCTCCCGCTTAGCCCTCCGAGGGGCTTTAAATTTGAATTTCGGGGAACGAAAAAACTATTATTATTATTATTTTTTTTAAAACAAACAAAATTATTTTTTTTGAAAAAATTATAAGAATGAGTCAACATATTGTAAATAAAACAACAAAAGATATCTATATAGATGAAAACTGAAATTCAAATACAGAAAGTGATGAATTGGATAAAATCTTGGGTAAAATTTAAATAGTTTTTATTTTGATATTATGAGCCAAAGCTCGTAAATATTCTAGGGGGTCGGTTGCAGAAAATTTCATAACGATTGTCTTCAATTTCGCATCTAAATCTTTATAGATACGTCTCTTGTGTGTTGATGGGCCTCCACTCAAGTGCTGTTCATATATGAATTCGAATCCAGATTGTTCATCAATTTTTTTTTTGGAAAAGGGCCAAATATTGGGGTTTTGGACACTAACTAGATCTTTGAAGCCCCTGTGTCCCAGCCCTCTACTTTATTGTTCGTTCTGTCATCTTCCATAATTTATTGAAAATCTTGGCTGGCGACGCTGTGTGCCTGATATTAATCTGCCAATGTAATTGTCTTCAAAATACATTATAAAATCCTCAACTTCGGTTAAAATATTCGAAGAAATTAGTAGATTAAAATATTCAGGAACTTTTTCTGGTTCAACAAAAGCTAGAGAAGCTATCATATTTATATGCATTGCAAATACTGGTTCATTATCATATCGTGATTTGAGACCAGATGAAACCAAATTTCTGTATAAACTTTGCTTAAAATGAAAATAACAGCAAGATACAACCTGGGAAATTTTTCTGAAAGCGTTAACTTCTGCGAGTTCAAAATCAACCATGATCTTTTCTGGAGCAAGATTTGGTTCCTCTTTTCGCAAAATTTCTAAAACATTACAATATATTTTCTCTGATTTATTTGGTAATAAAGCGTAAATTATTGGTATGTTGATTCCATATTGGAGAGCATGTATAGTGAATAATTGTTTGAACAAGTAGCCACATACTTCAAAAGTTCCATCGGCATACCAGAAATTACTCCTTGCTAAAACATTCAGAAAGTTTTTAGATGCAAATATTATGAATCTGTGCTCGTGATTTGCTCCATTATTATACGTTTCATCGGTAAGTGAATCGTGAGGTAAAAATGTATCACCTTTAATTGTGCTTTTGTAGCATTCTGGAATCACATGTGATTTTCGATCCTTTGGAAGTGGAAAATGTGGAACATTAGAATGTTTATTTCGCACTCTTCGAATAGTACACTTGATTGATTTCTCCAGTAGCATTTTTGCAGCAGCGGCCATCGAAATACTTGGTATTTCTTTACAAATAACTTGTTGTGTGCTACCAATCTCAGAATCTCTGGAATTATGTACAATATTAGCCATATGCTGACGAGCGGCAAGCTCTGCAACTTCGGCAGCATGGTGGTGTTAAAAAAGGTCTGGCAGTTTCTTTTCAATAACACTATCACGAATGTGTAAATGGGCAAGACATTTTGTGGAGTAATACTGAGCGCACTTCCAAATTGTTTTCTCATTCAATTTTTCATCCAAATAGAAAACGAATCCCTGATATATGAAACAGTCTTTATTCTTTTCCGTTTTTGAAAATTTTATTTGTTCCTCCATTTTTATTCTTCTAATTTCTGGTTAAAAAATACGATGTTATTTTGAAAATGAAATATTATTTTATTAAAAAAAGTCATACTTACTTAAATTTAAATTAATAGTAAACTTTGCAATATTTAAAATACATATTTCACAAGACACGGAATTGTGCAATAATCAATGTGAAAAAAATTTTGTTTATTAATATATTAATATTAGTGATTTTCCCAAATATGTATAATTCCAACGTGCCGTGCAAATGGTGTAATCCCATTTTCATCGTTTTCTGCGGCTTATATCACGTTAATATAACTTTTATTTAAAAAAATTTTTATTGTTATTATTTATAACTATTTATTTACATACATTAAATAAACAAATTAAAAAACACAATTAAAATTTTTAAGTAGACATTCTTATTGTGATATATTTAAATTTAATAATTATAAATTGTTTTCGCTACCGGTTTCGGATATTGCATCCTTCATCAGGTCTTAAACTTCTACTCAGTAGAAGTTTAAGACCTGATGAAGGATGCAATATCCGAAACCGGTAGCGAAAACTAAATAATTATAATTTATAATTATTAAATTTAAATATATCACAATAAGAATGTCTACTTAAAAATTTAAAAAAAAAAATAAAAAAATTTTAATTGTGTTTTTTAATTTGTTTATTCAATGTATGTAAATAAATAGTTATAAATAATAATAATAAAAATTTTTTTAAATAAAAGTTATAATTCCAACGCTTGCTGACTGGCGGCTAAAATATTTCGTATGTTGTTTTATATGGTCAAACATGTGTTTGAATGTTTCATTAAATTATTAATTTCGACTAAATTAATTTTAAAATTTGATATTTATTATTAATCGCAACATATTGAATTTTATTAATCGTAAAAATGTGGGGGGACATCCACTAATTTAGACAAGAAACTTGTATTTGTAAGCATGATTTTACTTGTTTTTGCATGTAAAAAAAAAAAAAAGTAATCAGCGCTGCCCAAGCGTGGGGACAAATGAACTAAAATCGATATTGGGAAAGTCCCTCATATCGATATCGTAACTCATGGCATACTAAAAAAATTAACATGTTTTTCCTTTCATTAATTTTTCAACGTATAGGAAGTTAGCACGAAATTTCCATCCCGAAAAGGCTTTTTTTCAAAATATGTGTCTCGGCTAAAATTTAAGGAAATTGTCATTCCATCCAGAAAAAAACATTCAAAACTCTTATCCAAATGGTATTCATCCCGAAAAATAATTATAAAGAAATTGATTAAGATTTAAATGCATTATAGTGAAATAAATATTAATTGATAGTTTCTTTGGACACAATTTACAGTATGTACATTTAAACTGAATAAATATTAAGCGGTCAAATTTCAATTTCGAAATTCCTTGTGCCGCTCTCAGAGATATCCCCGTAAAATGATGTACGGTATCTGACTTTTCAACACTTATGCAATTAGAAAAAACTACCCTCATTGAGAAATCATGGGGATTACCGGTGAAAATGAACCGAAACGTAAATGTATTACGAAACATAATACTTACAATTAAAAACGGCCAATTTCGAAATTTCTTGTGCCGCTCTCAGAGATGTTCCCGTGAAATGATGTATGGCATCTGATTTCTCAACACTTATACAATTAGAAAAACCTACCCTCATTGAGAAATCACGGGGATTACGGGTGAAAATGAACCGAAACGTTAATCTCTGAGAGCGGCACAAGAAATTTCGAAATTGGCCGTTTTTAATTGTAAGTATTATGTTTCGTAATACATTTACGTTTCGGTTCATTTTCACCCGTAATCCCCGTGATTTCTCAATGAGGGTAGGTTTCTCTAATTGCCCAAGTGTTGGGAAGCCCGACACCATACATCATTTTACGGGGACATCTCTGAGAGCGGCACAAGGAATTTCGAAATTGAAATTTGACCGCTTAGTGTTTATTCAGTATAAATGTACATACTGTAAATTGTGTCCAAAGAAACTATCAATTAATATTTATTTCACTGGACGTGTTCAATCGGGCAAAAATGATAAAAAATATCATGATATCTTAGACACTCTAACTTTATTCGGTAATACTGTACGTCAAACCCGATTGAACAGCCAAAATGTATAAAAAAATGATAAATTGATTTTAAACGTCAATTTGTTTTGATGCATTTTCCAAACAACAATAAAATCGATATAGTCAATTTTTGAATTAAATTTTCTTATTTATAAATTGAATTTGATTTTTTTTTTATCATTTTAAACATTTATTTCTAATAAAAATTATATTTTAAGATTGCACACAAGTAACTGAAAATATCAAATCAAAATTTATTTTTTCTGGCAGCTAGAACTGAAAAAAAACTTGATTTTTTTTCGTGATAAATGAGTGCGTTTCATGGAAAACGTGATAAAAAAAATCATGATATTTTTTATCATTTTTGCCCGATTGAACACAAGGAATATAATGCATTTAAATCTTAATCAATTTCTTTATAATTATTTTTCGGGATGAATACCATTTGGATAAGAGTTTCGAATGTTTTTTTCTGGATGGAATGACAATTTCCTTAAATTTTAGCCGAGACACATATTTTGAAAAAAGCCTTTTCGGGATGGAAATTTCGTGCTAACTTCCTATACGTAATTTTTCAAGCGGCCCATGCAATTAGTACGTAGCGTACACCCCATTTTCAATTTGGGATGAATAATGTTTTCATACGAAAAATTTCACAAACATTTCATAAGAACGTTCAACCATAAGTACTAATTGGTTTTGAATTATGGAACCGTTAATTTGTCAACCTCAGTTGTTATTTTAATGTATAGGCTGACCATTTATCATGCTCCTGATTTTTGTTCTTTCGGTTGTCGCTGCGCTCCCCCCGCTTAGCCCTCCGAGGGGATTTAGATTTGAATTTCAGGGGACGTAGGAGCCGGGATCAGTAAACATGTCGCACTGTGTACTGCACGTAGGAGCGGATTATAGAATCTATTAATGAACGTATTAGTGGTACATGGCCGGCCCTAATTTAACTTAGAGAGGCTAACGGGCACATTTTCAATTTGAGATAAATAACCATAAGGGATAAATTGTGCGGGATGAATTGATTTGGGATGAAACGTGCGAGATGAATCAGCCGGTTACCCGATTTTGGTCGCAAAATGAGGATTGAGAATTTTCTATATGTACACGGCGAATAATATACATTTTCCTATTGTGTGCTGTCAAATATTTTTATTGTATTAGTGTATTTTCTCATGATGGTATTGGTAAGTATCAAAAATAAGAGAAGCGGGTGAAATCGGTTTAAATTTTTGATGCTTATGCTCGCCTTGATTCATTTTTTTCTTTCTTCTAACGAATGAGGAATTCATGTTTTTGTATCTATTGTTGTGTAAACGACGACATTCATTTGACTTCGTTAATAAAAATCCAAGACAAACAAAAAAAAATTCGTGATCGTCAATAAAAAACAGCGACATCCATTTTTTTTTTAATTTATGCATTCTTCGTCGGCCACATTCGTAATATTTTTATGTGGAGTTCGATTGGACAAAATAAATTAATTTACTGTAAAAAAAATGATTATAATCATTTCACGCGTGCGTATATGTAATTGATTTTGACAAATCGAGATTTTTTGCAAGATTTACCAACACCAACAAAAAATAAATGTCAATCAAAATTGTGGCAATTTAAGGCGTCAAAAATTTCGTAATTTTTAATTACTCTTTAATTTTTACGAATTCTTTATAAAAACTATAACTAAAGATTTACTGACGGTTAACATAACCCAAAACCAACATTAATATACTACAAGCCTGACTGTCACCATTTATTTTTCGCTTATACATGAAAGTATTTGTGATCGGACACTATATAAATTGTAGACAAAACAAAACAAACGAATTTTCGTACTAATACTTCCAAGTATAAGCGATTTAATGTAAGAAGGTATCTGAGTACCTCATCACGGAATCAGGCTTGTAGTACATTAGGGTTAGTTTTGCATAACCTAAAACCAACAAAAATGTTTATACAAGCCGTGCCAAGCAAACACTTAAGCTATAAAAATTGTACCCTATGGCTTAGGATTAGTAATCTATAAAATAAATCAGAATGACCAGAATGAATGATCAGAATTTTTTTGACAAGCCCAATCGAACTCAATATTAATTTTTATTTTGAATATTTGTGTTTCTTATAATGTGGAGTTCGATTGGGCAAAAATAATCAATTTACTGTCAAAAAAAATGATTATAATCATTTTGCGCGTAGGTACGATTGGGCAAATATAATCATTTATTTTTTGATTATAATCAATTTTGACAAATCTTGATTTTTTGAAAGATTTACCAATACTAACAAAAAAGAAATGTCAATCAAAATTGTGACATTTCCAGACGTCAAAAATTTCGTAATTTTTAATCACTTCTTAATTTTTACGAGTTCGTTATTTATTAATAAATAAGTTGTGTTATTAAAATAATTTTTGTGACAAAATCTGTGTAATTTTGTGCATAATCAAACTAAAGATTTACTGATGATTAACATAACCTCAAAAAAAATATTCACATATATTCACCAATACAACAATCAGATAAGTCATGCTGCTTGTGCGTACGTTTGGGCATCAAAAACTTGATTATTTTTGACAAGCCCAATCGAACTCGACATAAGTTATGTGTAGGAATAGAACATAATGAAGTGTAGTCAATATTTTAATATATCTGTGGTAAAGATTAAAAGGTAATATTCGATAAGACTTATTATAACATGATACATGATAGCATTTTCTCGTATGAGTTTTTAGAATTCTGGTTTTTGTAAACGTTTATTTCGGTTGTGTGTAGTTGCCGAAATATTAAAAAAAATTGATGATATGAAATTGAATATGGAGATTTCAAAATTGAAATAATGCGTAAAAGTGTATAACTCAAGTTAATATCTTTTTAATCTTTACCACAGATATTCTCTCGATCGTTCTCTGAGCTTATTTATCTTTTTTGTATTATGTTATCCCTCTTATTCGTGAATTTATCTCTCTTATTTGCATATTGCATTTGCATCATGTTAAATGAAAAACTAAAAAAAGGCACCTTCTACAATTTACCAATACTAAACTGACTTCTAGTGATTCTCAAATCAATCCTCATTTTGCGACCAAAATCGCTGTCCTGGTTTTTGAAACGAATGTTAATTTATTCTGTGACTGTTTTACAGAACTAAAATTATTCGTCGAATAATACAGCGAAGAATTGTATTTTTTGATGCCTTTCATTTTCCAAAAATCGGGAAATAAATCGAACTGCTTAATTTCAACAAATGATTTCTCAAAGGTAAAAAAATATAACCGGACAAATGCAAATGCGTTTTGAAGAGGAAGAATAGTTCTTTCGGATCCCATTAATGGTTTTGTAAAAAAAAATTACATTTCGATGTAACATAAACTCAAATATCTCAAAAAACCATTATTTTCACAATTTAGGTTAGAATATCTCGAAAACCAGAACGCGTCACAGAAATTCTGACCTCGGATTTGAATTTAGCGCGTCAAAAAGCTTTGAAAAAGTATATTCTCGTTTCTGGGTAAGAGGTTGGCCAAATTTTGTCGGCCTGTGTAATTCTCACCCATCCCATTATTCAGAAATGTAAAACAATTGGGGCTAACAAGATTATTGTTAATCTAGTATTCTACATAGTTTATCGTTATACCATCCAGCGCAATGAGGTCGCACATACAAATTTAGTTTTTAGCAAGTAAAAAGCGATGGTCCTCCGTGGCGGCTCTGACTTAAATTATCACCCATGTAAAAAATCGATTTTATACAAAAACCGTATACAAACAAATCAGACTCCGCCGCAAAGCTCTTGCAGACGTTACTATAGTAGTTTTCCACGCTATACCATACCAAAGCAGCTTAATGTTAACCGGTTAATTTAATCTTTCTTTTAATCTTCTTTATAGAAGTAAATTACATTGTTCGGGTTATTTTCCTTCTTTTTTTAATAAATTTAGTATAAAGTGATGTTCACTGTGAGCTATTAGTGAGCATCACCGTGATTGATCAATGATTGCTTTTGGAGCGCTCTGTCGTACAACAGGGATTTACCAAAATTTTATGAAAGAATCACGATGAATTAGGATCCGCAGCCTACTGCAATTCACTTATACTGCAAATTGTATTTAATTATAATCAATTCAAATTTCAATTTCACCTGCTAGGGTTACTTCTGCTTGCCGATTATACGTTTCTCATATTTTAAGTTTCAGTGTTGCAATTGCGAGGAAAGGGTTATGTAGGCAGTATGAGAACTCAAAATGTGTTATATAACCACGTGTTGTCGCAATTTCGAAAAAAATCTCGAAACTTGAATTTATATTCACAGAAATGTGACTTCGAATCCCGTGGCAATCAGGATTCGAAATCATCATTTTTCATTATTAAACCCCACAAAATGAAATTTGACATTATGGTTTACTCTACGAAAAAGAATATTGGGTTTAAATTATAATGTTACTTTACGCATTCCGTCTGAATTCATAAAAATAAATGGGACAATTTAAACGGGCATACAAGAAACATTTTTTGACGGCAAACATTAGCATCAGAAATAATAAATTGGCATCACAAATAATATTTTGGAACAATTTACGAGAATACAAACAAATATTTTTGAAGGACATAATTAAATACTGTGGAGACAAACATTGACATCAAAATTAATAAATTGGCAACAAATATAATATTTTGGAACAAAAAATAATAATTTTTAGTAATAAAAAAATAAAAAAAAATCGAGACCAAAAATTAAATTTGATCGATACAAATTATTTAATATTTGACTTGTGCCTGCAAGGTTTCCGAATCACTTTTAAAATTAAATCTGCATTTTCCAGAATATTTTAAAATTAATTTCAATTTTTTAATGTTTAATTAATTTATTTATGAAAATTTGTTGTCAGCTTATTATTTTTGTCGCTCAAAATGTTTATTTCGATGCCCAAAAATAATTTTTTGTGTTCCATTCCAATAGTGCCAAAAAATTATAAATGTTGCCAAATTATTATATTTTGTTTCAAAAAATTTAATTTATGATGCCCAGAAATGTTTGTTTGTTGCTCATTAATTTGTGCCGTTTTATCAATTTTTTGTATCTCAAATATTAATTTTTTGTGTGCTGGTTTATTGACAGCCAAAATAAATTGAATAACGGCATTGTTTCGTTTCTAAGGGAATATTTCCGAATGGGTATGAGCGGATGAAAAAAATTCCCCATATAGGGTATTTGGTTGCATGTGTAATATACATACATTTATGAATTTTGATTTGACAGATGTCGACATGTGGGAAATGGATGTGGAATTCGAGGATAGGGCCCCTGATTTATTTTAAATTAAAATTTTATTGCTGATTGTATAAGTAGTGAAAATAGTGGTTTTCTTTTCTCATCCTTCCTGAAAATGTAGAGAGATTTTCTTCTATATAATCATTAATTCTAAACATATTGAGGATGCAAATTATCGAATAATATATTCGAGTGAATTTTAGTTCATAAATATTTAAATCAAAATGACCAAATTTATATTAGTTCTTCTGGGAAACTAAAAGAAGTAATATTCACGCCCGTATTACGGGCTTTTTCTTCTAGTCTTTTAATGTTTAACGAGATACACATCAACGTCCTCTATACTCAAGTGTCGGAAGGAACGAAAACACTATCTCAACACACATAACAAGAACTTCTTGCTTACATATAATTCTTACATCAAATATGCATTTTTCGATGCCAGACAATTGACCGTTCTCAACTATTCTCTTCTTCTTCCTTTCGCTGGCCCTATAATCCATGAAAAGATTTTGCTGCCTCAACGATGCGCCTCCAAATAGTTCGATTCGCCGCAAGAGAACGCCATACACGGTAACCGAGTGTATTTAGGTCCTTCTCAACGTCGTCCATCCATCAGGTAGCTGGTGTCCCACGAGGTCCTACTTCCTTTGGTGCCGACTCCAAGACCTTGGCGGTTCGATTTTGCCCCAAGATGTCTTAGCCTTGACGATCTCATGAACCCGATGATGTCGACTTTATCGAGATCATTTCTGATCTTGTGATTCATTCGCATTCTCTAAGTGGCTTAGATTTTAATGGGACCGAGAATTATTCTTATGATCTTACGCTCAGTTACAGCAATTTTTTGGATGTTTTGTACTGTCTGTCAGTGTCTAAGACTCGCAACCAAAGGTGATAACTTGTCTTATCAGTGCTTTCTCGATGTCCAGTTTTATTTTCCGCCACATATGAATAAACTTGAATATCATGATATTAGCGTAATATGTGCGGTAGCCTGCTGCAATCCTCTTTGGAAGGCCCACAGAAACGGAGTTTTACTCAGTGGTGATCAATGATCCTAGGTATTTAAACTCATTCATCTTTACATATTATGTATCTCCTGAAATGAAGTTCACATGGGTCTGCCTTCTCGCGGTGACCATGTATTTAGTCTTCGCTTCATTCATCTGAAGGTCAATTTTTGGACTGTTAATTCCAACGGTTGGAGGGCTTCTTTCAGGGAGAATTGATGATGTATGCTAATAGCTGTGTTGATTTATAATACAGATAGGTGCGCTGTGCCGTATTGAGCAGACGAATGACGTACGCCAATGATAGGTTGAAGAGAGTTTGGTCTTCTTGCCGCAATCCAGATGTTATTCCGACATTTTGCATTCTATTAGCACCTTACATATTTAGGGCTGGCAATAAACCGGCACACAAAAAATTAATATTTGAGATACAAAAAAATAATAAAACGGCACAAATTAATGAGCAACAAACAAAAATTTCTTGGCATCATAATAATAATTTGGCAACATTTATAATTTTTTGGCACTATTGGAAGAGTACACAAACAATTATTTTTTGGCATCGAAATAAACATTTTGGGCGACAAAAATAATTAACTGGCAACAAAGTTATAAATAAATAAATTAAAAATTAAAAAAATTTAATTAGTTTTAAAATATTCTGGAAAATGGAGATCCCTAATTTAACTTAGGAGCCAGGATAAGCAAACATGTCGCACTGCGTGCCGCACATAGGAGCGGATTATATGGAATCTATTAATGACACTGCAATATTTTATATCGATCCCCCATCAAATATTAAATAATTTGTATCGATTAAATTTAATTTTTTGTCTCGATTTTTTTTTTTTTTTTTTTTACTACTAAAAATTATTTTTTTCTGTTCCAAAATATTATATTTGTTGCCAATTTATTAATTTTGATGTCAATGTTTGTCGCCACAGTATTTAATAATGTCCTTCAAAAATATTTGTTTGTTTTTTCATATGTGGTGCCAAAATATTATTTTTGATGCTAATGTTTGTCGCCAAAAAAATTTTTTTGTATGCCCGTTTAAATTGTCCTCGAAGGCCCTCACACTTTAGCCTATATTTTTAACAGATTAGTTTCTAGTGGCTGCCACGAAGAGAACTGAAATTGTATGCATAGTTACGGCACATGAAGCGAGTCTTCTGTTTATCGCATTCCACCGAGAGCTTCGACAAACGAAGTTTTTTGCACATAGCTAAAACCACGAACATTTCTTTGCAGTTCATACATTTTTAATTCATTATTAGCATAAAATTCATAATCATCAAACTAATGCCAAATTATATTTTCTTCCCAAATTTCAGATATATTTTTACAATCGTTAGCTATCTAATTGGTGTTTTTATATTTGCAACAATCGTCGGCCAAGTAGGCAATGTGATAACAAATCGTAACGCAAATCGTTTAGAATTTGAACGTCTATTGGATGGTGCTAAAACGTATATGCGCCACCATAAAGTACCGGGTGGAATGAAACGTCGTGTTCTACGATGGTACGATTATAGTTGGTCCCGCGGCCGAATACAAGGCGGTGGCGATATAAATACAGCTTTAGGATTGTTACCCGATAAATTAAAGACTGAATTAGCGTTGCATGTAAATTTAAGCGTTCTAAAAAAAGTGACAATATTTCAAGAGTGTCAACCCGAATTTCTACACGATCTTGTGCTCAAAATGAAAGCGTACATTTTCACGCCGGGCGATTCGATCTGTCGCAAAGGTGAGGTGGCACGCGAAATGTTTATTATAGCCGATGGAATTCTTGAAGTACTCAGCGAAACGGGGAAAGTTTTAACGATTATGAAGGCGGGAGATTTTTTTGGTGAAATCGGTATCCTAAATCTAGATGGACTGAATAAGTGAGAATTAATTTTTAAAACAAATTTCAAATAAAATAAAAATTTATTTTTAATAATTTTTAAAATTAATTTTCTAGGCGCACAGCTGACGTACGTTCCGTTGGATACTCTGAGCTATTCTCATTATCGCGTGAAGATGTACTGGCGGCGATGAAAGATTATCCAGAAGCACAAGAAATTCTACAGACGCTGGGTCGAAAACGGCTAATGGAAGTGCGATGTGTTAATAAACGGCATGCGAAAATACAAAGTGATAAAGAGCATGCGTTACTGGCGCAGCAAGGTGTTCAAGGTGATAACAGTAGCGATAATAGTGCCTCGAAGCGTATTGTTGATAAGCTAAAAAGTGATGTTAAAGGAATTAAAAATGTTTTAAGAAAATCAAAGTGAGACGGTAAAAGAAGGTGATACATGTCATTTTGGTAATGAGATTTTTTCATTCCAGAACTAATAGGCGAAGCAATGAATCAATAGAACTACAACCGTTACATATTGGACCGACGGCTAGTTCTAGTTCGAGTTCAAATAAAACACCAAAAGGTGTCTTAAGGAGAATGCCGAGGGTAAGATCGGATGAGTTAAATGGCGATGGAGATGAAAATATAAATCATCATCATCATCAGTTCCATCATTATCATCACGATAGTGAACAAAAATCTCCAAGTCCGATTGGTGCTGGGTTACCATTGTTATCACGATTAAGGCTGTTAAAAGAGAAACAAGTCAGAAAATAATAATTTTATTTTCTTTTTTCCAAACTTTTTTATACTTCTTTTGGTTTTCGTTTTTTTTTTTTTTTTTTAAATAAATTCCAACTATTTTTTCGTTTCTTTTTTAAAACACGACCACACGAGCTTAACAACAATTTTTTATTGAAGATATTGATTTATAGCAATTAGATCGTAAAATTGTCTAAACATTAAAACTAATTGCTATAGGTTTGTGCACCACATATATTATCAGCCAGATAACAAAATCAGACCAATCAGAGCTGTACAACAAATTTAAGATCACAGTTAATTTTTTTGTATGTTATGCTATTCCTTATCTCATAACACACTTGTTACACTATCGCCTTAGTTATTTAGTTTTGTTTTCTGTTATAATTTACGTTGCTAGAAATTTAGCTGATTTTTTAGTTAAACTTTACAAATTTTATAATTTTATCTCACAGAATTTGTCTTCCTAATCGTAAAAAGATTTAGGGATTGGTTTGAACCAATCACCATTCCATGTATGATATTGAATGTACCCTCTAGTAAATTCACAAAATAATAATTAGATGACCGAGACCCCCGCTGTAAATTTATGATTTTAATGCTTCTCCGTAAAAAAAATTGTTTGCATGCTTTACAAAATTAAATTTTACAATAAAATTTTAATAATTACTAAAAATGTATTTTTTAGCATGATACTATATATAGCGAAAAAGAACTTATCCACATCGATCACGATTAAATTACAAAAGTCCAAAAACCATTATTTGCACTCGTTACAAATTTACCACAATTTCAACGCACTAAAAATAAAAGCTCGATCTTTAAATTTAAATAATTTTGGTCATCTTCTATATACATTTATCTCTTTGTCCCGCTCTCTCTCAAGTATTTCAACCTCAAGTTTAACGAATTTTGTGAGATAAAATTCTATTTAAGTTTAATTCCAATTTTTTTAATTAAAATTGAAGCAAACAATTATTCTCTTGTTCACTTTTCTATTTTTAAAACTTTAAAAAAATTACATAAAATATGCACATTATGTGTCAATTCAAAATCACCAACGCCTTTGTATTAAATTGCACCTATAGGATCGCGAAGAGCGAGCTGTTAAATCCGCACCCCCAGTAATATCACCGCCACATACTCATGTAACATCTGCTATGTCACCGCAGGAGTCAATTCAAGAGGAACCGGAGCCAGAAGTGATCGGTGCTGGTTTACCGCTAATGCAACGCTTAAAATTATTAAAAGCCAAAGAGGATAAACAAGCCAAAGAAAATCAGAATAAAGTATATATAACAAAACAACTTTTATTATAAAAATGTATTTTAAACTGTTTTGTTGCATTTAACATCGGTTTTTTTATTTACAGATACAAGTAATTACAAACCAATCGTCTAGTTCTCCATTAGTAATTCCAAGCTTAAGTCCAACGTCGCCCACCATAAAATCAGCCGCATTATCAATCGCGACCATTGCAATTCCGTCCCCAGCCCTTTTAGTTAAACCAAAAGTTTCGTTCAAAGATCGAATAAAAAATTTACAAGCCGAGGTGACCAAATCAACATCGAATGAGAAAGAAGCGGCAAGTCACGATGTGGCTGGAGATAATATGAAAGAACAACTGCTTCCAACGGCCGTGGCGAAACCGCCAAAAACAATTTCGCTAAAAGATAAGATTAAATCTCTAAGCCAACCAAAAGTGGAGGAACCAACACAAGCATCTACATCGTTAAAACCATGGTCAAAACTAAAGTTGGCAACTGTGGTGAGCTCTGGTGGCAGTTATACCAGTCTAACGAATAGTGTGTGTGAAGAATCGCCCACAGGGACCCAAACATTTCCCACAACATCGACCAAAACAGTAACAACACCGTCACAAACAACAACAACATTTTCACCAACGCCTCGTTCATTTAAATTGCTTCTCCCATTAATCCCATTACAAAAAACTACCGATGACATTGCGATTAACACCCAAACCGATACGAAATTAAAATTAGCCGAAAAATTTAATGATGCGGCCAGTGTTAGCGATAGTGAAATTAAATCAACCAAAAAAGTTTCACCATTCCATCGAATCAAACAGCAGCTACAACTCCAGCAACATCAGCCAGAAGCGTCAAGTAGTGAAACGAAAAAGCAATCAACTGAGAATCTAGTGAAATTGGCAAGCGGTTTTAAATTAAAAATTCGACCGTACAAAATGAGTAGCGAACAAATATCAACGCAAAGCGGTGGCGGCGGCGGTGACGGTACCCCAAGTAAAAGTCGTAAGACAAAACAAAAAAGTTATCGGTCCGTTGATGATTTATCGCCTGAATATGGTGGCCTTCCATTTGTAAAAAAATTAAAAATCCTAAACGAACGACAAAAATTAGCTGAATTGGAATCCGTTATACAAACCCGTAGCTTTAGTTTAGATTGTACCGATTCTGGCAATAATTTAATACCCGACTATTTGGAAACGTTAACGCGCAGTCATAGTGAAGCGTCCGCCATGGGGCGGAATAGTAGTAATACCAATACAAATTCAAATACAACAAAGCAGTGCCTAAATTCTAGTTCAACTGGCGGAGCAATAAAAGCGATTACAGCATTAACACGATCATTAAATTATCCGTTACCGATTGTGATACCAATACCAGTGCAATCACCATTAAGCCCCGAATCAAACGAAACATTGGAACGAAGACAATTAAAAAGTATTTTAAAAAAATTATCTGAAGATAAATTAACAGGACGGACTTCATCCTCAGGTTCATCGATGACCACAATGGCAACAACAACGATAACAACAAGAAATACTGGTATAACCGCGGGTACAGCGACAACAACTACCACAACGGTATCGCAAAAAAATCATCAACATCATTTAATGCGTGAACCAACATTAGAAGGGTACGTCGCAAGACACAGCAAATTATTAAAAAGTGTTACATTCAATAGTACACTATCTAGTCCACCAAATAGTGCCAATTTATGTGAATCGATTGAAGATCGTAGTTTATTTCCATTTTTAAGCGCACAACCAATTGATGAACAACAGCGATTGAATAACACCACAGCGAACAGCGATGATCAACCCAATGTAAATAAACAAATGGAAAAGATGTCTCAAGATGAGAACACAATAGCACAGACACCGACTACAACCCCGCCACCCCCGTCCGATACAATCACCAGTGGTGAACTGGATCAAGACGAAATCGATCGAATCAATGAATTTAATAATCGGAATAGTAGTAAATTAGAGGATGATACAAAGGCGACGATAAATAATAATTTTCTACAGAGTGTTCAAAATCAAAAGATGATATTAAAAGGTTGGTACCCAGATCTATATTTAATATTAATTACCACTCTGTGCTATATCCTATATTTATATATAAAAAATATGTAAAAAATTTGAAATTATTATTTTGTAATTTTGTGAACGAAAAAGAATTATGTTTGTTGTCATCTTGTAGAGTGTGTATATTGTACATATTTATATTGGATTGAAAATTTATTATTAAAACATTTTTGGTTTATTTATCACAAAATATTAAAGTTCAAACTCAGAAACAAATTTCTGAATTCTTAAATATTATGGTGAATGTGTTGCAATTAAAATATTTCAATCGACTAAAATGTTAATGTTTAATACAGGAAAAAGTATGCCAAATATCAAGAAATACATAGTTACTAGAGATTGAAAGTAGAACGAGGTATGCAAGCCTAGTTTAACAACGATTGCTTATATTCAGAGTGGCTGGTCCATGAATGCAATGCATGCATCTCATGCATAAAGAAGTTCAGAATTTTCAATAAAAAATAAACACGAAAAGCAAAAATGTTCTTTTAGAAATATTTCCCCATATCAATTCGTTGAGTGAGTGAATCAATTAGCAATCAAACTCATTGTCCTATTTCTTTTTCTGCATCTAATTTTCGATTTAGATGCTTGGCAACAACTTTTAGGAAACATACTTTTTCGTTCGCATTTTCAAACATCACGCTACTACCACTTGCAAAAACTTATATTTGCTATTTAAATGGAGAGAAAAAAGCAATTTGAGTTGTGCATGCAGGTGAGAATATTGGTCTAGATAAAATGATGTTGTCTATACCTCTTGGGCCAAAATTTTGTTTTAGCGAAGTTTAGACTTTTAGCGTTTAGGATAAACTCGCTTTTGTTTTTGTGTGTGTGTGACTTTGGTTTAAAATAAAAAATAATAATTTTTGAAACAGTTGTAAGGGTGGCATAAAGGGTGGCCTAACACAGTCAACGGGGTATAAAATAATGAAGTGATCAAGTATCAAATTTTTTAATTGAGTAACTTTACTTTTATGATTTTTTTTTTTTTTTTTGTGAAATCTAGGATCGATAATATTGGTACTTGATGAGGGATGTGAAATATCGTTTTTGTTTCACTTAATTGATCTTGCAGTTATTCTCCAACATGTTTTGGGATTGATTCAAATAATTGTTTTATAGCAAAGGCTGGTCCTCCCAAGAATCCATGAGCCCGACCTCCGAAGAGGGTGGATATTCTTGAGTATGAGATATTAGTTTCCGTATTTGTTCAGCTCATATTTATCCTGGCGATCCTATTCAAAAGCACCCAACACCCAAATTCTTACCACGAAGGGGAAAAATGGCGTAAGTTATCTGGCGTAAATTCAAAGAACCAAATAATTTAATGATCGCTTTCTGAATCATAAAATGTATATATATATACCAGGGCCTTATTCTCAAACGTATAATTAACAACCTTAAACTGCTAAACAAATTTGTTTTATTTCAACAAAAATTGGTCAAAAATAATGATAGTAGTTGGGTTGATAATGGTAATTTTAAAAACGTATACAGGGTGGACTGAAAAAAGCTCACCTATTTTTGGATTTATATATCTATTGAACCGCTGCGCTGTGGATAGGGTCATCAAATAAAACTAGTTTTCAATATGGTTGAATTCTCTATCAGAAATATTGTACAGTCCTACCAAAATTATTTGTACTTACTAAATTGTTGATGCAACGTAACACAAGTACTTTAAAAATTATACAAATAATACACTTTTTGAAAACATTAATTTTCACCCTGCTACAAATTTTTGGTCCTATTAGATGTTGAATATCTTCCACTGTCACCTTAACCTCCGCAAGTTACGACTATGGTAGTAAGAAAATTGAGGTATATCGGCAGCTAGGAATTTTACCTAATTCAACGAAAATTGAACTTTGTCACAAATGTATGCACAAATAATAACGAGAACAAATTTGTGGGTCAAATATTTTTGATAGAAACTGAATTAACTGTGATTTCTCTTAGAACTAAAATTTACAAAATGTTTCATTCAAATATAAAGCAGGTGTAACGTTATGAGTATTAACTCATTTCGTCGTAGAATTTGTCATGAATCATCGTTCTCACCCCATGCAGTATTTCCTGGCTCAAGGCCGGTAGAGGTCAGAAAACATCCGTTAAATATCATCAAACCAACCATTTATATTTTACAAACATTTTCCGTTATTTTGGGCAGGCGATTATTGGGCTGGCATAATATGTCACGGCTTTTCTCAAATTTGGAGACCTCTTCCCCAATATCACAATTGATCTCGCCAATTTAAATCTTGCACTCTCAAACCGCCAAATAACAGACTCACAACTAATGCTAGATTATTTAGAACTAATACGTGTTGAGCAGCAATCAAAGTCGAATTCGCTATTTTTCATCTTCGACCTTTAATAATAAGATCCAGTTATACATCTCTAGTATACCGTTGAAAGTCCTTAAGAATTTAATTTACTCCATTCAAAGAGTCTCCACAATGTTCAAAAATTTATGATATTATGTGAGCAACGTGAGAATTTGCCGATATAATTCTTTATCAGTGCTTCAGTCTGGGCGGAGCATCGCTGTAGACCATTCGAAAATACAAAATCAGAATTAACGTTAATTATCATTTGTTACCGAATCCCACCTCCTTGTCATATAGCATTTTATTTTATACATCTTCCAGCTCTCCTTAACCTGCGCCACCCTAGTGGCGTGATATTATTTTAAAGCCTCTCATAATAATTTGCTATTAGAAGTTATATACGACTTTGAATAACAAGAGAATTTATTACTCAAATCAAGCTTACTAGATATAATTATTTTTAAATGTTGACGATATTATTTGCCATTAGGAAAACAAGAAATAGGATGGGTCGTAGGGATAATAACAGGTCACTGCCTTTTTGGGGAGCATGCGAGAAGGCTGGGGATACAGACGAATGACTTTTGTAGAAGTTGCATGGACGAAGAGGAGGACGAGACTTTGGAACACTTCCTATGCTCATGTCCGGCGCTATCATACAGAAGGCATAAGTATTTGGGTGTGTACGGTATGGACAGCCTTTCGGAACTCGCGGACTGTGGAGTGCGAGATTTATTACGCTATATAAATAGATCTGGTTTGTTTCAACGGGAGTAATGGGGAGATGGGATCCTGTGGTATCACAACGGGCCACTGCTGGCCTAAGTATGCGATAGCAGCCACTTAAACCTAACCTAACCTAACCTATTTGCCATTAGCAAAGTATTTTACGTAAATTTAGAAATTTAAATTTCATATTACACGGTAATCTATTCATTTTATTTTAAAGACCCCTAGGTAACAATTGTTGGAGTTTGCAAGGTGTATTAACTGTAAAAAACTATTTCTTCGGAAAGTTCGACATTAGCTCGGTAAACAGATAAACAAATTTATATTACTCCTTTTGTCAAAATAACCCCACACAATGCTTCAATCAACTTCAAATTTTGTGAACAAGTAGATGATGAATTCTAAAATTTATCATCAACATACAAAAAAATCGTCGGTCCCGTTTTTGAGAAAATCTGTTTGGCAGTTTTCTCTTCCACTGCAACCCCCTCTATTTTATACTCGAATGGACCTAAAAGTTAACACAAACTGTTTTACTAAAATCTATCTTTGTACAAAATTTCGACCAAACCTATCTATATTTGTAAGAATGAGAGGCAAAACAAAAATAATAAAAATGTGCGACTGGAAGGACGGACCAACGGAAGGACGGACAGACGGAAGGACGGACGGACGGACACGACATTTTTCTGATCGGTGTTTCGGGGTCCTGGTAACCTAATTTGTCGAGAAATGTGAAAATCTGGAATAACATTTTTTTCGCGATTACAATAATATATATAACTTCACTATAGTGGAAAAGTAAAAAAACAATCACATACATACCTAGACAAATTTCTCACTTACCTGGCACTTGGTAGCTCCATATTATATCCGTTCTTAATTGATCGTGTGCGTTAAAAAACACAAAATGTAATAACTTTTTCTTATAGGTAACTATTTTATTATAATTTTTATTCATTGAAAGTTTCACTTAACTAATTTTTTTTTTCATTTTTATTCAAAATATAATATTTTTAAATTTACAATAAAGAGAGAAGTGAAGTTTATAAAACTTAAATTTGTATAGATATTTAAAGGATCATACAATGAGAGTTGGCAAAATGTATTTCTTTTTCTCGAGCAATTCAAAAATGAAACAATTGGTTTATGCTAGCTACAAAATGAGACATGGAAATTATACTCTGCAATAGTTCCAAATGACATGAGAAAACTGCACCTATGCATCAAGCGCTGGTTGTATTAATTTAGGTAAATTATTTAGTATTCTGAATTTCTCTTGAAGAAAATGTTTGTCTTAACCAAAATTCACTTTAAAATTTAAACCGAACAATACACCATCACAATTTCCCTTGCGTTCTCATTTTCTCAAGCTAAAATGTTGCTTTAATATCAGTATAGTAAATAATATTGCTTTTATTCCGTTTATCGTGTCTGTATAGGTAGATTTTGTATCGAGTTGTAATAATCCTGTTTTACCAGATCATGGAGTAACAGAGATTGAGAAAAATAACTAGATAATGTAGAATGTGCAATTATCTAATTTGGATGTATCTACTCTGACTTTGTATAATACTCCTATAACACTATAAGGGGTCAATTGACTATTTCTTCAATTCTTGCTGCGGAAAAGCTACACATTTTACTGTACATGCCAGCCGGGCCATTGAACGATAAAGTATAGTAATTACAAATTTACAGCTTAAAAAGTTTCACTTCTGTCGCGCGTAGAGGCTACACACATTGTTTTTTTTTTACTAACCCTTAAAATTTGTTATTAGCTATTTTTTTTATTCGTAATAATATAAATAAAAGTCGATGTCCATTTTTTTTTAAAACTTATTTTATTTGAATAATATTATAATTGCACGAAAGTAAATTCTTGAAATAAAATATGTATGTATAACCAAATTTCCAAACGTCTAAAAAAAAAACGAATTCGTCAATTCGTCTATATAACCATTAACCAATTAACCATGACTCTTTCATTTTCGTTTCAGCCCGTTTCGTTTCGTTTTCATTTATATAACTAGCCTTTAAGAGACAAACACAACGTTTATTTTATTTTATAAAAACAAAACAAAAAACGTAGTTTTTTTTACTGAGAGCATAGTATAAACACATATAGTACTACCATCATACGAAAAAAATGTTTCACCGGTGAAGTTCCAGACGTCGCGTCGATCGCTAGTAAACATTTAGGATAAAACGCTAGTAGTCGCCTAAATATATGCAAGAGCAACCAATTAATACAATAAAAACAAAACGACACAATACTTAATAGACATTTGTATTGGTTTTGTACACGTGTACATGTTTTATCCTACTCTAACACATTTCATATTATTGAAATACTGCGTACCAACAAAAATGTTTATAGACATTTTTGTTGATTTTGTGTATACAAAATACACCAATACTACTAATTTAGATTAGCGAGGTAGTCGTCATTCATAATTTCGAAAAAAAAATCAACAAAACCGCAATACGCATAGCAAAATAAAAATTCATTCATAATGAAGGATGGATGAAACAATAATGCCAATGTCATTAGGTCATTACATTATTGTAAAAACCGGTTTTGAAGATTTTTTTTGACTGCATTATGTGTTAATTGGATGAGAAAAATTTAAGATATAGTTTAAGTGCCATATAAAATCAATGCTTTTTTTTTATTCAGCGGTTCAGTCGGTTTATTAGCCTAATTGGCGATTGGCATGTCTCTGATTTTTGATTGTCCCTTAGGTCCAAATGTAGAAAGTTTAAATATCCATAGCAGTTTAATAGCATTTTCGAATAAAATTCAGGCCGATTAGGAATGAACTTGGTTATTTATTAACCGATTATGATGAAACTAGAAGAAAAATCTCGTAATACGGGCGTAAATATTACTTCTTTAATTTCCACTAATGTAAATTTGGACATTTTGGCTTAAATATTTATGAACTAAAATTCACTCGAATCGAATAATATTATTCGGTAAATTGCATCCTCATTCTGTTTAGAATTAATGTGAAAAATCGTAGAAGAAAATCTCTCTACATTTTCATGTAGGATGAGAAAAGAAAACCACCATTTTTCACTACTTATACAATCAAACAATAAAATTTTTCTGTATACAGAAAAATTTAAAAAAAATCTGCTTTGATTTTTGTGCAAACACTGCACTTTGATCCGATTTTGATGAAATTCAGCATGTTTGATGGAAATGGGATTCTTAAATGATTTTTAGATAATGTTCTGGAATACGGCCAATTAGGAAGGAACTTGGCCATTTCTTATTCGATTTTGATGAAATTCGATATATACGATGGAAATGGGATTCTAAGTTGTTTTTTAGATAAAGTTCTGGAATATGGCCAGTTAGAAAGGAACTTGGCCATTTCTTATCCGATTTTGATGAAATTCAACATATACGATGGAAATGGGATTCTTAAATGATTTTTAGATAAAATTCTGGAATATGGCCAATTGGGACGGAACTTGGCCATTTTTGATCCGATTTTGATGAAATTCAGCATATTTGATGGAAATGGGATTCTTAAATGATTTGTAGATAATGTTCTGCAATACGGCCAATTGGAACGGAACTTGGCCATTCTTGATCAGATTTTGATGAAATTCAGCATGTTTGATGGAAATGGGATTCTTAAATGATTTTTAGATAATGTTCTGGAATACGGCCAATTAGGAAGGAACTTGGCCATTTCTTATTCGATTTTAATGAAATTCGATACATGCGATAGAAATGGGCTTCTAAAATGATATTAAGAAGGAGTTCTGGAATATGGCCAATTAGAAAGGAACTCGGTTATTTCTTAACCGACTATGATTAAATTCGACATTTACGATGAAAGTGGGATTCTAAAAGGATTTTTAGATGAAGTTCTGGAGAATGGCCAATAAGGAAGGAACTTGGTCATTTTCTAAAATAATTTTTAGATGCTGTTCTGGAATATGGCTAAGGAGGATGGAACTTGGCCAATTCCTATCAGATTTTGATGAATATCAGCATACACCAAGAAAATTTGATTCTAAAATGATTTTTAGATAAAGATCTGGAAAGTGGCAAATTAGAAGGAACTGGACCATTTTCAATCCGATTTTAATAAAATTGATGGGCCATATTCCACAACTTTATCCAAAAATCATTCAAAAATCCCATTTCCCGCACAAATGAAAAATTTAAATATAACCGGCTAAACAATAATCAAGTTCCATCCAACTTGGCCATATTCCAGAACTTTATCCAAAAATCATTTAATAATCACATTTCCATTGCACATGTCAATTTTCACTAAAATCGGTTTAGCAATAGCGAAGTTCCGTCATAGTTGGCCATATTCCAGAACTTTACCTAGCAATCATTTTAGAATCCCATTTCCTTAAGTACATATTGAATTGCATCATAATCGATTAAGGAATAGCCAAGTTATATCCTAGTTGGCCTTATTTCAGAACAGTAGATATATTTTAATGTGTTACAGTTCCCTTACAAATAAGGCTTTCTAAACAGAGCATTTTAGAAGGTTTAGAATACCGTTTTCCGTAATAACAAGAGCAAGAGTGAAATAATATTATTAACGATTTTATCCATCAGAGCAGAGCTTATTTGTTTTTTCAATATAGCTCAATAACAAAGAGCGAAAATATGGTAATTCAAACGCAATAGCGGAAGAGCAAGAGCCTTATAAATAAAAATAATGCTCCTGCTCTTCAGAGCGATATTTTTTGTTTTACAATATCGCTCCTTATGAAGAGCGTTTTAATATTTTTTATTTTCGCTCTTGAAAAAGATCAAGAGCGAAGAGCGAAATGATATCCCTTTTTAAACTCTGGAATTATAGCATTTCTTTAAAAAATATTCTTTTTAGCAACATACAGTAACAGTACGGATATCAGTATAATATTGGAACAGAGTATGCTCTTATAGATTTTTTGCACCCTATTTAAGATGGTTTGAATAGTGGTAAGAAGGTGACTGGGTTGTTTTTGGATATTACAAAGACTTTTGATACCGTATCATACAAAGCATTACTGTTAAAGTTGAAGCACGCTGGGTTTGGAGGTACTCCCTATGCCCTGCTTGAGTCATGTTTATTTGATCGCACTCCGCAGTTTCGAATTATTCAGAATATCTCATATTTTGAATCTACGAGATCTGTATACACATTTATAAAAATTTAAAATTGTTTACAAAAGAGGCGGTTACACAAAAAAGAAAATAATTAAAAATGTAACTCTACCTAACAGTGGGCCGTGTCACGTGCCTTTTACAAAGATTGAGGCTTGTAGAAGATTTTTTTCGTTTATTGGTCCTTATTTATATTTAGTTCACTTTTTTAAGCTTTATGTTATAATAAAATAATTTTATTTGGTTTTTTGCTTCATATTTCATTTTTTATTAATTATTTAATAAAAACCCGACGTTTCGACGGTACATTCTGTCATTCTCAGGGGCACCATTTTTTAAACTGTGAAAGTGTTTTTGATTGAATCGCCAACCATAGAGTTCTAGATGAAATTCTGGAATATGGCCTATTAAGGAGGAACTTCAACTAAAACTCATCTTAAACCCCATTTCCGTTGTGCATGCCGAATTTCACCATAATATGTTAAGAACTGTTCATGTTCCTTCCTAATAAGCCATTTTCCAGAACTTTACCTATGCAAAATTATTTTATAATCCCATTTCTATAGTGCAGGCTGAATTTGATAATAACCGGTAACCGGTTAAGAAACCTAAGTTCCTTCGTAATTGGCCATATTCCAGAAATCATATAAAACCAGTTTTAGAATCCCATTTTCATCTTGCATCCTGAATTTCATCATAATTGGTTAAGTAATAACCAAGTTCATTCCTAATCGGCCTGAATTTGACTTGAAAATGCTATTGATGGATATACTTGTATACGGGATATTTAAACTTTCTACATTCAGGTGTAAGGGCAATCGGAAATCAGAGTTGGACAATCCCTAATTAGTAATATATTATTCCTGTACCGTTATGTAGTTAAACCAGTATATATGTATAATAAAATCGAAAACCAGGAAATCCCGGTCATACTTTTGATACAGAAATCGAGATCCCAGAATTTCACTTGAGAATTTCTCAATTTCCTATGTGGATTTTATTTAAAGACAACTAACACTAAATAAACTGAAAACCGAGACTGGGACCGGTATCCCGTTTGAGAAACCCTAGTTCAGACGTGTGTTCTTTGCATGATTTTTCCTCTCGTATATACATATGTTACATATGTATGTAGGTCAGAAACGAGGAAAAACACGATATTTTGAAGAATACTCATCTTTCAAACTGAATTGAACTTGATGCAAAAATATTTGTGATTCATATTGTTGATGCATATTGCAACTATTTGTGAAATCCCGAAAAATTTTAAAATATTTTTGACTAAATAGAAATTTAGTCATTCATATTTTGTAGATTTAATTCGAATTTAAAAATTGAATATTATCGCATTTAATTCGTTTTGAAAATGATTTAAGTTCTCAAGGAATAAATTCGTATTAATCTGCGAATTTAACTACAATACTGTTTATTTGATTCGCTGGTTTAAGAATTACACCGATTTTACGAAAAAGTGTTTGCCATTTTTTGCGAAATTCGCCCGGACTGTATTGTTAATTAATTTTACAAATTATACCTTCGCGAAGGGCAATCGATTTAATACTTAATTATACCTAATGTCGCGAAATTAATTCATGATTGAAATGATGTACCTAACTGCGCGGTGGAATTGTCGCAAAATTAATTAATTTTTTTCGGCGGAATTAATTCACGAGAAATAAATTCAGGGAACCGAGAAAATTTCAGTTGTAATACAAAAAATACAATGTCAAATACAGGATTTTGTCCCACTTGGATTGTGTCTCATTTGGTTTCCGCTTTTTGATTTTTAAAATGATTTGAATGTTGTACCTTTTTTTTTTTAACTAATGTACAATTCTATTATATTACATGTTTTATATTTGAAACCTCCTGTAATAAATTTCAAACTTTAATTAGATTTAAATTCGGAAGTATGTAAGTTTTGCTTTCCATTTTAATAACAAATAATCCAAAAAATTTAAATAAAATATGTATTTGTATTTATATAACTATGTGTGTACATTATAATGCAAAATACAAGAATAATAAAACAATGCATTTGATCAACGCAACGAAAAAAAATTTCCTTGTAGAAAAATATTGTCGGGTTTAGATACCATACGTCCACACGTCCAAATCTCACATTTCAATGTTTTCAAGTTTCATGCTTATAATAAACGAATTAAAAAAAATTAAAGTATAATTTTGGAACCATATTTCTTTTTCTTTTAAATCTGGGCGTGAGCAGATTTGGGTTTTGCAATTTTTTTTATTAATATTTTGTGCTATTTCATGAACGTTACTTAAAAATACGTTATTACGTTATTTTTAAAATTATTAATTTAAAAATTCAAAAGATTAATATGTATACCATTTGGAAGTAGACCTCTATCACCAATGTGAATAATCGTCGGTAAATTAAATTTATGTTTTTGAATTTCACAATTTATCTAAAATAAGTAAAGCAACGTTCATGAAAAGTAAAGTAACGTTCATGACGATAAAAGTCCAAAATAATTTAAAAAAATACATTTTCATAAATTTCTGTATTATGATCAATAAGTAAACTTATACTCTTGAAAAATTATCTGTGTAATATTTAGAAAAAAAATCGAATTCATTAAAAGAATCCTTGGGGACAAAAACATGTGAGATTTAAATGCAAATGCCCCATGTACATATTGTATTTCGATGAACCAATTTTTTTGTTGCTTCCAAAAGTAGCTTCTAACATGTTAACAGCCATCATTTAAAAGCAATTTTAATTTAACGTGCAAAATCAATAAATGGCATTCATTCTGTTAACAAAACGAAACAGAGAAACCGAATTTGAATAAAAAGGTTTAAACAAAAATAATATTAAAACTGGTTTTCTTTACAACAAAATAATGGCTGTGAAAATATTTTTATTTTTCATTCTTTCATTATGGATGGATTTGTTTTGTTCATTGATAAAAATATTACGATTTTATTCTTTTTTTTTTTTTTCGAATAATCCGCGAACAAAGGAAAGAAATATGGTTTTTGCGTTGGTTGAACGAAAAAGAAAATTTCGACGCAACTACTTTGATTGTAGTTTAATAGATAGAAATAATAGATGAGATTTAGGCGATTTTGCCTATAAGTTAGGCGAATTTGAAAATAAAAATTTGTTGAAAAATTAAAAACGATATCGGTATCGCCATCTAACACTTCACCGGTGAAGCTACGGTGGTAGTACTATATGTGTTTATACTATGCTGAGAGTCAATTTTTCTCATGCTTTACCCATACAAATTTTTGAAATATTATTTTAATTCCTTTTATACCTTGGAGGATGGCGGCTGCTCCTAAACCCCCGCCCTGACGATTTTTTGAAATTTTAATATTCATATTGATTGAACCATTTTTGAAAAATTTGTATTTTTTAATAATAATTGACATACTAAAATAGAGAACTCTCCAAAGCCGCTTAGCATTGGACAATTTGCGTGCAAGGATGACATGAAATTATGTAGATTCCTTTTGTTTTCATATTTTAGTTATCCAAAATTTATTGGGCTCTTCCCTTTCGATGGGACAGTTTACTTTGTATTTTTCAGTATTTTTTTGGGGGGATTTTCCGTTCGGAAATATGATGGTATCCCGAAATTGATTTTAATCATTTTTTAAATGAAAATTTTCAAAATTTATATTTTTATCAACATTTTTTTTATATAAAAATGTTTAATAGTAAATCGCTTTAAAATTTAAATATGTATTAAAGTCCTCTGACGATATTTTTTAAATATTAAAGTCCTCTGATGTTTTTTTTTTGCCATATAATTAAAAATTAATTAATTATAATAAAAAAACAAAAAGAAATAATTTTTTTTTTCATGCACAAGATTTATTAGCATGTATGTTCAATTTATTTCAATTAACATCGTTTATCAACATTAAGAAATAATGTGCAATAAATTAAGTGCAGGAATTCCGGCCGATTCGGTCTTTCAACATTCGGCCTTCCGACATTCGGCCTTTCAACATCGAACGGAAGACTGTAGTAATTCAGCTGAGTGCGTTTTATGTCGTATTTTAGTCGAAAACTAAAACAAGAAAATGATTACCACAGTATTCGAGCTAATAATTCATTTTTTAGATCACGTCTCTCAGACTTAAGTTTTACTACAATTAAGCTTTTCTCCGATTTAGTAATCATTTTACAGCATTCAACAATATAATCATTAAATGATGATAAATTTGAAGTAACTGCTAACCCAGTTATTATAATTTAGCTGTTATGCGATGTACTAAAATTAGTTTTTTATATTTTTTAATCATTTATCGACGTACGGAACAAAAAAGCCGTCTCGCGAGGGGAGATCGCTGTGCATGCCGTGCAGGATAATAACACTGCGCACATATACTAATTCCCCTCGCGATAGGAGAGGTCCCTTGTACTGTTTTTATTCTTGTCGTTATGTCGACAACAGACGTTACATTTATTGAAATTACATTTGAATTATTTACTTAATATTATCATAAAGAAAATACTATAAAAGGTAGTTCCTTATTTTATGATATTATGAACAAGGCCACCACAAGTACTCTTTCCTTAGCGATTCGATAGCTTTGTGGTATGTTCATCTTCCATTTCGGTAGATTCATTGCTATCGATTTGGGCGATTGCTGAAGCTGGCTGTTCGTTTGATTCGATAGAGCATCAGCTGTATCTGGTTGATCTCTCCAAATTACTGTTGGTTTCACCCGATCAATTTATAAATTAGCGATGCGATAGTTCATCTGAAATGATGTGTTTTTGGGGTTTAGATTCGCCATTGATTCGCGCAATTTTTTGAAAACCTGGTTTTGATTATCAGTAGATTTGTTTGTGTCGTAAAATTCCCCGGGTATACGTAATATTGTACCATAAACTAATTCGGATGGCGTCGTAAGAATACCTGGCTTTAACGATCCGCGCAAACTTAACATAATTATTGGCAAGTTGTCAACCCAAGAATCTTTGCCTAACGCAAGAATTGACAATTTTAACGTTCTATGCCTACATTCTATTATACCATTTAACTGGGGATGGTAAGGTGCTGTTCGAATCCGATCCGCTCCAATGATTTTATAGATTTCCCTCATCAAAAAAAATTCAAATTGCCTATCTTGATATCGGTAACCGTGTTGTAGTGGTAATGGAATTATAAGATCGAAACTTATGTGGCTGAACCGGTGAGCTGACGGTTTGTTGGGACCATAAATTCTTAATTCTCCTTGCTAATTGGCGTCTCGCAAGACTAGATCGATAATAACACTGCGCACACATACTAATTCGTCTCGCGAGTGGGGAGATCCCTGTACTGTTTTAGTTTTTATTCTTGTCGTTGGGTCAGCAACAGACGTTAGTACATTGGATACCTCTTTACATTTATTGAAATTACATTTGAATTATTTATTTAAAATTATGAGCAAGGCCACCACCCTTCATAATTATGTCAAGGTCACTGAATCGTTTACAGATAATTTGGTTTTCTGCTTCCAGTTTAATAATCCTATCGGTCAATTTTTTATCATCATCAATAATATGTTTAAATTGTTTTTAAAACGCCAAAAATTTTTGTGATTTATTAACTTCGAGCCCAAATAGTAAATTTATTTAACGCAGATTTAATCACATTCATATCAGAAATACCGCAAGATGTCAGAGAAGTAAGTTCAACTTTTAATTCATAAGCTAATCTGCTTTCCGAGTAACTTCACAGCACAAATTCTTGCAATCCACACAATAATACCAGGTGGAAACAGAACTACAGTCAACAAGTTTGAATCAAATAGCTTCTTACAACCAGCATAAAACAATCCGTCACATGCTGTGTTTTTTTATAACTCTCGATAGATCTCTATAAATTACCTCCAGACTTTCTCTATTTTTGTGGTTGAATTGCAAATAATTTAGTTTAAATTTATCCATTAGGTCTTTTACGCTACATTTTATCGTTTTTAATTCGTTTCCTTGAATTACACAACTTATTAATTGTACATGAAAATCTTGCTTTTTATCCAGATATTCTATCGAGACTACAGATTTTCCCTTTCCTATGTGTTTTGTTTGGCAAATATCTGAACTGAATAGATCTATCGAGACTTATAAAAAAACACAGCATAGTCATCACATCTCAAAAAACACTTACCTAAATTGACTAAATTCCTTACTGCACATATTACACAATACATTAGATCACTTTTACAGACACTTTTACATTAGATCATTAAGCAATATTGCACTATACTTGCAGTGTTTTTTTATAAGTCTCGATAGATCTATTTAGATATTTGCCAAAAAAAATTGGAAATTGTAGCTACTTCTATCATCCACTTAAAAATACTGGCACTCGCAGCACTAAGAATTGTGTTTATTTTGACAACGGTACGTCATTGTTGTTTTCATTATATTTTGTCATTCCAAAATTATATACATGAGGAAAAGTGCAAATACATTTTATCCATATATAAAAATGAGACGGACATACTAAAACTTTTGTTTCTTTCAAAATGTTACTATGATCTTTTTAATTTTGAGCAACTTTTACGAAAAATGATAAACAGGTTCATTTTTCAATTTTTCCATTCTTTTTCGCCAAAAAAACTTGTGGATTGCCGTATATAGGCTGCGGTCGAATTCTCGAGTAAATCCGCAAAATTCGGTAAATGCATTTGCCTTTTTTTGCTGGAGAGTAAGGGAAATAAATGAAGGTAAATCTTTTACGTTTAGATATTTTATTCTTTATTGTTATAAGAATTGAACGAGTAAAAAATAGAAAAAAATGCGTAATTTAACAGAAAACGAACATTAACCCTTAAGGGACACACTATAAAAAAGTTACGTAAGAGACACACTGGGTGATTTTTACCCAGCCATACTTTGAAAGCTAATATCTCGTGATCAAATTGATCAAATTCAATCAATTTTTTTTCAATTAATAGAAAATTTTTTCAAGAACATAAAAACATAATTTTGTTGCGATAAATTAATTAGGTGCAAAAATATTTACAAAAAACTAACGGAACTTTTTTTAAAAATCGTCTTTTTTTTAAATGCTTATATTTCTATCAAAAATGAAAATTTTAACACTCTGTAGGTGACCGATGAAAAGCTAAAGAGTTGAACCTTAAGGTGGTACTATGGGTTTTTCTATCCATTGCAAAAACTATATTTTTTTTTGCAAATAGAAAATAGGAGTTTTTTGAAAACAGCAAAATTGAGGTAAAATCTAAAAGTTGGCTATTTTGCGTGAAAAAACACGTTTATGAAATTAATAATCGATATTCCCTCTTAGGCCAGATACAGTGCGCTTATAGAAGCCGAGCAGTGAGCGTCGTAAAAACAGGTACTGGTAAAAATTACCCAGTGCGTCTCTAACGTCATAAAAACATGTTCATTTCAAAAATTCTTTTTTGTTAAATATCGTGTGTTTGTGTTAAACATATAAGAGTATAATTTTTATCTGTTTGAAGTAAAATATTTATATACAGAGAAACCTCACTATAACGGACATTGACGGGACCAAAAAAGTTGTCCATTGAGATGTGGTGCTTGAACTGAGGATTTGTGATTTTTTTTATAAGAACTTTATTGGGATTCTATTTCTTATCCGATTTTAATGAAATTCAGCATACCCAATGTAAATGGGATTCTTAAATGATTTTTAGATAAAGTTCTGGAATATGGCCAGTTAGGAAGAAACTAGGCCATTTCTTATCCGATCTTGATGAAATTCAGCATGTGCGATGGAAATGGGATTCTAAAAAGATTTTCAGGTGAAGTTCTGGAATATGGCCAATTAGGATGGAACTTGACCATTTCTTATGCGTTCTTGATGAAACTCCAGCATGTACGATGGAAATGGAATTCCAAAATGATTTTTAGATGAAGTTCTGGAATATGACCAACTAGGATAGAACCTGGCTATTTCTTATCCGACCTTGATGAAATCCCGCATGTACGATGGGAATGCGATTCTAAAAAGATTTTCTTAGTTGATTTTGATGAAATTCAGCATGTGATAAGGAATTTTAAAACGAGTTTTAGACGAAGTTCTGGAATATGGCCAATTAAGAAGGAACTTGGCAATTTCTTATCCGATTTTGATGAAATTCAGGAAGTAGGATGGAAATAGGACTCTAAAATTATTTTTAAATGAAGTTCTTGGATATAGCCGACTAGGAAGGAACTTAATATGATTTTATGTATATGATGACCTGTTTTATAAATTATTTTAGAACCCCATTTCCATAGTACATGCTGAATTACACCAAAACCGGATTAAAAAAGGCCAAGTGCCTTCCAAATTGATCATATTCCAGCACTTCGTCTAAAACTTGTTAGAGAATTTCCATTTCTGTTCCTTCATAATTGGCCATATTCCAGAACTTTACCAATAAATCATTTTAGAATCCCATTCCCATCGAACATGCTGAATTTCATCAAAATCGGACAATAAATAGCCAAGTTCCTTCCTAGTAAGCCATATTCCAGAAGTTCACCTGAAAATAATTTGAGAGTACCATTTCCGTCGTGCATGCTGAATTTCATCAAGATCGGTTAAGAAATTGCTAAGTTCCATCCTAATTGGCCATATTTCAGAACGTTATCTAAAAATAATTTGAGAATCCCATTTCCATGGTACATGCTGAAATTCTTCAAAACCGGATGAGAAATGGCCCAGTTCTTTCCTTCTTAGCCATATTCCAGAACTTCATCAAAAACTCGTTTGAGAATCCCATTTCCATCACACATGCTGAATTTCATCAAGATCGGATAAGAAATGGCCAAGTTCCATCCTAATTGGCCATATTCCAGAACTTCATCTAAAAATCTTTTGAGAATCCCATTTTCATCGTACATGCTGAAATTCATCAAAATCGGATGAGAAATGGCCCAGTTCTTTCCTTCTTGGCCATATTCCAGAACTTCATCTAAAACTCGGGTGAGAATCCCATTTCCATCGCACATGCTGAATTTCATCAAGATCGGATAAGAAATGGCCAAGTTCCATCCTAATTGGCCATATTCCAGAACTTCATCTGAAAATCATTTGAGAATTTCATCAAAATCGGATAAGAAATGGTCAAGTTTCTTCCTAACTGGCCATATTCCAGCACTTTATGCAAAAGAATCCCAATCCCATTGGGAATGCTGAATTTCATTAAAATCGGATAAGAAATAGAATCCCAACCACAAATCCTCAGTTCAAGAGACACCTCACTTCAATGGACAACTTTTTGGTCCGGTCGATATCCATTGTAGTGAGGTTTCTCTGTATATACATATTTTAGTTCAAATGGACTAAAATTATATAAGTTTAACACAAACACAGAATATTTAACATAAAGAATTTTTTAAATGAGACGTTTTTCTAACGTAAGAGACACACTGGGTGATTTTTACCCATACCTGTTTTTACGACGTTCATTGCTCAGCTTCTATAAACGCACTGTATCTGGCCTAAGGAGGGATATTAGTGAACATTTCAAACTTCCCTAATCCACTGGCCCGATGGTCCAAGTACCACGCGTTTTAAAATGGCGCGCGTTAAAACAGAAGACCTGGGTTAATTTAACCCAGTGTGTCTCTTAAGGGTTAAAAATCTAAATTTACCGCAGTAAATGATTTACCCGAGAATTCGACCGCAGCCATAGTATTAAATAACACATTTTAAATATGCCTCTTCATAATGGAAGGAAATAATAAAAAATTTAATACTTTTATCCTACATCTTCTGTCGTTTAAAATAAAGCAAAACATTAAATCTGTGGCAATATGACATAAGGGAATAACACGTGTTACCCTTTTACGTATTATTTCAAATTCAAAATCTCCATATTCGAATTCATATCATATCAATTTTTTGTAATAATCCAGCAACAACAAACAACCGTAATAATCATTTAAAAAAGCAAGAATTCAAAAAACTCATACGATTTTGAACGACTCTTAATTTTAAAAACGTTTTCCTGAAAAATACGAATATTAGAATTAAAAGATCCAAGCCAATCTCTTTCAGAAATATTTTGAAAATATCAAAATTTCATATTTTGTGAGACGAATTGGAACTTACAACAAATTTTGGAATCTCACGTTTCAAAAACTACAAGTTTATAGTAAATGTTAATTCGATAATTTAAATATTTAACTTTAATCCAATCAATATTTTTAATTAAAATTGCAGCACATTACCAATTGAAACTGTTTGTTTCAAAATAATATTTATATCGAGAATAATTTTTTGAGTAAACTTTAATATTTGCATAAAATTAAAAATTGGCAATCAATATTTTTATTTAATTTAAATTATAATTTGGCTTAAAAAACAGAAGTACACAACCCTCCCATTAAAAAAATTCAAAATTTTCATTTTTTAATTTTTTAGTTTTTGTTGTAACAAACCGATTCTTTTTCACAAGAATAACCTGTTGTATGTACTTAAATGTAAATTATGTGAGCGTATAGATGTGTTTTTAAAATAAATGTACGATATTGATTTTTTATTATTTAAAATGTTGTATTACTAACCAAATTAATGCTTGATTAAATTTCGAAGTTTTATTTACAGATTACCAAAAAATAATAATATTAATAATAATAATTAATAATTTTGAAAAAATATTAACAAATGTTTATGTCTATTGAACAAAGTACACCACACTGTTTGGCTTTTATATTGATAAGCTTTTGCCTTCCTACGAAATATCAAAGTACATATATCTGCACTTCTATAATTTTAAAATTGCCTAGAATTTTCACATCCTTCTCAAATACAATACCTTGCAGGACGATAACTTGGTGGCACACGAAATAATATGACTTTCAATTTATATGTGTTATAGGGTCAATAGAAGAACAAGAATACTTTGGTGAAGTGTTACTAGGTATTAAACAGGTGATACAGAATCATTTGCGCGAGGTGCAAGGAAAATTCCAGGAACGATTTCATGATTTGGAGTTGGAGGTGAAACGACGCGATGACATAATATCACAACTACAATCAAAGATACAAGAGCTCGAAGGGCATCATAGCGAACGAAGTTTAATGACTAAAATCGACGAGGTGGAACGAGAAAAACTAGGATCTTCGGGGACCGGAAGTACTGGATCTTCTGTTGAACTACCGTTTATGGTAAGATGATGTTAGAATCTATTTTTTGTTTAACCGTTACGCCATAATTTTTAAATTTTATGATTGTAGCGCGGTGATTCACTGGACACAATATTTGCATCATCTCCGCCGTCAGATTCTGGCCGGCCGCGTTCCAAATGTCGAAACCGTAAACGAAATTCACCACGGCATCGAGAACGTGATTCTGACAATCGAACCTGGGAAGAGAGTAGCGATCAGGAGAGCATGGAAATGCAAGATCTGCCACGCTCAATTAGTCCATATCGAGGAATGCTAGTTGCCGATATAACAGGAAATTTAACCCGAGTCTCAGACAGTGTCATACTAGACATGAACGATGATGAGGTGGAACATTCAAGTGCATCCTCATCGTGTGATTCACAACTCGACGATGATCCCGGTGACTTGCACTGTGACGATTGGGAAATCAAAATGTTAGCGGCCGAACTAGATCGGCGTGAAAGTAAAATGGAAGAAATGGCCTCCGAAACAATAAGCGGAGGTGGCGAACATACTGGCCTGCTGAGACGACGACGAAAACGTAGTGACACGGACACCGAATGTAGTGAAATCGAAGCTGAACTATTGACAAGACCACGTGCCGCAAGCCTGGACCAACACAATCCCAGGCGTACAACACCAAAATTACGAGGTGTATTTAAGGCAATGAGTTTTGATCGTGACAAAGATAGACTCTGAGAATTAAGATGTGAAATCTGTATGTTCGCTAGTATTCAATGAATTCGACAACAACAACAAAAAACAAAAAAGTAAAAAAAAATATTTTAAAAATCAGCTTTATTAAAACAAAATAAATTGTAAATATTTATATTAATTATAAATAATAACAAAAAATTATTTTGAATAATTTTTTCTAGTTATTCCTAAAACCTAAAATTAATTAACATAAATAAGCAAAACATTTTAATTTTGTAGTAAATTTTTAAATTATTATAACAACTAACTATTTATTATAACATAATTATTTAATAAAAAATAAAATAAAAAAAAACAACAACAAACAAGATTTAATAAATTTAATTAATTAGAGAGACATTACACAATAAAATATATTTTGCATATTTAAAATTAATTAAATTTAACAATATTCGAATGAAAATATAAATAAAATTAAAAAACATTAAAAAATTAAAATTTAAAAATGAATAAATTTTTAGGTTCATTTTTTGGATTTTTGTGTATAATAATTAAATTATTTATATTAAATATTATGAAAAACAAAACAAAAAATTAATAAAACTATAAAAATCTAAAACAATTTAATTACAAATTAAACAAATTATTAACAAATTCTTTTGTTATTTTAATTAATTTTGTTTATCAATATAATGCAGGTGAATTATTTAAGCACTCCATCTAAATTATTCTATTATGTTTTATTAATAAAACTTTATCACGGTATTATTTTAAACCAATTTTCCCAACCAAAATGAATTTTTGGAAACAATTTATTAAGTTAGAGCTTACATATATTTAGAGCGTTAACAAACTTCTCGTATTCTTTCATTGTAATTTGCCTATAATTTAAATTATTTCGACCAATATTTTCTCAAATCACAAGTAAGTTCTCCCGTTTTCCAGAGTTCGTATTACTCTTAACCGCGGTCGCCCAATAATTATTTGCCTATTGTGCGAATATAAATAATGAAAATTTACTTTTTATTTACCATTTGTTTCATGTCTACTCGATTTATTACTTTAACCAATCATCTACGTTGGTCGACATTTCCTATTCACCTAGCTTGTATAGTTTTCGATGTGAGTGGTTTACAAGAGGCATATTAAGCAGTTAAATATTTCAACGTTTAGTTAAAGCAAAAAATATACTCGTTATTGGTTTTACTGTAGAGTGGCAAAAAAGAGGTTTACTTCATGTTCACATGCTAATAATTTTGCATCCAGATGATGCACCACGTTCTACTGATGATTACGACTTAATTGTCTCAGGAGAAATTCCTGATCCTAATGAATTTCAAGAACTCTATAATAAAGTCGGAAAGCTTATGATCCATGCGGTGTAGGATTTAATAGTCCCCGTGTGGTGTATGATTTAATAGTCCATGTATGGTTGACGGAAAATGTTCGAAAATGTTTCCGAAACAGCTTTCTCAATCCACATTAGAAAACAAAACAGGCTGTCATTATAAACATAGACAATCAATTCATTATATGAGCCGTTTATTTTGAAAGTGGAATATGTCACTTTTTCAAAAATCAAGTTAATGATAACAATAGATAAATGACAGTATAACCTTTCTAACGGTAAATAATTTATTGTCAAAACAAAAAAAAATGAAACCCTAACACTTGTGCAAAAAATAAAAAAATTCAAAATCCCATATGTGTTTTCATTTATTGTTTTTCTATTATTTCAATATCTCTTTCAACAAAACATTGGTTTATTCCACTTTCAAAATAAACGGCTCATATTGAAAAAAAATGTTGCATTAGATAATCGATGGGCAGTACCGTATAACTCTTTTTTGTTATTAAAATATAATGTTCATATTAATGTAGAAATACGTAGTTCAGTGCAAGCCGTAAAATATCTCTACAAATATGTGTATAAATTCCATGATAGAAAGGCCATGAAATCTCAACGAAATTCAAGCTTATATCTCGATGGCAGATGAATATCAGCATCTGAAGGAATATGGCGTATTTTTGGATTTAAAATTCATGGAGAGTATCCAAAAATATAGAGATGGGCTGGATACTTAGATAATCATCAATATGTTTATTTTAATTCTACCTCTGGAATCAATAACGATAGTAACCTAAATACAACTTTAAAAGCTTATTAGTTACCAACCAATATTGGTATTCAATTTGATGCATTAATGGAAAATTCGGGCATTATAGAAATTGAAAAGTTATTACAAATAAATGGAAGTTCACTATCAAAATTTCCATCAATGCCAGTTCCTATAAATAATAGCAAATGTATTAATACAGTCCGGTTCGGTAAGATAAATCGAAGAAAAATTTGCCCATCAATTGATAATAATTTATTAAATACAAATATTTCACAACTAAATATTGAACAAAAGCAACGATTTAGTAATTAGGAGTCTTGATAACAACAGTAATCAAGTAATTTTTGTTAATGATCCAGGTGGCACTGGAAAACATTTTTATATAATATATTGCTTGGTGCAGTACAACAAAAAGATGTTATATCGTTAGCTGTTGCATCTTCAGGCATAGCGGCTCTTCTGTTAGATGGTGGTCGTACGGATCATTCTTGATTTAAAATCCCGGATGATATAACAAAATCCCGAAAACCATTTTGAGGGAAAATTATAGTGTTAGGTGGTTAGGTTTGAGTGGCTGCTATCGCACACTTAGGCCAGCAATGGCCCGTTGTGATGTGGTTAGGTGGTGATTTCAAACAAATGTTACCTGATGTTCCACATGGATTCCGAGCCACTATAGTTAATGCCTGCAGAAAACGGTCATGCCTATGGGATGACATAAAAACTATTAAATTGCAACAAGGTATTGCTCAAAATTTGAATAGTTTTATTTCTAAAATTTACCCAAATTTTAATGAGGCAAATTTTTTTCGAGGCTTTAATATTAGCACCAATAAATGATCAAGTTGATGGAATAAACGAAAACGTTTTATCGAAGTTTTCTGGTCAACCAGTTGTATTACTCAGTGCAGATTGTTTGTCTGATGAGAACCAGGCTAATATATTGTATATCCAACAGAATATTTGAATTCACTGAATTTGACAGGTATACCACCACATAAATTGGTATTAAAAATTGATTAATAAAAGAATAATGGCTTATGTAATGGCACCAGATTAATACTACGTAAAATTTATAGATATTGTATTGAAGCCACAATTACAACAGGTAAACAAATCGAGACTATACTATTCTGATTCCGAGAGTTCAGTTTGTATCACAGGAAACCCAATTTCCTTTTATCTTACGAAGTAGACAATTTCCAGTTCGCCCGCAGCTTTTGCGATTTTGATAAATAAATCTCAAAGACAATCAATCAAGAATGTGGGAATTTTTTTACCTTCTCCTGTGTTTTCTTATTGGCAACTATACGTCGCATTATCACGTGTAAGTGGATCCATAATATATGTTTCTATGGCGTTCGTGATCATAAGACACAAAACATTGTATATAAAGAAATGTTTAATAAAAAAACTTATAAAAAAAAAAATTATCCATAGGTTTTGAGGATTGCAGGACTGCGAAACCCTTTATTAATGTTTATTACTACGGCCTGTTAAATAAAGTTTGATAAATTTTTGGTTTTTGCTAAATGAACCGAAGTCGATCTGTCGAACCTTACTTATAAATTCAACAGCCCCACGATTGCAATTCGGAATGTTTGTTCCCCTAAATATTCCAAATTTGTGGTGACTATGAACTTGATAAATAGTTAATCTACGATACCATTTATTAAGTGCGCAGTCACGTTTATAAATTCCTACGCATAGGAGCCACAGGCTACTAAGATGGATTATAGAAGGGTATATGTGTTTTGGCGAAAAATGTTTCGCAAATGAAAGTTTGATCAAATTACTTTTAGTAAAAAAAACGTTTGGCAAACATTTCTTTGGCAAAGAAGTATGAATGGTAAATAAACTTTTAACCAATTATTGTCCGGTAAAATATTCTTTAGCAAAAATTTTCATTCAAATCTCCATTTTCCAAATAATTTTAAATTTTCATTTTCAAGCAAAAATTTTTTATTAATTCCGGTGAGCAGCAAACCTATCAAATTTCATCAACATCGTTTTAAAAATAACCAAGTTCCATCAATTTCATCTGAAAATCATTTAAGAATCCCATTTATGTACATCGTACATCTCAAATTTAATCATTATCAATTAAGAAATACTAGCGAAGTTACAGGTTAATTGGCCATATTCCAAAAATCATTTAAGAATCCCATTTCCATCGTACCTGTCGAGTCTTATCATAATTGGTAAAGAAATAGCCAAGTTACATGCTAATTTGGCATATTCAAAAACTTCATCTAAAAATCATTTAACAATCCCATTTCCACTGAACCTGTTAAAATTTATCATAATCCCGAAATGAATGGCCAAGTTACTGGCTAATTCGCCTTATTCCAAAAATGAATTCAAAAATCATTTAACAATCCCGTTTCCACTGTACCTGTTAAATTTAATTACAATCGGTTAAGAAATAGCCAAGTTACAGCAAACTGTTATCCATCTTCCAAAAATGTATCCAAAATCATTTAAAACTTCTATTTACATCGTACCTATCTAATTGATACCAGCTTTTTTGATTAAACGTACATTTGCCATTCAATTTGTTTTGTTATATTATATTTGCCAAATATGCAAATTTGCCAAAGATATTTTGATGAAATATAACTTTGTCAAATGCCGTTTGTGAGTTAAACGACTCCCATTATAGAAATTCTGAAATATTGACACACCGAGTGAAACGAGAGTATAAAAGTAATGAATCATTTTTATTTTCGGATTTAACTTAAGTTTTATCCTGTTTATAAAAGTGTATCATTTTTAAGTGGTATCTCTCACAAAATGATATTAAGCTGATTTGTATTTCCCTGAAACATTGGGATATACATAGCTAATCATTTATACAGAAATTAAAGAGAAAAGACAGTGAGAGTAATCTTGTACGAAAACCCTATAATAGTCCAATTCTAATAGGCATATGTCAGTCTAATAACGTTTACTACTTGATTTATAGGAGTGAGGGCTAACAGTAAGAAATGAGAGATTTTCTGATGCCAAAATTCAAATTTTTCTTCGAAAAGTTTGTTTATAACTGCATTGTCGCCAAACAGGCTTTCCGGATTCCTAGTTTGAATATATTGGAGTTTTTCAAATCAGTTTTCTAAACTTTCTTTGAAAAGAATTTGATTGTGCGGCCCGATCATTTTAAAATTTTAACAGTGCATGACCTCCTTATCTGATCGTACCCAAAAACGGAAGATCTTGAGTTACATTTTTGAATTTTTTACTTACAGATAGGATACAATTTTATGAAATAATACATAACAAGTTATGACGTCACATATTTCATTTGTTGATAATTGCTGCCTGAATATGAATCTATTTTTATTGGCCGTTTTACCGACATAAGTTTCCCCAAGTAGATATTTTTGGCGAATAATACATATTTCTAAAACATTCTAAAATTCAGCAAACGAACGAGAATTGCTAACATGGTGTTGTCATTCGTTACCATTCAATCGTAGCCATGATCCAATAGCGGAGCTGGCCCGGGAAACCTTTTTAAACCGGTCTTTTAAAACAAAAGCTATGTTTTCATTATTTGATGCCCTAAGCACGGCAACTAGTACATTGCCCTCTACCACTTTAACCAAATTAGTTGACTTTTTGTAAGAAATACACTAACCGATTCTACTTTTACCGCATATTCATAAGACGTTGAAGTGGACTTGCCCATCCCTAGTCCCATTAACTTAAAAACATTGATGAACCATCAGAATTCATTTTGAATTCTTTCAAAACTGAATTTATTTTAGAACGTAGGCTTGGAATAACATTTTTAAAATTTAAATAAAATTCTTAATCATAGTCAACAATTTAGAATTCAATTTTATTTTAAATAAAATAATGGCAATATGGACAGAAGTTGAACAATTGATTATACATATTTGCAAATAAGTAATTAACTTTTTGGTAAAATTTGATAGAATTCAAAATTCATTCTATTTGCATAACTAACAATGTCAGTTAAATCATTTAACTTTGAGAAATTCTAAATTTCATATAGCCGAATTGATCGTAATTAATCAATTGAGAGATTTCGCAAAATATAAACTTAAATTGAACTTCAGTTGTAAAATCGGCCGCTCGAATTTACTTATTTCATATTCTTTCCATTAATTAAAAGTTTTTTATTTAAATGACGATGAGCAATCGAACTACTATACTACAACATTTATTGAATTCTGTGATTTTTTTAATTTATTGTTTTCACCTTGCTTTTCGTTGCTTTGAAAATGTTTGAGCTCTGGTGTCTGAGAAATTGATATTTTGAATTGTTCAATCATAATAAGTTTCTCTTTTAACGCATAGATGCAGGAGCGGTATCATGAAATCTGGTGCCGGTAGAATTTTGTTGGAAATCGCCCAGTTTTACATAAAACGGTATCATGAACACCGCTTTCGCGGTAAATTTACATCAAAAGTCGTCTGTTAGAATAATTAGTTTCTATTAAGGACTATTTTGATACAAATTAAAAAAAAAGTTTAACCCAAGTCAGTCGTTTGGCATTGAGGGCAATGATATTACTGATTTCTAGCAAGAGCTGGGGCTGGATTTAAACTTATCGGTACCGAACAAGTTGCTTCCTTACCATGTAACTATTTTAAGAATGTAATCAAAAACTGCGCTCTAAGTGAATTAAAACAGCAGTGGCTTGTTGCTACAGCTACCCCATTGCGAAACTTGTTATTAGGGGACCTAACTTGAGTGCCACTTGCTTTGATTGATCTCTCGGCAGGAACCAGTTGAAAGTCTTGATTACGACTCTTACTGGGCACGGCCATTTTAAAATTCACCTTTAGCGCATGGGGCTGACTCAGATTGCTGTGTGCGAGGTTTGTCTTAAAGACAATGATGACTGCATTCACTTCGTTTTCTGCTGACGTGTTTTCGATGGAGTTAGGTTGAAAATATTTGATTCTAGATCTGTTGTTGGAAATCAGCTGTCTTCCTTGTCTTGGCCTGAACTACTTCAGTTTATTAAGGCTGCAGCATGCGTTCGCGATTTAGGATAGAATCATTCTGGTTTGTACACATTCTGGTTGAAACACAAGTGTATTATCTTTATTTATTTATTTTGACAGTTACATACCAAAATATATAGCAACTTATAAAAATATTTATACACTGAACGAGAATTTGCTCAATATTTTTATCGACCAAGTTCATGATACGGTTCCTTTTTCGGACGGTTTTGCTAGCGAGGACATTGTATAAACGACTGGCATTTCCGACCGGATTTTATGATCCCACCCCAATTGTTGCTTCTCAAAATTGAAATGCTAGACTCCTTTGGTCTTCTGAGCTGTTCGCTATAAAATTGCAGTCAATTTTGATGTATTTTGCTAAGGAGCTGTCAAAATAACTGTGGGTTTCCACTTGGGATGCCTTTGCGAATAATCGCAATCTGTTTTAAATTTTTTCACACGGATAGTATACATTGAAAAAAATACATATCGGTATATAAATTTGTCTACGCAACCATAGACAAATTTACAATAGATTGAATGCTAGATAACTTCATTGTGATTTTTTGTGTTAAGGAAAACAAATAAACGTCAAAATGTTCATATCTTTTTGTATGAAGTGGCACAGATGCAATTTTATTTCTATAATTACAGACATACATTAAATATTTTTTAATAAAAATTTAATTGAAATGTATTCATTTTATGTCATTTTAAAATAAGCAAGTAAATTTTTTTGTGAAAAGCGTGTGAAAAATTAAAACATAAAAAGAAGGCAAATTCGTATTCTTTAGGTTTAATCTTGTGCCGTTTGAGTTTTTTGTGTGGTTATTTTTATTAAAATTAAGTTATTTTCCTAACATTTTAAGTTAGCTTCATATAAACTGCTGTTTGTTTTCTTTAACACTCAAAAAAATTTGACATATTTTGGCTGTCAAATAATCGATCTATACGATTTGCAATCAAAAGTAGTCATGCCTACATCTTTTTCCATTGCAAATTTTGCATTTACAAAAAAAATAAAAATTTCCCTGATTTTGTTTAGGAACATTTTCAACCCTGCGATAAACAAAGCAAGCTGAAATATTTTTCCTATGTGAATACATTATTGTTTTTATTATGATTTTTTATTGACGTCTAGAAATGTCTAAATAAACAAAATTATTTCGTAATACAAATGCAAAATTTTTCTAACACAGTGACATGAAACAAAAAATTTCCCTTTGCGAATATTCGCAAAGCATCCAAGTGGAAACCATAGTTAATAAATAATAAAAAACAAATTTGCGTTTCTTTTGCGATGGGGCATGGTTATAGTAACAATATTCGCCGCTGTTTTAGAATGCAGCACCCTCGGTAAAGGTTAGTATATCAAATGTCATTAGTGTTTTGTATCGAAAATGTATGGTGAATTTAATAAAACAAAAGAATTTGTATATTTTAAAATGTTTATAAGTCGTTTATCGACGCGTTCGTACTTCGTAGGCGTAAAATTAAACGTCAAACTTTATTGTAACCTTTATCTCGACGGTGATGACATCTGATGTGCGAAACAAAAACAAACTCTTTTTGCATGCCCCATTGACTTATGTTAATTTTTTGTAGGTTTAAAATAAAAAGTCCATAATCGATTTAGTTTTTCATCATCAATTCGAATTTTATTTAGTGTAATTGAAATAAAAATTCTAGTTTTTTATAAAAATATGTTCTGTGCATAAAAATACAGAACAAGAGTTTTTTTTCTAAAATATTTTAAAATATTCACCTGTAATTTGTATTTATTTGGCCAAATTCATTAATTATGAAACAAATAAATTCATTAAACAGATTGCAAGTGTGTCAAAATAAGAACACAGCTAAACATATACCCCACTATACGTAAACTACCACGCTGAAACCGAATCCGAGGTCCAAATTGCTCTAACATATCAAGGTTTTCTTCTAACTTCAAAAAATAAGCGAAAAATGGTATAATTGCACAACACAAACCCAACAACCCAATAAAATCCCATTAACCATCCTAATTCATTAGCCCCATAACCCGTGTGGATCAAGGCACCTCAACGTGGTGACGGTGGGCGACAGAGTGGTTCCGTAATCCAGCAGATTTCCTGAATAAAGACGTTGATGCATGGCTGGCACACGGAAAAAATGTACGATGCAGGGAGTCGGAACCGCGCAGTATCGGCTGCTGGAAGGGTGAGAAATCGTGCTCGCAGGCGTCGTCATCATGTGACCGCAGCTACGTAGAGATGGGTACTTTAGCCACTAAAGAGTATAAAGCTTCGACACCTAATGCAACCAAAATATCTACTAGCTCACACAAACCTGATGATCTTAACAAACCTGATATGTTTTGTTATGTTTGGGGTATGTATGAACCAGCAATATGAGTTGGAGTTCGGAGAACAATCACTGAAGATGTTGTCGATGCATACAGATACTGTTTCTCATCAGAAATATCACATCAGAGGGTTGATTCTGATGAACTTACAATTTTTCATTGACATTTATAGTAGTTTAAAGCAGAATCCACATAGCACGAAATTATTTAAAAATTAATTTTTATAACCACATATTTTATTTAACTTCCCCATGTATGATATATCATACCACCGCATACTCAACGCTGTAATTCCAATACGCTTTTGATAATAACTTTTTGTTCTTACTATTTAAATTAGCAAGCATATTTAGTTTGCAAAACATGCATTATCCAAAATATTCATATATTTTAAAACCGTTATTTATAAGAAAAACGTTTCCCTTCCATCTTCGATTCTTTAAGTGTGTCTATTGGCACGGTCAACAGGTAACAAGATCAACATTTTCCGTTATGTTTTTATATTTTTGAGTTAGTTTGGAGTATTTTTAATGGCGTAAGATCAATGCCGACAAAAAATATTGAATAGCGGGCATAAGGCACGTAAATATGACTAGTTTGCGTATGATACATCATACTTCGGAATAAAATGGGCCAAGCAGATCTCAAGCCGTAAAGTATCAGAGCACTGTATGAAGGATTAGGACTTCAGTGCAAGGATTTTGTTCAAAAAACGAGACTTGAGAGTTCCGATTTTCGTGTACGTACTAGATATTCAACAGTAAATATTATTGTTGTTTGGTTTAATTTTAACATTATCGTACATCTAGTAAGCCGATAAAAATTGCAACTCTCAAGTCTCGTTTTTTGAACAAAATCCATGCACAGATAATATTTTTCCAACCATTAGAAAAGCTATTGGGCTAAACGCTAAAGTTCGCTTCAATGTGTGCAACATTTCATAGAATTGGTTTTGACGGCTTAAACCATATTTGTGAATAAAAATATCATTTTTTTTATTGAATTATGAATTATACAAATAAGTGAGATTTTGTTCAATACAATTTTACTTTTCCCACTATTCAAGTTTTGTTGTTGTTTCTTCCCAATGTATGATTTATCAAACCGACCCCTGCGTTTCTTTGGCAAGACATTTTATTTTTATTTTTTTCAAAATTATGTTTTTTAACCATAAATATGATTGGCATGTGAATTTGAGTAATATTGTGCAACTAGAACATAGTTCGGGTATGAATGGTTAAACAACACACAGAACAAGAGTTACCAAAATTAAAATTAATGCCAATTTCGTCGATGTCGATGCAAAAGCGTGTATCTACACATTTGCTATTTCTTCGAGAAATGAGAAAAACGAGCGAATTTACCATATTAGGTACACAAACAAACAAAATTGATTAGTTCTTCACTCTTGAACGTTTTATTATCCAATTTAATTTAAAAACCAGCAAACTTTTTACCAATAACACGATTTTGACAAATTTTGTAGATACACGCTTTTGTATCGTCACCGACTAGTTGTTTCAATTTGTCACATTATTTTTGGGACATTTTGAGAATTCACTTTATCAGAATCGATTTTTAGTACTCACAGTTATATTATCATTTTATAGCAGTTAACATTTTAGTACAAAGTCACATAAAAATGTCATTTGTTACTTGATCTGAATCTACTCCCCCCCCCTCCCCCCACGGAAACAAACAGGCGTTATGTGGTTTTATTGGGTTGTTGGGCGTATGTTGTTTAGTTATACAATTTTTTGCCTATTTTTGTAGAAAAGGAGGATTACGTACGTATAGTAGATATTTTTAGTTCCTCCTAGCCGTCGTATTATCACCGGGTTCATAGCAGCCATTAACTGCGACAAATAGAAACTTCCAGAAGGCACTTGTGCTATTTCGACCAATGTATTTGCTTCGTCTTTTGTCTTCCCAATGGTTTGTCGCATCCGTTACTTCCTCTCCAAAATCATGATGGTATGCGTTTAACCCTTCATTCTCCATTGTAAAGTACCTTTATTACCATCAATGGGCAAACCTCGCTTCTCAAGTTCCCACAACCACACTGCTGCCACCAATTGTTACGTTTTTGTCTTGCCAACCAAAGTTCGAATCACTGGACTATGAATGAAACAAACCACTTCAATTTTCCACAAACTAATTTATTTATTCAACACAAAAAGTTGTTAACAATAATTCACAAAATCACTTATCATAATATTCGTCCTATTTTACAATCACTTATAATTTTTATATCGCACTAAATCACTTTCTAAATCCCTCGGTTTATTATTTACACTGTCGCTTCCCAAATATGAATAATCCAATTCGATCTCATTCGCCTTATTATATGATCAAACCAAACTTCTAGAAAATGAAAACTTCACTGCTGAATTTCACTTTGCGGTAAGCAGTTTAGCTAGCGAAATGGGGGTTTTCGTATTAGAATACAGATGTCTTTATTTTATCTCTACACATTTTTCACTTTATTTTTAACTTCCCGGACGATAAATGTGAAGCTAAATTTTGACGTTTCATTCAATTTTTTTTTTATTCAATTTTAATTTTGTTGTTAAATTTCAAATTGAAGTTATCTGATATAAAATTTTACGAGAATCGTCAAACTAAATTTTCACGTTAGATTTATCTTCCTATTTTTGGAGACCAGTGAAAATTTCATTTCACTTGAACAGCGTACTAGACTTTTTCCAGTAAAGGTTGATACGCAGCTCGAGCTAAGCTGAATTTTGAGCCAAACAAAATGTGTAGAAATAAATTTTGAGACTTCTCAAATTTGTAATTTTTTTTAATGGCGCCTAGTTTATGAATATTAAATAATATTTTTTGTAAAATGTTGGTGTTTTTTAATGATTTAAGAGTTTTGGGTTTTTTGTTTTTTGTGTGTTAATTAATAGAGAGTCTTGTGTTATTTTTGTATTTTGTGTTTTGGGCACTTGATACTGATTGCTCTTAATCAATTTCCACTATCTCTAATTCTTTTCAATATATCAATTATTCAGTATCGAAATCTTCAATTAAGTATCGAATGTCGTTATAATCCATATTATAAAAACATTTAAATAATCACAGGTCTACTATTAATCAAATTACAACAGAAATGATTATTTTGAAATTGATAAATAATGTCAAAATTTAGCGTACAATTAATGTTTCGTGCTTTTAATTTGCTGTGAAAAAATGTGGAGACTTTAAATGGTGACATCTATATTACAATCCGCAAGATATTATTTTAAAGAATTTTTCGCGTGAACTCCATATCGGTTAGCGAAATTTTTTATTTTGACTTTAGCTAGCTAAATTTTACGTCAAATTTATATGGACATTTTAGCTTAACTCGAGTTGGGTACCGGCCTTAAGAATAGTCTAGCAAAATGTATTGCAATTTTATCATGGAAAATTTCCATTTTAGCACATTAATCCTTACGTTATTCAGTAACTTATTCTATTCTACCCTAGGTGTCACCTTATCAATATTTGTATAGTACCTATACCTACCTGGATCCAATTTTTGATAAATGTAAACTAAACTCCACTTTTGTTATATTTATGTAAATTAGTTTTTGTTTATTTATATTCACTAAATATTTGCGACGTTATTATTTTGTAATTATTTAATTATTTATTAATATTTATATTTTTGTACTCTAAAATAAATCAAATTAAATTAATCACCAATATCTTATAGTGCGCTAAATCCAAATTTCTCTTTGGTATAATCAGACAACTCAGAATATGAGCCGTGATACAAGAAAAAATTCAATGGTTGGCCAAATAACTTAATACTAATACTAACTTAATGTTTATTTCATTTTTATCATTTGGTCGAAATGAGATTCCTTTTTACAATGCGTTTATATGAGTGTTTTCGGCTATCAATTCGTAAAGTGTGTCACTAAAATACTTTTCGAAATATGACAAGGGTGTCGTTATTTCTCTGGTGTCATCACATACATCAGTCTGTATCATCACATAGTACATCATCGAAATTAAAGAAATTCGTATTACTTGGCTGAACTTCTTCCTCACTGGAATCCGAATCATCGATTTCCATTAAAACACCGAGCACCTCAGTGTTCCTCAGTTAATTTTTTAGCCATTTTTGGTTCGTACTTCTGTTGAGAAATTATTTAAAATTTTGATAATTTTATATTATTATCAGAAATTTTAACACAAATAAAAATTAAAATGTAAAACATACCTGAAAAATTAATAACGTGACGATTTTTAATAAAAATACAAGTGTGAGGGAAAGTGGGTAAAAGCGTAAAAAGTTTTGAATTTTTGGCCATAAGATTAAAAGTATTGAGTTTCCGGGAATAAAAGTTACCCACGTAAAAACACAATTTCTTTATCCACAACCATAAAAATTGCATTTACCACTTTTTTACATTAAAACTGTTAAACAAAATATTAGAGAAGGCCAAATATTACAATCGTCCTTCACATTGTACCAAATGGAACATAACAATGTCTAAAGACGATTGTAACATAATCAAAATGAACAAATAGATCTAAAGTATTAAATTAAACTGGCCCACAGGAGGGGTCTTTTGCTTTCTCTTAAGTCCCAATAACTCATTTTTGGCCATACAGATTTTTTTATTTGAACTTTTTAATTTTTAAATCGCAATATTCAGCATTCAAACTTAATTTTTGTTTTAAATTATTGGTATCGGTTTCAAATTTAATATTAACTCTTACGTTTACGTTGTATAATTCTATCAAATTCAAAATTCGTCACAAATAACATCTACTTTTCTGTTTATTAACTCTTAAAAAACTTAAACCTCAATTTTACATTGCATAAAAAAAACTAAAAGTGTTCGTGATCTTGAAACTTTTTTTTAAGTTCTCTAGTCTATCCCCTTTCCAACGCTATGAAATATGCCATAAAAACCATTTTAAATACTTCACCAAATCACAAAATTTGTGTATCGAAACACATCAGCCTGATATTCGACATTGACTGGTTTTTGCTTAAATACCTTACGCTAAGTAGGCAACAACTACTATCTCACTCTTCCGCAGTAAAATCTGTCACCTATCCCTATATCATACATTTCAAAATGAATCTTTATTTAAAAATTATAAATCTTGCTCAAATTGTTGACCTCCGTTGCGTATGCACACGCGACATCTGCGCCTTATTTCCACTATAGTGGTGCGTAAACGCATTGCGACTTTAATTTATCGAAATCCGCTTCAATGCGTTGTACTAAATCGTCCCTAGATTGAACTTCCGTGACATATACCAGGGCTTTGGCCCGTCCCCAGTCGTAAAAATTTAACGGAGTTAGGTTTGGGAAAAGTGGAGACCATGAATTTAAGAATACGTCATATAGGTACTCCCTGATGGTTAATCTCCAGTGTGATGGACAACCGTCATTTTGAAGAACAATAGGTCTGATTTCATTGAAAATTGGTACGTGTGCAACCAATTCGGGCAGAATACTTATCAAAACGAAGGGATCATCCACATCTGTGTGCAATAACAGACGCCAACAATACTGGACGCGGTTGTCAAAGCCATGATTCTCCAGACCTGCAATAAATAAAATACATACGGTGAATGTATATGTAATAAAATATATGCGGTGAAGCAAAAAGGGGTTCGTCTAAATTTAAATTTGACGCGCTATTTATTGTTAAGCTAAATTTATTTAACATCAAACTAACATTTTTAGTTCAAAACTTGATATAAAAAATATTTGGCTCAACCTATTTATACGGAGCGGTATCGGGAGCCCCCATTTTATATGACGGCCCTCGATAGCAGCTATAAAAAAGGAGACAACCATTTTATTTTTATCATAATTTCGTAAGCTTCTATGCTAACAACTTTTACTAAAGTTATTTTAAAGGTCTGTTCAATTACTTGAAAAAAGGTCTAAAAAGTTGCCCTCTAAAATTCGTCGTTTTTCCGTTATTTAATGGTGAAAGGATCGAATTCAGTTAACGACGAACAAACAGTCACCTTCAATGAGCCACAACTCGGTTCGTGTTGCATCTACAGCAATAAAACAAAAATCAATCGATTTATTATTTCATACGATAATTGTTTAATAAAACGTAAGGTTTTCGAATTCGTGCAAAATCGCTCTAAAACATGCATTTTTAGATTAAAAGATTAGAAAAATATTGATTTATCGAAAAAACTTCATAGAATATTTTTTTACTTATAATTCATCCCTCTATCGATTTCTGCAGTTATTTTGAGTGTACTAATTTTCACCTCCGAGAGAGGGTGGCATGCACCCCTAGAATACAAGCACACATCGACGCTATATAACTTTTGTTCCTTGAACCATTCCCTACTTACTGTCCAAATTTCACGTCAATCGGTGTTGTTCGTATAAGAATTCTGAGTGAAAAACCGTCAAGCACTGGACTAATTCCAGTTATTTTTCCAAACAAACTAAAAATGAATATTTCTCGAATAAGAAGCGCAAATACATATATCAATTTCACCCTATTATAGTTGTGCACATTCCTATTCTAAAGTGCCCTAAACTTATCTTTTTTAATAATTATTGATTTAAGACATAATAATTTCTAAAATTTTTTAGAAAAAGTTTATCGGCGAAAACTTGGACTACAACTCAACGGGAACAAAATTATACGGTCCCTGCAAAATACCTTTTGCCTATAAAATTAATTTACTTCAGCAAAAATGTAATTTTAAAAATTAATTTGCACATTTTGCAACAACTTACTTTATTCCTATATTTAAAAGTGCTGTTGTTATTGTTTTTAAGGAATTTATTTATTAATTAACCTTTATAAAATATTGCATTATAAAACTATCGAAATTTTAATTTAAATAAATTTGGTTTTAGTAACTAGACAAAATCAAGTATTATATTGAGTAGATAAATACAAAGTAAAATATGAACCTCAGCACTTCCGTCCGAAAACAAATTAATAAATTAAAACAAAGAAAAAACTATTCACATTAATTAATAAAATTATAATTTAATAATTTTTAGTCCCCTATAATTATTATTTGTAATTAATTTAATTTCTTGCAATAAATTGTATAATATTTCTGTGATACCTAAAAAAAAATTATAATTAAGAAAATTAATTAACCTAGAATACATATTTTTTATTAATTTATTATTTTATAAATATTAATCAAAAGGAATATTATACCCTAGTAATAACCAAAATGTGGTGAGTAATAATTAATATTTTTAAAATTAATTAAAATTTATATATGGATTTCTTTAATTAATTATTAAAACTAAGCTAAACCAAAACCTAAAAAAAAATATTAGTCACCACACAAATTAATAGCTTTAACGTTACACAATTAGAACAATAAAAATTGCTCAAAACTATGTAATTGATTTATGAATTTAAAAAAAACTTAATTATTTATGCTAAATTTATTTAATTAGATTATAAAATAAATATTATAATTTCGTTAAATTTTTGCGTGCCAAAAATGTTACATGAGATTTATTATTATTTAAGACAAAAGACCTTATAGATACCAAAAATTATAACTGAACTATAATTAAAACTGATATTATGTAAATAGAATATACATAAATTATTAAAACAAATTAACTAAAATTAAAAAATGCAAAAAAAAAACAAAGAAATTTATCTTATTAAAAAAATCAAATATTTATTAAGAACTACATAGGTATATATATTTAATTTTAACAATTAAAAAAAAATTATTAGATAATTAAAATATATAAAATTAATAAATTAATTAAAATTATAAAAAATTCAAAAAAAAAAACACAGAAATTAGATTTATAATAAATTATATTGAAATTTTAATTTTATTTTTTATTTTCGAATTTAAATAGTTTTGGTCTCCTGATTTAAATTTTCATTAACAAATTATTAAAACTATTGTACTACACTTACATATATTGAAACCCATTTTTAATAAATTAACAACTAAGTGACAACAACAAAAATTATAAATCGAATCACCAAACGCAATGAAAAATAGTTTCAAAATTGAAAAAAGAAAAAAAAAATTATAATTTTAATTCGTCTTAATTTAGATAATGTAAAAAAGTCCCGAAATTTTAATTTTGTTAAAACAATAAAAAATTTAATAAAAATTCATTAACGTTCATAATTAAAAATTATTTTTAAATAGATTTTATGTTTTGGAGTGGATATTGGTAAGTACCATTATGGGCCATTTTTTTTTTATTTTTTTTTTATTTGAGTGTTCGACCAAGCTTTAAACAAGATCTCTCGGAGTTTTTAATATGATCGGGCCTCACCGAACCGGGAACACCTTGTTACATACAACATAAAGAGGATTTGGATAGGTTTCGTTAGTATGAAAGAAATTGGCTCGGTTACAGACACCTAAGCAGCCAACAGTTAACCACAATGACGACACAATTCTAATCTAAATTAAAATTATAACTGCACCCTGAAATAAATATTTATTAGTTTGGTTAATCAGATTCCTAGGCATTAAAATTGACTTAAAGCTAATAAATATAATCGAAATCAGCTGCTTCTTCATACGATTTCCTCCATACTGCTCCCTGTCGCTACTCAGAACTACAATTTAGTTCAAACTACTATATAGATGTAGGGTTTCAGCAAATCTGGCACTAAGATTCTAGAAGTTTGATCTGTAATGTACGCTGTCCTGTAATGAATTATAGTTAATGTCACCAGTAACCAAAATTAAAAGTATAAGACGCTAATTTGTTCCTAGGTATGAAGTCCTTGTTGAAGTGCTTCTAAATTAAAAAGACAGAAATCCAGACAGCACAATTCCAACTACATTTTCGTTAGATACTTGAGATTTCTGGAAGCTGAATCAAAATCCGCGGGAAACTCTGAATCAAAATCAAAATTAACCTATTCTCAGAAATACCTGCTACTCCATTAATAGGAGTTAGCTTAAATAAATCAAGACCTTACATTGTAATTTTCAATCATTCCTTTGTGTAACCAAAATTAAAATAAAAAACAAAATAATGAGTCGATTCAACCAGAACCATCTTGATATGAATAGAGCCGGCATGTGAAAAATGAACTTAAAATAAGGGATATAGAAACACTAAAAATTCATTTATTTTCATAGTGTTTATATGAAAAAACGCAATTTCGATTGACGATAAAATATGAATTAAAAGTTAAACCCAGTTAAATAATTTTTTAAGAAATCGCTAACAAACAACTCAATGTCTTACTCATTTAAAACACAGATTCTCAAATTTCCCTATTTTCCAGCAATGATCAAAAGAAAATAAGGGAAATTAAATTAAAAAACATTCTACAACAACAACAATATGTATTAAAAAGAGAAAATTCAGTTTAATGACGACATCATATCTCCACATCTAAAACCAATGGTACGAAAAAAGACAACACGTCTCCGCTCAACAATTAAAATTTAAAAAAAATCAAAAAGAGCCAAACAAAATAAATTAAATCAATACAATGAGGGTGAAAAAAACAAAACATCAAAACAATCTAGCATGCTTTGCAAATTCAAAATAACTATAGATACATATTCGAATTCAAATTGGAATGGAGGCAAAGAAAGAGATGATTATTGTTTTGTTTATAAATTTCTAGTTATATTGGTGACGTATAGTATTACAAAAACAACAATATTTTAAATTTTAAAAGTACCTTATTTTTCATGACGATTTTCACTTAGAAATAAACATTTTCAAGACTCGATTTTTCAATCAAATAATATTACATGTTTCATGAACATTTTCATATAAAAACAAACCAAAAGCTCACATTTCTAATAAACTAAATCTGTCAATGAAAATAAGCGTTTTCCCATATAGTTTCATAGTAAAGAAAAAATTGTTTGTACCTTATTTTAAGCTTAGTAAAAAATACAGTCGATACTGGAGGCTCTTATTTATACAGTAGGCTCTGATTCAACGCATGATAAACCAATTTAAGAGGTATGATCAAGCGCATGTATTGCTATCTCTTTCACTAAAAAATTCTGTCATATCTGGAAAATTAATATTGTTTTTCATAGATAAATAAAAATTATAGTTCTTAATATCAAATTCAGTACATTTACAAAATATTCCTTAAAACAAGAAATTTAAAAAGTTATATTTATAAACACAAAACAAACAAACAAAATTCGGCCATTCGACCCATTCGGCCCTTCGTCCCTTTCGGCCCTTTGACCCATTCGACCCTTCGACATTCGGCCCTTCGACCCATTCGGCCCTTTGAAATTCGGCCCTTCGACATTCGACCCTTCGACATTCGGCCCTTTGATATCATTCCAATAATTTGGGTATTTATTTTTAGACAAATAATTTTTGATAATTTTATCGGTGTCATTAGTTGCATCTGTGGTTAATTTTTTCACGCGGTTTATAAACCCAAATGCAGTATTAATAATTTGGTTTAACGGATGGAAACTATTAAAATTTAGAATACGGCCGGAAGATAAATTTTTTGCGTACCAGACAGTATCAATTTGGCCATTATCTTTACGGATCAATAACGTATCCAAAAAAGGTAAATTGTTCTCTGTTTCCATTTCCAAAGTAAATTTGAGGCCAAAATAATTACAGTTAAATTCCGACAGTACTTCATTAATTTTATCTTCCGGGACACATAACAACAAGTCATCAACATATTTATTAACAAACAGATTATTAAAATTAATGGAGCTGAGTACTGTGTCGAGCAACACTTCCATTATTAACCCATAACCCATCGCAACACCATTAATTTGTTTGTAAAAAATGTTAGATGCTGTAAAGTATCCCGATTTTAAACAAAATTCCACAAGATCTAAAAATTCTGTTCTGGGAATGTTGGTGTAGGGCTCTATCGTTAACCATTTATCCGAAATCGTATCTAAAGCTAACCCGAGGTTGATGTTTGTAAAGAGTGATACCACGTCTAAGCTAATCAACATATATATGTCGCTGTGGGACAATCTGCTCTTTAACAAACTCAACTAAATCAAACGAATTTTTACAGTTATATTTCAGATCATCCGTTGCTACTTTCAACAGATCAGCGAAATATTTAGATGTCTTGTAAGTGGGGCTGTTGATAAATGATACAATGGGTCTCAGCGGATGATTGTCTTTGTGTACTTTCGGAAGTCCATAAAACTTCGGGGCCACTGATGTATAGGTAGTTAGTTTCTGTTTTGTTTCGTTCCTTGTCTATAAAGTTACTTGAGTATAGTTTTTGAATCTTTTTATTATTTATGTCCTGATATGACGTTGTCGGATCCTTATGTAACCTTTGGTATGTATATTGGTATTGCAGTAGCTCCACAACCTTTGTATCATACTCTGACCTCAACATAACCACCGACATACCCCCTTTATCATCACTTAATACAATAATGTTTTGATTATTCCTCAAGAAACTCTTATTAACTCTTAGAGTTTTATTTTTAACCCGTAAAGAGCGTTGTGCGGTCCGTGGGACCGGTCTACTTTTCAAAAAATCAAATTATCCCCACTCCGTTTAATTTTTTTCTGAAATTTTTAGTATCCTTGTAATCAAAATTTTTAGCATTGTGCTAATTGAATAAAAAATAATTAAAATAAAATTTCGTGGAACACAAGAATTAAATATTTAATGATAACAAAATAAAAACCATTTAGAGAAGCAAGAAATGTAGTTAAACCTCTAAAACCAAAAAATTTCGATAGCATCAAAGAAAATTTTCCCAAACTACCTAATAACAATCAAGAAATAGAAAACATAAAAGAAGAAATGAAACAAATCAAAGAAAAATTACAAACAGAAAACCAAAAATTAAAAAATTGGGTCTATCCGACTCTCGGACGACACTTTTCCCAGAAAGCATCCGTTAAAGAACACCAAACCAGCCATTTGTATTTTACAAACATTTTCCGTTATTTTGGTCTAGCACAATATGTCAAGGCTTTTCTTAAATTTGGAGACCTGTTCCCCAATATCACAATTGATCACGACAATTTAAATCTTCTACTATCATACCGCCATATCACAGATCCATAAATAATGTTAGATTATTTAGAACTGACACGTGTTGATCAGCAATCAAATTCGTATTCACCATTTTACATCTTCGACCTTTAACAATTAGATCCAGTTATACATCTCTAGTATACCATTGGAAGACCTTAAGAATTTAATTAACTCCATTCAGAGAGTATCCACAATGTTCAAAAATTTATTTTCTGAAAATTTGTGCCGTTTGTTCAGATCACAATATTATGAAAGGAACGTGAGAATTTGCCGATATAATTTTTAACTCAGTGCTTCAGTCTGGACGGGGCATTGCTGTGGACCATTTGACAACACAAAATAATAAAACAGAAACAATACAAAATCAGAATTAACGTTAATTATCATTTGTTACCGAATCCCACCTCCTTGTTATGTAGCATTTCATTTTATATAGCTCCCAGTTCTCCTAAACCTGCGCCACCCTAGTGGTGCGAAATTATTTTAAAGCCTCAGATAGTAATTTATAATTAGGAGTTGTATATACGACTTTGAATACCAAGAGAATTTATTTCCCAGAAATAATACCTTTAAGGCTGTATGGTACTCATTTTACCAAAATAAGGGTATCGTAAAAATCAATTTGTGGCTACAAATATTTATCAATTCACATAATTTTTTTTTATTGACAAAGCTTAAGGTATTTTTGAGGGATTAATACAGGATTATTTAAAAATTATTTATAGTTTATCCGTAATAAAAATTCAAAGTTGATGAAATTTTGGATAATGGTGCTCACGTAAAATCCAATTTTCTTAAGGTTTTCTCGCTAAACCATGTATATCTTTTATATTGACCCATGCAGAAAGATATTTTTAAGGGATTAATTCACGATTATAAAGATTAATAATAAAATAAGAAAGATATAATCAAAATACCAAGAATATCGATATATTTATCGATACGAAAAAATTCAGTATCGATAAATATATTTTTTTTTGTCAAAAAGGGGTATGATCTCGGCTAATTTTTGATTTCCTTTTTCTCTACGAGATGGCTAACCCAAAAAATGGTAAATGTCCAGGATCTAATCGTTTTACAATAAATTATATACTGAGTTGCCATAGAAACAACGAAAATAAATAACCGAAATAGAATATAATTTTATTCTGGAAAAAAGGGAAATAAGACAAGTCGACATACAGTTATATTTATTTTACATCAAAATAAAACAAAAAAACAAAACGATATTTTTTTTATTATAGACACAGCTTAGACCCACTTTTGGACATTTAAATATCGATACCAAAACAGAAATTTTTTTTGAGTACCATACAGCCTTAAATGCGATTTTATTCCCAAATTCTCAAATAATGTATCGATCAACATGTCGTTGATATTTTCATCATTAAAATGTCATAAAATGTCAATAAAACGTCACAGAAATGTCAATATCAGAAATGTCAATGTCATAGAAAAGTGAATATCTTTCTATATTTAAAAGCTCACTAGATATAATTATTTTTCAATGTTGACGATATTACTAGCCACCAGCAAAGTATTTTAGGTAATTTTAAAAATATAAATTTCATTAAGCCTTGTCTTGACGGAATAATTAATTAGAGCATAATTTGATTTAGTAGTGTAATATTACACAGCTAATGTAAAATACGAACATAATTTAACCATTTTTAGTACATTTTAGTACTATAATTAATTATCCTAAACACCCATAATTAATTGGAACATACTTCTACTTCTCGGAAAATTCGGGTGGATGGCTTCGATCAATTTGTCAAAAAATTTAAAAAATGAATGTTTTCTGTTTTCTATTGTGTATGTACGCGTTTATTTTATTTTGCAGGCTCAAACATTCACTGATTAGAAATAAATAAAACTCTTCGGTTTCTTCTTTTCTTGAGTTTTTGGATTGTTAATTTTTTTTTCAAATACAAATTAAAAAGCTTCACAAATTCGCTTCAGTGCTAAAAGTAAATAACATTCATTGCCGCCTATTTCAAAATTTGACGTCTAATAACAATAACAAAATAACTAGTTTGCGCATTTGACGAAAGGAGGGAGGGTAGTAGTTTACTTTTACCGTGAAGACGATAACTCCAAATTATGATCATAAAATTAATTTTTAGAACTATAATTAATTTTCAATTTTGCCGTCAAGACAAGGCTTATATCATATTTTATTAAGCTTTATTTTAATTATTAAAACAAATGTATTTGGTATTTAGCTTATTTTTTTTTTTTTTTTTTAAATAAATTTCATATTACACGGTAATCTATTTATTTTATCTTAAAGACACCTAGGGAACAATTGTTGGAATTTGCAAGGTGTATTAACTGTAGAAAAATGTTTCTTCGGAAAGTTCGACATTACCTCGGTAAACAGATAAACAAATTTATATTAACCCTTTTTATTAAAATGACCCCCACGCAATGCTTCAATCGATGTCAAATTTTGTGAACAAGTAGATGATGAATTGTCAAATTTATCACCAACATAAGAAAAAATTCGTCGGTCCCATTTTTGAGAAAATCTGTTTTGCAGTTTTCTCTTACACTGCGACTCCCTCTATTCTATACTCGAATGGACCTAAATGTTAACACAAACTGCTTATCACTAAACTCTATCTTTGTACAAAATTTCGACCAAAACTATCAATATTTGTGAGAATGGGAGGCAAAGCAAAAATAATAAAAATGTGCGACTGGAAGGACGGACGGAAGGACGGAAGGACGGACACGACATTTTTCTGGACAGTGTTTCGGGGTCCTGTTGACCTAATTCGTCGAGAAATGTGAAAATCTGGAACAAAATTTTTTTCGCGATTACAATACTTACCCAATATAACTTCGTTATATGTAGTGGGAAAAGTAAAAAGGAAATCAACGAAATTAGCAATAATATAATTGAAGTAATAAAAATAATCGCACAATTCAAACTACAACACAAAGCTACTTAAATCCAACATCAAACCAGCAACAAGACATTGTACTAACGGAACTGCTACAACAACTACTAAATATGGATAAAATAATAAACAACACCCACAAACAATATCAAAAAATTAATCAAAATGATGCTGAATCAAACCAATAATAAAATTAAAATAATGCATCTAAACAATTAAACATCAGAAGTCTTAACCACAACAAAAATGAATTAGAACATTATATCAACAAAGAAAAAATAGACATCACATGTTCACATGCCTAAGTGAAACATGGAGTAACGAAAACAGTAACATTAAATTTTTAAATAATAATTCATATTTCAATCACAGATCAGATGGATATGGCGGTGTAGGATTTATAATAAATAATAAATTACATTATAAAGAAGGGAACAATTACACTAAATATGAACCTATAGAAGCAATTAAAATTCAAATAATAAATACAAATAATACTACATTAAATATAATAGGAATATACATTGGGATGTGGGATTAGGTGGGCCTAATTCTAATAATATAATAATAAAAAATAAATTTAAGTTACTAATCAGTGATCACAATTTAAAAATTAAAACAATAATAATAGGAGATTTCAATGCACACCATTCATATTGGGAAAACAACTTAAAAGAAGATAAAAGAGGAAGAATCATATCAGACATAATAACGAACTCAAACTTCATAATTCTAAATGATGGCAACCTAGCTGGATTGGACCTCAAGGAAAAAGCTCAGCAGTAGACATTTCAATTTCAACACAAGATATCACAAACAAAATATAATGGCAAATAGATAATACAAAAATTGGATATACAGATCACTTGCCAGTCACAATTATAATGGAAAATACAACTGCATACAACTCCCAAACAATCAGAAGAACAAATATGGAAAAATCAATAGAAGACATAATAAAGCTTAATCCATCACACACATTTTATCTAATAGATTACGAAACCGACTTACAAACAATATTAGAAAACAATTCAAAAGAAATAAGGAATGATAATAAATACATACCGAAAGCGTGGTGGACAGAAAAACTAAGAAAACTGTGGTAAATAAAGAAACAAAAACTTAAATTATATAACCAAAATAGACAAAACAAATTTAGAGAGATAGAACTCAAAAAAACCACAAATAAGTTAAGATTGGAAATAAGACGAGAAAAAAAGAACTCGTGGAACAAATTCTTAGAAGAAATCAACCCATGCCTAAACACAAGGGAATTGTGGTCTAAAGTTAAAATATTTAACAACAAAAAAAGAAGCAGTAACAATATTTTTTATAATACAGAAAACATGAAAAAATTTATCACATCAAACATTACTGAATCTACAATAGAAATGGCAAATCAATTAAAATTGCCCAGTACCTTAACCACAAGATATGAATTCAATCCGAAAGAAATAACAGATATAATTAATAACAGCAAAACACAGCTCCAGGGATCAACAAAATCTATATATAAAAAAAGAAGTGTACATTTTGATTGTCACTCCATAACTCGAGAACGGCTCAGCCGATTGCCATAACATTTTTAGGGAAGGTGCAGGGAGGAGTGGTGATGGTTAGTTGATTTTGAAATCCAAAATCGGTCCAACCATTCTCGAGTTATGATTTTTTTTCCTGAAATGAACTCGCTCTTTGTAAAACAACAACAAATACACGTAAAATCGAAAAATTGCAAATATCTCGAAAACGGTGCGTCTGAGCGAAAAAATAAGGTCACTTTCCCCACACTCCATGCACACACTTTGTGATCGATTGGGTATGGTCCCAGCCCCCCTCTTGAAAAAATTTTAAACCAACATTTGAAAAAAAAAGTTTAAATTTCGGTCCGACCTAACGAAAAAAATCGATCCAAACTAATACACAAACTCATAAATACACAAATTCATTTGATTGACAGCATACAAATGACAAACAGATGAACCTGTCAAAATGCACATGTTTGCCAATCGCTTTCTTTCACTCTTGGATTCTGATACAGCCGGTCATACATTCGCTGCTTTCCAATTGGAATTTTATTACAAGTGATTTTTTGTGAGTTTCATAAATATTGGTAAGTATTAACAAAATAAAAAGTGATTTTAAGTGTGTTCAGTGCAAAATATTTTCCAAATAAACAAAACAAATTTGTTTTACTTTAATGATTTTTTGGGAAAGTTTAATTGGATGCAACGCATAACAGCACTCACATAACAACAATACTTTATTGAATTATTCTTAAATAAACAATCCTTAATTCATATTGAATTAATTTCATTGATTTAGAAAAAAAATGCCACCAACAAGACGATCAACTATAGGTCGACGTACGCGCAATTCTACCTATAGATTTAATCAAAGGAGAGCGCAAAGTGTAGAGGAACACTCACAACAAAATCAAGTACAACAATTACGAAACGCACGTCGTCATAGATCGGCAGATCCAAATCCATTAAATCCAGCATCGAGACGAACGACACCGACTTTCACGTCGTGCTGTGCAAGAAATGGAATATGCTGCTTTCGCTTACAATAGCGAAAATGATTATAGTGAACATGCCAATATTGGTGGAATGACGGTGAGATGTCCACATTGTGATGCAGCCAAATTTCAAGGTTAAACGCCTGGCATGTCTTGTGCTAATGGCAAAGTGAGACTAACAGCATTTGAATCTCCTCCCGATCCACTTCATTCATTCATTTTTGGAACGTCGCAAACGTCTAAGCATTTTTTGTCTCACATTCAAGAATACAATGCGGCATTTCAAATGACTTCTTTTGGTGCGACCAAAATTGTAAGAGAGAATTTCATACCGACGTTTTAGGTGATTACTTCATGCGGAATATCATATGAAAAATGCGACCTGAGCAGCAATTTTTTTGATGTGTTCAAGAATTCTGAACCAGCATCTAATTCAAATATTATAGATTTAAGGTCAAATTTATCATCGAACTGGTTCCTTATTGCCATATCCTGATGCTGATCATCAATTTTTGCAAATATATTTTATCTCTCCATCGTATGCCATCTGATGATCACAGAATCGTTATCAGGGCTGACAAAACGCCCTTTGGAGAGCATGCGAGACGATTTAATGCACCAACAATTGATGAAGTGGCCATTGTAATTGTTGGAGACCAGTTTCAATCTCGCGATATTGTGCTACATCGAAGAAATGAAGAATTACGGCGTGTTTCAGAGCTTCACCGCAGCTATGATGCATTACAATATCCATTATTATACTGGAAAGGTGACGACGGCTATCATATCAATATACGAATGATAGATCCACGAACCGGTAAAATATATATGAATTTAATTTATTTATTTCAAAACAGGAAGACATGATTTTAATTTTCTGATAATGTATTCATCATAGGTCGTGAGGTAGAAAAAAAAGTTAGTGGGATGAATTATTATTCGTATAGATTCGAGATTCGCCCACAAGAAGACAACTTTATTATGCGATGTGGCAAACTTTTCCACCAATACGCTGTTGACATGTATGCGAAAATTGAAGCAGAACGCCTTAATTACCTTCGATTCAATCAAGCCAAATTGCGATCGAAAGAATACATACACTTGCGAGATGCAATAGTGAATCATGGTAATGTTGTCGTCCCGACCTATTCATAACATTCACATGCAATCTACAGTGGGCTGACATAAAAAACAGTTTATTTGATGGTCAGAATCCAACAGATCGACACGATATAACAGCACGTGTATTTCGACAAAAAGTAACAGCACTGATGGGTTTGATTATCAAATTGCGAATTTTTGGGGAGGTGCGTTGCTGGATATATTCGATTGAATGGCAAAAGAGAGGGCTGTCGCACGCGCACATCTTGATATGGCTGGTTCGTAAAATAACACCCGATCAAATTGATAACATTATATCAGCTGAAATTCCAGATGAAATCAGCGATCCAGAATTATTTGAAGTTGTCACGAAAAATATGATCCATGGCTCTTGCGGTCAAATAAATATGAATTCACCATATGCATGATCGATGGAAAATGTACAAAACGGTATCCAAGAGCATTAACTTCGGATACAATTACAGGTGACGACGGATACCCGTTATACCGACGTCGGTCACTGGAGGATAATGGCCAGACAACAACAATTAAAATACGCAATCAAGACATTGAAGTTGATAATCGTTGGATTGTGCCTTATTCTCCACTACTGTCAAAACTATTTCAGGCTCACATAAATGTTGAGTACTGTAATTCTGTGAAGTCGATTAAATACATTTGCAAATATGTGAATAAAGGCAGTGATATGGTTGTTTATGGAGTAGCTGGTGACAATAGCAATGATGAAATAGCCCAATATCAAATGGGGCGCTAAATTAGCACTATAATGAAGCTCTTTGGAGAATTTATTCATTTCCAATTCATGAGCGATATCCTGCTGTTGTTCATTTGGCTGTTTCTCTTCAGAGAGCAGCACAGCCACCAGCAACAACATTAACTGCATTCTTTCAATTGTGTGAAAGCGATGAATTTGCCAGAACGTTGCTGTATTCAGATGTAACGCATTATTTTACTTGGACTGCAAAGAAATGGCAACGATGTAAACAAGGAACACCTGTTGATGACCATCCGGGTGTTTTTTTTGCAAATACCATGGGAAGATTATACACAGTTCATCCAAACAATGCAGAATGTTATTATTTGCGGTTGTTGTTAGTAAATGTTGTTAGACCACGTTCATTTCAACATTTGCGAAGAGTAAATGGTCATTTATGTGTGATGTATCGTGAAGCATGTGAGCAATTAGGTTTACTTGAAAATGATGCGAATTGGGATTTAACGCTTCATGATTCATCGATTGCTTCTTCTCCACATCAAATACGTATGTTATATGCCATAATCTTATCAACGTGTTTTCCATCAAATCCACTTGAATTGTGGAATAAATACAAAGATTTTGTGGCAGAAGACTGTTTGATTGTTATGCGTCATCACACAAGAAATGCTGATTTGCTGATTTCATTGGAAATGTATAAGGCATTGATAGCGATTGAAGATATGTGCCTAACGATTGCAAATAAAGCATTAGGGCAATTAGGTTTGTCACCACCCAATCGTCCAATGCATGATTTATTTGATCGAGAATTGCAACGTGAACAACAGTATAATCCCAATGAATTGCAAACATTTGTGAATTTGAATGTTCTTAAATTAAATGACCATAAAAAACATGACTATGCTACAAAATGAAGTCGGTGGATTATATTTTTGGATGCGCCTGGTGGTACGGAAAAAATATTTGTGATATCACTGATTTTGGCAGCCATTCGATCGCAACGAAAAATTGTATTGGCACTTGCTTCGTCGGGAATCGCTGCTACACTATTGGATGGTGGACGAACAGCGCACTCTGCATTAAAATTGCCGTTGAATGTGCAGGTGTGCTTATATTTATTGATTGATCACTTTAAAATTTAATCGATATTATTGTAAAATATAATTATTCTCACTCGTAATACAACTAAGTAGTGCTCAATTATTATCGATAATTTTTTACGAGTTTAAACCGCGCTGAAAATTCAACGAGTGCGCAGCACGAGTTGAATTATCTGCGTCGGTTTTAACGAGTAAAAAATTATCGATCATTAATTACAGCACGTGTTGTATTTAGTAAGAGAATACAACTTTCACAAAATATGCCATGGGAAATTTTACGAAAAAGCGATTATTACAGCAATAATATTTAGATTGCCATGCAAAATACGTACCACAACACGTTATTATAGCGGTAGTTTTACAATTTTCACCATGGCAACGCGATAGTTTTACAATTTTCACCATAGCAACGCGATAATTTTATAAATTTCACCATAGCAACAAGAAAATCCTAAACAATTATCTCTAAATTTGTAATTGTGTTTCAATTTCCTTTTATTAGGCCCGTTGCACATTTCAGCTAAGCTAAGCGAGAAATGTAGTTTTCGTTAGCTTTGTTAGCTCGCCTAGCTCACCCCTTTTCACTTTCCAGCTGATAACTAGCCTTATACAAACATACATTGCTGATTTTATATCTTCCCATTAAAATTTTTTATTTTCAACCGAGGGATAAGAATTTAGCTCACATCGCTTAGCTTAGCTTAGCTGAAATGTACAACGGGCCTATTGAATTTTTTATACACACCAAAGGAAAAGCCATCCAAACAAAAGCTTGTCAAATAATTTGCATACAACATGACACAAATGAATGAATTGTGATTCAATCGCTGACGGGAAAGTTGTATTCTCTTACTAAATACAACACGTGCTGTAATTAATGATCGATAATTTTTTACTCGTTAAAACCGACGCAGATAATTCAACTCGTGCTGCGCACTCGTTGAATTTTCAGCGCGGTTTTAACTCGTAAAAAATTATCGATAATAATTGAGCACTAGTTGTATTACGAATGAGAATACAACTTTCCCGTCAGCGATTGAATCACAATTCATCCATTTGTGTAATGTTGTATGCAAATTATTTGACAAGCTTTTGTTTGCATGGCTTTTCCTTTGATGTGTGTATAAAAAATTCAATCATAATAAAAAAAATTGAAATACAATTACAAATTAGAGATAATTGTTTATAATTAGGATTTTCTTGTTGCTATGGTGAAAATTGTAAAATTATCGCGTTGCCATGGTGAAAATTGTAAAACTACCGCTATAATAACGTGTTGTTGTTTGTATTTTGCATGGCAATCTAAATACTATTGCTGTAATAATCGCTTATTCGTAAAATTTCCCATGGCATATTTTGTGAAAGTTGTATTCTCAAATTAACAGTTGATTGAACATCCCACGTGCAATATTTCAAGAAATTCGGCGATGGCAAAAGTTTTGCAACAAGCAGCAATTATTCTTTTGGATGAATGTACAATGACGCATAAAAAATCGCTGGAAGCATTACACTGTACAATACAAGACTACGTCAGAATCAAGAAATTTTTGGTGGTGCATTGATATTATTGTCAGGCGATTTTCGTCAAATATTGCCCGTGATTCCACGATTAACACCGGCGGATGAGATCAATGCATGCTTAAAGTCTTCTCTTCTGTGGCGACACAACGACCAATCTGCAGATCGGTTCTCGAAGCAATTGTTAGATATTGGAAATGGCAAAGTTCGAGTCTATAATACAAATGGATTGATTATATTGCCGAACAATTTTTGTACCATTCTCCAAGTAACAGAAGAGTTGATTGAAAGTGTGTTCCCAAATATTGTTCAAAATTACAGGAATCACAATTGGTTGAGAGAACGCGAAATACTGGAACCAACAAATGTACACGTCAATGCAATCAATTATCAGATTCAAGAAAAATTACCAGGTGCAGTGACATCATATAAATCTGTCGATAGCGCAATGAGTGCAGATGATGCAGTGAATTATCCAATTGAATTTATGAATTCATTGGAACCACCTGGTATACCACCGCATTGTTTGAATTTAAAGGTAAAAAAATGCGGAATTTAAATGCACCAAAACTGTGCAATGACACAAGATTGGCAGTAAAAAAATTGATGCCGAATTTAATTGAAGCCACAATATTGACCGGAACAGCGAAAGGTGAAATTGTGCTCATACCACGTATTCCACTGATTCCAACATACATGCCATTTGAATTTAAGCGTTTGCAATTCCCAGTGCGTCTATCATTTGCCATGTCCATTAATAAGGCGCAAGGATAAACGCTTCAAATATGCGGATTAAATTTGGAGGAGCCGTGCTTTTCACATGGACAGCTATACGTGGCCTGCTCAAGAGTTGGAACTCCAAATTGTTTGTTTGTGCTCGCTTCAAATGGGCAAACGAAAAATATTGTATATCCAAATGTTTTGGATTGACATTAATAATTTTGAAATACAATGCATTCATTTCATAAAAAACAAATCTAGAATATTTCATTTCTTTTTTTGGTTGGTTGCAACGAAGTGCATCGGGGTTCGCTATATAATATAATTCTTATCAATTAACATTTTACTAATTTAATTACCAAATTTTAAACCAAACAAATTTTCAAATAAAGAACGTTACAATAAATTTATACGAATTTCATTTCACATAAAATATTTATTACATTTTTTAATAATATTCTTCCATCAGGTATCACTGTGCGGCATATAATACGAATCATCTACATTTATCTTTCCATTGTCATCATTTAACAGCAGTTTGCATTCCAATAGCTCATTAACAATATTGCCAAATCAATTTCCCGTTATAATGTTTACTCTCTAATACAATGTACTTATTGTACAGATATACGAAAAATGAATTTTCAATAACTAAATGCTGTGACATCTATTTAAATCGAGAGACAATACAAAAGAAAAGGTTTACTTAGGGCCAGCAAGGCGGACCGGGCTCAGCTAGTAAATGATAAAAGGGGAATAGGTATTTTTAATAATTATAACGAGGAAACATATAGCTACAATAATTAATAAATCAATAAAAATAATAGCGATACTAGGCCATAAAAATAGCAACAAAAAATTATATAAAAATATTAACAATAATTACTGACTCTTTGTCTGAGTGCAAATCATTAAAAAAAAAATAATAAAAACAAAAATACGAAATACATATTTGGAAAATCAAATACATATGTATATAAAATAATAATATCAAAAAACATGAAAATAAAAATAATGTACTCCAAGTCACATTGACATACCAGGGAATGATGAAGCAGATATGGCTGCGAAACAAGGGACAAACTCAAATAGAAAAATAACGGTTAAAACACCGTTAGAAGAAAATATTAAAATAGTTAAAAATGATTTATATCATAAATGGAATATAGAATTTTTAAACAAAACAATAAGCAAAGGCACGCAACACAGAAAAAACATAAAAGGTAACATAGATAAGAAACCATGGTTCCATAAAAAGAAGATAGACGCTGGCATGATAAAAAGGATAACCAGACTGATGACAAATCACACATATGATAAAAAATACCTAAAATTAATAAAAAAATAGAAAGTGATATCTGTGAGAATTGCAATGAAAAGGAAGACGCAAGGCATATAATAGAAGATTGTAGGAAATACAGCATAATAAGAGATAAATACAACGTAATCAAAAACAAAAAATTAGAAGACATATTATCGAATAACAAAATGGAAGAATATTTGGATTTAAATAAATTCTTAAGAGAGATAAAGACAGATTTATAAATAATAATAGACATAACCATAACCACTAGGAAATCTATGATATAACTAACAAAAGATAGAAAATTAATATTCAAGTTGGTAAAGTTAACATAACGAATAAAGCTTAATAAGTGTAATTGGACAACCGAAAAAAAAAAAAACTAAACGTCAAAAATAAAAATCTTGGTGATGTGAGTGACGCCGCTCAAACCAAACAAATAAGCTAAAATATAAAAAAAAAATTTGCCATAAAGCTTACTAAATGATTTACCATAAAATATGATAGCCATGATGTAAAACAAAAAATTGTAAAATAATTGCTATTCAATCATAATCTGGCGAAGAAGAAAGATCAATAAACAGCTATTAAACAATATACGGTGTGTTATTCAATCTGTAATATAAAATAAAAAAAATTCAATTAACAGTTTGGCTACAAAGGTTTTTTAATTACATCATTACACAGGGTTGGGTTTGTTTGCCCAAAAAAAAAATCCCCAAAAACGTTTGCCCAAAATTTTTTTCCCAAAAAGAATTTCCCCAAATACTGTTTTCGCAAACATCATTTCGTCAAATATAGTTTACCCAAAAATTGTTTACCCAAAATTTTTTTGCCAAAAAGGATACCAAAAATCCCAAAATTTTGAATTGGATGTTTCGCGCGAAACTTCCAATTCAAAATTTTGGGATTTTTGATTATCTTTTTGGCAAAAAAATTTTGGGTAAACAATTGATGATGCAACAAGTATTAAAGTGTTTAATATTGTTATAATCCCCTGCTCTAAAGGCTGTGATTCCGACTATGCGGCTCCATGGTTGTTATTTTCATCTTGGCCAAATCATCTGGCGCCGCGTACAGTAAGGATTCGCAACTTCGTGCGGTACAAATGAGGCCATCGTTCTTGATATCCGAATGTTCCGGGCCTTAACGAAAAATTATATTGTATTGGTTTGGAAAAAATTATATTGTAAACGACAAACGAACCACCACATCTCCACGCTATACACCGCATTTTTGCACCGAGAACCACAAACAACGCCAAAATTTGGCATAGATGGCTTCAAATAATATCAAGGCAAGCGCACGTCGGAACGTATTGCCTATTTGAGCAACTGCGTAAAGAGTACTTGGCCAACAAACAATTTTCTGACAGTTTTCAATTTTAAACAGAAGAAAAAAATAAAGTCAATCATTTAAAAAAAACAGAATTATTCGAAGATTGAAGACTTGCATTCAATCGCGTATAATTTGACCGTTTAATTTTGTTGTATGTATTTTATTTTAAATTTGGTAATTTATGTTTGTTATGTTATGTTATGTTAGTTATATTATTTTATGTTATACACACCTACATGTACATACATATGTACTTAAACAAATTATAATTTTTGGGTATTCAACTTTTGGGGTAATTAGTTTGAGAAATTTTTTTTTGGGAAAATTCATTTTGGGGAAATGATTTTTGGGAAAGTGTTTTTTGGGAAAGAGTTTTTTTATGTTTTGGGTAAATTTTTTTGGGCAAACGGATCACTCCCCATTACACAAGCAGTTCAATCGTAAATTTTTGTCATCGGGAGTGATCCGTTTGCCCAAAAAAATTTTACTCAAAACATAAAAAAAATCTTTCCCAAAAAACACTTTCCCAAAAATCATTTCCCCAAAATGAATTTGCCCAAAAAAAAATTGCTCAAACTAATTACCCCAAAAGTTGAATACCCAAAATTGTAATTTATTTAAGTACATATGTATGTACATGTAGGTGTGTACTGGGTATAACATAAAATAATATAACAAACATAACATAACATAACAAACATAAATTACCAAATTAAAAATAAAATACATAATACAAAATTAAACGGTCAAATTATACGCGATTGAATGCAAGTCTTCAATCTTCGAATAATTCTGATTTTTTTAAATGACTGACTTTTGTGGTTCGCGGTGCAAAAATGCGGTGTATAGCGCGGAGATGTGGTGGTTCGTTTGCCGTTTGCAATATAATTTTTGCCAAGCAATCTTTCGTGACCGCGGATCGACGTGCTTCAATAATTCTTTAAAAAATTCTTAAATTTCATCAGGATGAATGAACGTCAAGGCCCGGAACCTTCGGATATCAAGGCCATCGACGGCCTCATTTGTACCGCATAAAGTTGCGAATCCTTACTGTACGCGGCGCCAGATGATTTGGCCAAGATGAAAATAACAATCATGGAGCCGCATAGTCGGAATCACAGCCTTTAGAGTAGAGGTGGAAGTTTTCTCAAAATCAGCCAATACAAAATTTGACTTGAAATCTATGAAATGATCCCAGGCAACTTTTAATACTTCGTAAAACATTTCGTCATAACATTTCCGCGACTTTGACGGAATATGCATGGAACAACGTCAAATGTGCCATCCATCAGCCAACAGTCTGCTTTTTCGGGCATTTGCAATAACATAATTATGCCCATAAGTAAGTTATACTCACTGCCAAACCGTTTTTCAGATAAAATAAATACTTCGCCGTCTACTGTTCTTAGATTTTCAGGAATATTTTTATCACGAACTGTAGTTCGCTCGTTAACCAAAGATTGTCGAGTTCGCCTTGTCTTGGATTTCTGTGCTTCTTTATTAAGTAAATTCATACTAGACAATTGACAATACTGTCCCTTATTATCGCAGCTGAATGTTTGTTTGTAGTGCTTGCGGTCTCTTTTATTTATTATTGGTGTAGCGTACTGGCAAGTCGCTCGCTATTGTACCATGCACATGTTTTGAAGTGGCGTTAACGATAAAATGTTGTCCATTTTCAATTTGAGTTGTTATCGGTGCCTTATATTGGTGTTCGCGACAATCCACCTCAATCCCAATAAAAACGAGTTTTACCCACGGCTTTAATATCAATGTAGTAACTGTATCCTATAAGTCACAGCAAATCTTTGCCTTTGTTAGACTTCATAATAGTTAAAGAAATTTAATTTTAATTTTTTTGTAATATGTAATTGGACAATTTTTTAATTGTCATATATCATGTTGCATTATTATAACAATATTAAACACTTTAATAATTGTTGCATCATCAATTGTTTACTCAACATTTTTTTGCCAAAAAGATAACCAAAAATTCCAAAATTTTGAATTGGAAGTTTCGCGCGAAACATCAAATTCAAAATTTTGGGATTTTTGGTTATCTTTTTGGCAAAAAAATTTTGGGTAAACAATTTTTGGGTAAACTATATTTGACGAAACGATGTTTGGGAAAACAGTATTTGGGGAAATTTTTTTTGGGAAAAAAATTTTGGGCAAACGTTTTTGGGGATTTTTTTTTTTGGGCAAACAAACCCAACCCTTGTCATCATATAAAGTTTCCATCTATAATTTACAAATCTACATTCCATAATTACAGATAAACAAATTTATATTACTCCTTTTTGTTAAAATAACCCCCACGCAATGCTTCAAGCGACTTCAAATTTTGTGAACAAGTAGATGATGAATTGTTAAATTTATCATCAACATAACAAAAAAAAATTGTCGGTCTAGTTTTTGAGAAAATCTGTTTGCCAGTTTTCTCTTCCACTGCAACCCCTTCTATTTTATACTCGAAACTCGAATGGACTTAAAAGTTAACACAAACTACCTATTGCTATTGTATAAAATTTCGACCAAAACTATCAATATTTGTGAGAATGGGAGGCAAAACAAAAATAATAAAAATGTGCGACTGGAAGGACGGAAGGACGGACACGACCTTTTTCTGATTGGTGTTTCGCGGTCCTGGCAACTCGTGATAGTGGGAAAAGTATAAAACGAACTCATATGTATTTACTTTTGAAAGAATTAGTAAACATATTTCCTTAAAACTAATCATTCAAATTTTGTTGTTGTATTTTTTGTTAATAAAAACCATAATAGTATTACATATTATGTGTACCGAATGAAATTTGTGATTTGTACATGAAGAATTAAAACTAAACGGCAATATATAATCATTATTTTTCTGTACTTGTTCTATTGCACATATTGTACAGTTTTTAAATAATCGTATTCATTCAAACTTTTTGTTCATTTTACGGCGAACATTCACCTTTTCATAATCCCATTTATTATGTATGGATGTGATCTTAAGCCGCATTGGCAAACTGCTTGCCAAACCATATGTTTTTTTGCCAAATTTTTCAACGGCTATGGTAGTAATTGCTCCGTCCAGTTCTTTACCTTTCTTTTTGATGTAATATTGGGGACCTGGAAGTGTCGAGAAATCCATTTTGACGTAGGTCTCGTCGTTCATTACGAAACAAGAATCTTTTCTTTCGTTCAACCATTTGTTGTGTTTCTTTGCTCGATCGATCCCTCTATTAAATAGTTCAACACTTCTTTTGGGGATTTTTGACTTCTTGTATGTCCGTAGATTATTTCTGGTTTTAGCTCGTTCCACAATCGATTTGGTTGTTTTGGTTTTTCTGGCCAAATCTCGCACAGACATCGAGGGATGTTTCGAAATGACTCTTACAATTTTCTGATCCAACATTTTATTTGGAGCACCTGATTTTTCTCCGGATCCGGGCTTGCGTGATACAGAAAGATTGATTTGACATTTTTTTTTACATTTGTTACCGTATTATTGGAAACACCGGCCAATTTACCAATTTTTTTATTGGTATACTCGGGATGATCATTACACAATCTAATTATTTAATCACATTTTTCTCCTTATGATGCGTCCATTTCGAAACAAATAAAACAAATGCCCAATTTGACGTTTATTCGTTTTTTTAAATTGTTTTTCTACAAAATAACGGTACCAGTTTTTTTCTTTTGCGTAGTAACCTATGAGATAATATAAATTTGGGAATCACAAATTTCATTCGGTACACATAATATAACGAAATTTGGATACAGCGAATGAATCCGTTCGGTTCCTTGAATGCCGTTATAAATAAAAACTACTGTATTTTAAGTACAAAAAACAAACGTAATAAAATAGAGTAAAATTTAATTGAACGAGTTAAATCGGGCCTATGCATTAAGTGGTTAAACTGATAATTGTATAACAACTCTTAGAAAAACACAATCTATAGTCTAAATCGTTATGCTTATGACAATCAACTCATTTTCTTATCAACTTTCCCCATCGAAACTATATTATGACGACTAGCAACAAGTATTGCCACTTGTTTTATTGGTATCCGCAGCAACGTACCTTAATTTATAGTCTGTATTCGACAGCACTAAACACCCCTTACATGCAAAAAAAAAACTGTTGTTGTTAGCAACACGATTTATTTACGGTGTATAGAGACAATTATTTCCATTCGAAAACCATGAGTATAACAAGCAAAACTGGTTTATTAGCCAGTCCAAAGAAGAAAGTATCCTTTTATCGGTCACAGGTAAATTATTTTAAACAGTTATTCAAAATATGCAATTTTAATAATAATAATTTTCCAGATTGAAAGACATCACCACTATGCACCTCAAATACCAAGTCCAGTATCGAAGCAAATCGAATTTTCACTTCGGCCTTTCGGTGGTTTATTCAACCCATATTCACCAGGTTGCTCTATATTATGCAACCATCCAGCATCACTTGAAGTGAAAACAATCGTTAAAAAAGCTAAAGAGGCTTGGGTAAGTAACTTGCATACCAACACCAATTATGAATCTGGTGTTGATATTAAAAATATTTCCAGATAATTGAAGGCAAAGCATTTCTCCAACACGACTCTCATGGTCGAAAATCAATCGGGCGTAAAGATAGCCTAACCGATTATCATGATCATGTACCTGAAGAATTTATTCGTCGATATACCGACACTGATTCTCGTCCACTCACGCCAACCCCAACAATAGCTAGTGGCCGAACACGTAACAGTGCGGTAAATTCAATTCGAAATTCACGGCGATGTGTAACGCCCGAACCGTCAAGTGATAATATTAAAGAACGCAAACAAATTATACTCGATTTACGGCGTAGTCACAGTCAAGAAACTCTATTTTGGAACGCATCTTCCGAATTATCAGCTGGCGCAGCTGGGAATGAGCCATGGATTCAAAGAGAAACAAAAAGTGGTGGGGGAACAACAGCTAAAACTCCAACAGGTTCGGGTAAAAATGTTAAAATATCGGAAAAAATTCAAATCGCCACTAAACAACAGTCAAGAATGGAAGCTACTGATTCAATGATTCCGCCGCTAACAAGTGAAAATTCTCATATATGTGTTAATGCACGAGATGATTTTAATGTCGAAGAAGAAGATAATCCAAGGCGACGTGGTAAAAAACGTAAAAAGAATAAAGTAGCCTCAGCCAGTTTGACCCCGTTCCACCAGAGCCAAGATCCAGAAACTCAAGTAAGTGCCCTCGGACCGGATTCGCCAAATTTTAGTAATCGCCCTTCATTAATCCCAAACGGTAACGGTGCCGTACAATTTGATCGAGTCCAATCGAAATTCGGAAAATTTAATTTACTCGATGATGATGACAGCAGCGGTAAACCATGCTATTTGGACGAGGATTGCCTAAAAATATTACGACGCGGTTTAAACATTGATGTGGTCGAGAATTCATTTGAGAAGTACATGCATCGAGCGTTACAAGAAGCTTATCATACGATACCGAGTGACAAAGTGAATTACGAGAGTGACGTGGTGAAAAATATTCGAAGAACTTTAAATTTACGGGAGGTAGATCACGTGAAATGGTTAAATTTGCCGCGAAAGTATACCCGCTCACTTTCACGATTTGAATTGCCCATCGATTCGAGTGAACTCGCCAAACTCAAGCCACTGGAATATCTCAGCAAATATGTCATAATTTCTAAGTCGCAAAAACAAATTTTTCGCCGCATATTCATTCGTAACTGGGCGACGGTAAACAGCTCCGAAGAAACGGCCAGCCCCATGAAAACGTTAAAACTGAAACCGAACCAAGTAGACGATACGGATAGCGAGGATGAAAACTATGCAAATTTAAAAAATGATACTAAAAGTCAACATGCGCTCCTGCCCGAAGAACGTGTGCTGCCGAAAGATTTGCTCACGACGACTATGCATGAGGCATTAGGGTTCCATGGGACTATGGAAAAGATTGGGGAAATCAAAAATATTCTACAACTAAACGATTTGGAGCGAGTTACGAATTTCACCGGATATGATTTTCGATCATTATGCGGAATCCTGGCATTTTCGGAACGATACCTAAATCGATTTGATCGGATGGTGGATCCCTGCGATGAAATTGAAACGACTGATTTTGAGTCGTTGGAACGAAAATTGAAAACTATCTGTGTAGAAGAAAAAATGTCGAATGTATTGAAAATCATAAAATATAATTGATATAAAGAGTGCGTGCGAGTGGTGTCATCAGACCGCTTCATTAGTACGTTGGATTTCCTCCATTTCTAATCGTTTATAGTCATCCTTGCTGATAGCAGGTTTTTCAGCGTCCGGAAACACTACTTTAAATATGTAGTAATCCTCTTCGTTGAAACATTCAACCGTTGGGCACAAGCATTTCTCATCCTCTGTGAATGCCCGGTAAAATAGTTTCACTCTCTGATCGATTTTCTGAACCGGAATAATAATTTTCTTCTTGCGCCGAATCAAATAGGAACGCGGCAATTTACCTTCACGTTTCGGTTTTTTATATGGTGGCTGTAAATTTCGCATCACACTTTGCATCACGAAATGGATTCGATTCTCGAGGGCACAAGCATTTTCGGATATTTTCATCGTGCGAGTTTTTTTGATGCGCACCTTTTTTTCGATATCTTGCAGCATTTCAACCGGAAATTTATCAAGTTCGCCCAAAATATTAACGACACAGTCCGCCACCATACCAAATTTATCAATTATCGTAAAATTAAGTTTTAATTCGTTTCGCACCGTAATAGGTACAAAAAATTCATACATACATTCGCACAGTGCTTCAAGTTGGCGCATTTCGTGATTTGACATTGAAACGGTTAATTCGGTATCAAACATACGATAACCGTTTTCCTCGAGATTTTGAGATTGTTTTTGTAAGAAATTTTTCTTCTTGCTGCGATGATTCACGTACTTTTCACGATTGTCGAGAAAATTATTCGATTTTTTTACAAATTCCTCATACTGTTTGGTTAATTCGGCCAAAGTCCATATTTTTACATGCATATGCACTAAGCTGATGTACAAACGTGTCTTTATGTTTACCAGACCTTGGTGAAATTCATTTGGCGTTTGAAATGGATACATTGGTGGTTTGGCAACTTTCAGGAACACCGCCTCATAATAGTGTTTAATCTCAAATGCATCGTCTCGATCCCTCTTCCGAATGTTCACGATGAAACGGTTTTCAATTGATTTGCGAGCGTTTTCCATACAATTTGTCTCCGGATCCCGATGAATCCAATCGTAATCGTGACGCCATGTTAAATCAGCCAAAAGATAATGAAAATTTTGATAACCAATGCACGTGATCCAATCGTTTTCCATGTAAACAATTTGCATATTCAAATGCCGAAATAATTCGCGCAGTTTATCCAATTTGATTTGCATTGCTCGTGTAATCGCAAATTGTGGTTCCAAATCCTGGAGGGTTTTCATCGAACTTCGATAGTATTCCTCTTTCCATGATGAAAATAATCTCTCGCATAAATCACGAAATTCATAGAATTCGTCAAAATATCGATTCAAAATCTTCTGAGCAATTTTCAACTGAGTAATTTGTTCGCTCGAATACAGCGCAATAAAGCGTTTACGTAGAGCGGCACGAGATTGTTCCAAGATTGGGCCACATTTTATATTACAAATTCGTGGACGATCTTTTATCTCATGTTGATAGTAATCATCCCATTCGGTAATCAACATGGAAATATATTTTCGACCTTTCTCACCGATTTTCTCATCGTTGAACGAGGGCAGATCTACTTTAAGGCGGGCCCGTATATCTGCGCGAGTTCGCACTAAATTCGTATAGAAATGATCTTTAGGCTTGCTGATTTTTCGCATCACTTGCTCTTGACCACAAAATGGTGGATAGTAATAGGGATGGAAGTATTCATTCAATTTTGTAAAATCTTGTGCTCTTACACGAATCCGGTTAACTTCAGAGAATGGGACTTTGTTTTTTGTTATGTATCTGCGTGAATAAAATTAGAAAAAAAAAAAATTATGATTTAGAATTTTGTATTTTGGAATTTAGTAAACGTAAATTTTGAAACATAAAATTTATTTTGCTGCATACCTTAAGGGAACTTTAACATTTTGAATGTCGAAATAACTGCCGCTGTCCTGCGAATAGTTGGTCACGTCTGAACTTGTGTTCGACGAGCAACAAGATATAATACTTTCTAAATCTGCTTTTAATTCCTCAATCGCAGCATTCTTAAAATCATCATCGTAACCACGATCATCCAAACCCATCGATTTTTGACCTTCTAAAAGCCGATCGTGCAAAAAGGCAACAAAACGTTTAATCAATGGTGTTTGTTTCGATTTGGAGACGTTCGACACAAATTCCTTGAGCGCCGGTACTGGATATTGTTTCTCTTCTACTTCAGTCGACGATACATGATGCAAATCTTCATTTTCATTAATTTGCGTTTGGCTTTTTTTTACACCCAGTGATGGAACTTTGAAAAGATATTTCACCATAATTGATTTACGTTGCGTGGTATCAAAATGTTTATGGTGATGACGCGTTCCAAAGACCTTTGTATATTTCTTCTTTTCAGCTCTTAAATTCGGCTCCTTAAGAGTATCTTCGGGAACTTTTAAAACTTCGGGCAATTGTAGATTTAGGTTATAATTGTTCTCTTGATTCTCAGTCGAAACATTGCACAAGCATTTTCCGACGACGGGTTCACGATATCGTGGCGCTTTCATTCCCGACGTTAAATGCGGACAAAATCTAGTACTTTTTACTATTCCCCACTCCCGAGCGACATCAGGTTTTTCTACGCATTGCTTAGGTATCCAGTCATCGTCTGATGAAGTTTCATTAATGTTGGGATCTATACCTTTATCAGCCAATACTGGGTCAAGGGGCATACTAATCCCCAATACTTGTAGTCGTTGAGCTTCTTTTTGCATTTTTTTGCGTTGTCTCTCCTCGAATATGTCGTTTGATCGTTCGATTACTTCAAGTGGTATACCACATTTATTTAGTCCTTTCGATTCCATTCGCAGCTTTGTAAAAAAATTCTTCTCAGCTTTAACCTTACCGTAAAGGAAGCCCGTCAAATTGAATTTTTTCACCTTAATTTTTGGTGGCTTAATCACTTTTGGTCGCATTTTCTTTACTTTCTCTTCACTTTCAACATTCGCCATTAACATCTCTTTAATGGGGCTTATGTCAGTACATGTACTAACTAAAGCCTTCGGAGAATCCAGTATTGAATATTGTTCGGCATTTGGTTCCAACGTTGTTTTTAATGTGGATGGACAATTTTTAAAAAATAATGGCGGCTTATGTTTGGGCGCCATCAAATCAAACCATTCTTCACGTGTGATACAAGTACGAACTGGTCGCTCGGCAATACTTTTGGGTTTCCTATCACGTCGACCTCGTGGTTCACGAACTAGCTTCGTAAAAAATGCACGTAACTGAAATTTGCTACCCTTTTTACCAACTGACAAGCCATCTTCGTCGTCACTTGTCTGTTCGCTTATTGCATCGGCATCAATGGATACATCATCGATGTGGACATTCTTTTCGGGGAACATGAAATATTTCTTTTCAAAATTGCCTTCCATTAAATACTGCTCCTTTACTTCAGCCTTTTGTTTGGCCAAACGATTCTTACGGTTTAACATGCGTTTATAATACCGCGTTTCCCGCAATGTACTAGGATATTTCTTCTCTTTATAAGGTGGTTTAAGCAACAAAAATTCTTTTAGAAGAACTTCATGTTTGTCCGTGAAATAGGCCATGTACTCCGCCAGAGCCAAATCTTTGTTTTTATTCTCTTCATCCACTTTTTGCTTTTCTAATTCCTCTTCTTTCAATTTCTTCTCCTTGTCATCCTGCTTTTGCAAACGGGCGATGACACGTTCCCGCCGACCCAGATACTTCTGACTCCGCATTTCAATATTCCTTTCTTTTTCGTGCGTCCGAATTAAATGCGATTGGATTTTTGGCTCAGGCTTAAAAGGGACACTGGCAATGGCAGGTCGTACAAATTTCGGATCATGAACATCTTGTTTTGGTGTATATTTATCCGTCCAATGAGGAATATGCGTCGGTTCATTATCCAATTCTTTTAAATGACCGGGCGCATTTTTAAGATCGTACAATTTAGCTAGACCATATTGTTCCTGACGATTTTCAAAGTGTATCAATTTGTATAGTTTTCTCTCATCGTCTACCTTATGCAAATAGTTTTTTTGAGCCTTATATTCCCTTTGGTCTTCCTCGATTTGTTCGTCTTTCTGAAATGTTTTCTTAAAGTCATACCCTTGGAAATCTAATTGCAATGGATTATTGTAATCGAAATACTCGTATGTTTGTTTCTCGGGCGCATGATAAAAATGCAGCTGTGGTTTATAAATTTTTGATACACAGCAATTCGCTTCTTTTGGGTTTTCAGTAAACGTAAACAATGGATTATTTCGGGTGCGCATATTGTAAACATTTTGTATAGCAGTAGGTCGATCAATAAATATTTTTGACCTCGGGTGGCCTTTTTTTTCACCGATACCACCGATAAAATTTACTTCGTTGGGCGGTTTGGAATAGGGTGAATCATACGCTCCGTATAAATATGGTTCCGATTTTCGTGGTTTTTCTCGGTCCCAATGCAATATCGGATGTGGTCTTTCAAATGTATCCCCGGTTTTTTCGGTAACTGGTTCTGGTGTTTCATTTGCACTTGCTCTACGGCTAATCGTAACCTTGTCGGGTTGCTTATTAATCCATGATTGAATATTCGCCTGAATATCCTCTAATCGGATTCTTTTTTTTACAAAAGTATTTGCTTGCTGAATTTGGGCTCGTGTGTTCCTCTTACTCGAGTAACCAACTTCAGTCTGCCGCTTAGTACTCATCGTCTATGAAATTTTAGTTTAGTTGAAATATTATTCAAAAATATGGAATTTTTTCAAAGTTGCAATTCTTGAGAAACAAGAGAATTGAACTTCAATAAAATTAAGTTGCCATTAGGAGTGCTTTGGTTAACAAAAATGGGAAAAAAGCGTATTGCGCTTCGATGTTGTTCGCAGGGTTGGTTGCCTTACACGTTATCGTTTTAGAATAGGTTTTAAATTGTAGAAGATTCCTATAATGATCCCACTTAACTTAACTTAACTTAACCACACTCTTCCCCAGCTAAAATATTTCCTTTATCTAATGCCGACTGATGTCGAAATCCTGAAAGCGGCCGGGCATCTTACCAGCAGTAGCACGTGACGTCCGGCGGGTTGTTGGCTCGTGCAAGGCTTCCTGAGTAGCATCATTGACCTCCGTCTGAGAGGGCGTTGGCTCCTGCACGTCATCCTGAATGGCTTCATTGACCTCTTCGGCTTCGATTGGTTCATCCAGGCCAGCAAGCTGTTCCTGCGCCATGATCATCGGTTCGACAATCTCTTGTAACGGCGTTAGCTCGAACATGTCCATCAACAAGTTCTCATCAACTGTCTTGGCATACCGGCACTTCAGCTGATTAGCGTGAGCTTGAACGACGCGATTGTTTTGCCGTTCGACTATTACCACGTAGTTAACAGCTCCTTCACAGCTCTCGATTTTCCCCGGCAGCCATTCAAATCTATTGCTCTGAAGCACTTCACTCAACGGATTTGAAGTAAATGGCGTCTCCTACATTGAACTCATTCCACTTGGCCCCGTGATGATCGTTGAACTGTTCTTCCATTCTTGCGTTACGCAAACCACCTCGTTCTGCGGGTGGCTTGATTAGATCCAATTTCGTCTTCATTTTATGTCCTGTCATCAGTTTGTATGGTGACTTCACTCCTAGCTCATACGAAGGCGTGTATTGGTAGCACATCAGGAATTTGCGTAAAATACTATCAATGTTCCCTTCCCCCTTCAACTTCTCGAGGCCTGTCTTTAACAGGTCGACGAAACGCTCGGCCCGTCCGTTCGACTGTGGGTTGTATGGTGCCGTAGTAATATATTCGATGCCATTTTCATTACACATCTTCTTGAACCGGTCGGAAATGAACTGTGGGCTGTTGTCGCTAACGATGCTGTGGCAAAGTCCATGGCGAGCGAATGTTTCCTGCAAGTTTTCAATGGTTTTTTCCGATGTTATACTACTCATCTTGAAGACTTCTGGCCAATTGCTAAATGCATCCACGATAACTAAATAGTAGAACCCATTGACGGGCCCCGCATAATCGATGTGAATGCGAGTACATGGGCCTTTCGGCATCGGCCACGCTTGCAGCGTGAATTTTCTTGGTGCCTTCGAATTGGTTTCACAAATACCGCATATTCTGACGTGGGTCTCGATGTTGCTATCAATTCCGGGCCAGTAAACCGTGCTTCGCGCTAACAGCTTCATGCGTGCTGTCCCTGGGTGTACCACGCAGTTTAAATGGCATTACAATCCGTTCACCATAAAAAACACACTCTTCTGCCAATGAAAGCGACGTACGGAGTGGAAAATATGCCGTTGCCCCTTCGCTCCTGATTTGGCTCCTTTTTTCTGGCCAACCATGTTTGATGAGATTAGCGACTTCTTTCAGAATCCCACACATCACAGTTTCAGCCTGGATCGTTGCGAACTTGACAGGCAGCGATTTCACTGATTCGATTGCAAAACAATCTGCGTGGGTGTCGATGCGAATTGTTGAAATGATGACATCTTCCGGTTCTGGCTTCGGTTACGTGTTAATGAGTCTTGAAACAAAATTTGCGTACACAAAACTCTTCGTGCTGATGTATTTGATATCAAAATCATAGGCAAGTAGACAGATTGCCAGAGTAGACAAGAACTCTTTTTTTTGATCCAAACACTGCTAGCAATGGTTGGTGATGGGTACGTAGCTCGAACTTCCGGCCTTAGATATAACGATGAAACTTTTTAAGCGCAAACACTAGCGCAAGGGCTTCTCGCTGGTTCTGCGCATAGTTCTTTTCGGCCTTGCTAAATGAGGATGCTGCGTAAATAATGGGGCGTTCAGAACCATCTTCGAATTTGTGCAGCAGTACCGCCCCCATTCCGTAGCTTGAGGCATCGGCAGCGATAATGATTTGCGAAATCTGCTGCTAGAACTTCTTTTAATTTGACGAATGATTCCTCGCGAGCCGCTGTCCATTCGTATGTAACGTCATCCCGCAACAATTCGTCCAATGGCCCCTCGCAAGTCCTTTACTCCTTTAATAACCTTGCCATACCAACTGATGGCTCCCAAAAAGAACGAAGCATTGAGTTATCCGTTGGTGCCGGCAATTTCTGAATTACATCGATCTTAGCTTTGTCGGGATGCAACCCATTGGCGTCGATGATGTGGCCCAAGTAGCTGACCTACTTCTGGCCAAAAGAACATTTTGCGAGCTTTAGAGTGAACAGCTTCTTTCGATGGTCCTGCTCGCTCGTCCCAGCTACAATGATATTGTCGAGATATGCTGCAACTGTGTGAATTCCCCCTGGCATCGTGTCCATTAGCTGTTGGAAAATGCCAGGTGCTGTTTTCACACCGGGCTGCAAGCGATTGACTTAGAAAAGCCCGACGTGCGTATTGATCACCATGAGCTTCTTGGCATTTTCATCGAGCTCCAACTGGAGGAAGGCTTCCGAGAGGTCAATATTACTAAAGACAGTGCAACCTGCGAATTTCGCAAAAATGTCAGCGGGTGTTGGCAGTGGGTACTGTCATGCAGGTACCTCCGTTTTTCTTTCTGACAGCAACAATAGCCGCTACTGATTCGGCAAAATCGATCGGCTGGATCACTCCTAAGAACTGTAACCTATGCAACTAGTCTTGTATTGCTTGTGCGGCTGTGTAAGGTACTGGGCGCTGACGGCAGAAGGTCGGCTTCGCCTCTGGTTTCAGTTTAAGTGGCACTTTCATCTTGTTACACAACCCAAGCGTATCTGCAAACACAGAGGGAAACATCGCTTCGACCTCTTTTACCAAAGGTATTGTACCCTCAGCGTGAACACTATTTCAGACTGCTGATAAAGGTATATCGAAAAGCTTTAGCAGCTCCATCCAATCGCTGCCAAAAACATTCAAATCTGAGTTTGCAACGTAGACCTCTCCGATGGCTTGCCGTTGGTACAACTTCAGTTTTGCCTGGAAACTACGTTTTATATCCAGCCGATCACCAGATGCACTGATTGCTTGTTCTTCGCAATGGGTCAAGGTATAGGCATCGCCAAATATTCCCAGTTCATTCGCGGGATGATTGTCCAGTCTGACCCTGTGTCGCGCTGCAGTTTCACTCTGCAGTTATTGATTGACGGCATGACGGATTTGCGTGTCGACTATGACCCTGACTGGATTGCAAAACTCCGTCTACGCTTGCGGTCCTCTCGACGTGCTCGTTTCGCTTTAACCCGAGCTGCTGACTGGAAATATCAATTCTTGTGTCCGGTTGTCTTGCACGTTTGACATTCCTTGTTCTTAAATGGACAATCTCGATGGAAATGGACATCGCCACATAAGAGACACGCGGGTACTTCGCAGTCAGGTCATTGCTACGATTTGGTGGTCCATCTGTGTGGAAGGCTGGACGGAGGAGGATTTCCAGCACTTCTGACTTGATTGCATCGCGATGAAAAACCATGCCTTGTCATTTATGAGGTTGCTTAGACGGTCAGCGATATTCACCAGCTCCTGCAAAGTCAATTTGTGCTCTGTGGCTGCCTGTGTTTCAGTGTATTGGGCATCTAGCTTTGACAACAGCCTTTCCAGTGTGATCGAGTCCTGCGGTTTATCGAGGCCCTGTACGAACAGGAGGACCTTGAAATCCTCCACCGAACATGCTGCAATGTCAAATTTTTCACACATCAAATTGACGCGAGCAGCATATGTTTTGTAGTCTTCGCACTCGCTTCTTGCGAACTTCAGACATTTATATCGCAGCGAAAAAAGCGATTCTTTCTGCCCATAAATGCGCTTCAGCTCTGTGACGGCAGCCTCCAGTGTAATCTCCATTGATTTACGCGGCAATATAGTGTTTGCAAACTTTTGGTAGTCTTGCGACTCAAGTTTCGCCTTTTCTGTCAATACTAATGCATCTTCGGTGAAAATGGATTCGTACCGGGTATACCACAACTCGAATGTTGCGTTTTCTTCTGCATTGTATACGAACTTTTCCATGCGGTCGGCTAAATCTTTAATGATTGAATATCCTTGCTTTACAGGTACTTGTGGGTCTTGCTGCTGGTTTACGAGATGCTTCAACAATTATTTCATGAGTTCTTCTTTTCGCTGGAACTCAGCCTAATGTTGTTGGTTATTCAATTGCATTTGTAGCAATAAACTTTCCACTAGTTTTTCCATCGTACGGTTATGTCGCCGCGTGTAGCTTTGATTTTTGTATTCGCGTGCGTTCTGTTTTCTTCGTCGCCACTATTAAATCCAGTAGTACAATTAAAACTACAATTGTTGACTAATTGATCTTTATTTATTTCACAGATCCGTTTCCTATCCAATTGTCAATTCCATAGCTCTTTCCAAAACCGAAAAAAGCAAAACATCATCACGAAACATAAACTAAGCCTACACTCTTTAAATAAGTTCAGACACGCGTCACCACACGCATAAGCTGGTTTGAGGCGATCAACTGAAACGGATTGCTGTTTCTCGTTGACATCAATTACGAAGAATTTTCGTAACTTACGAAAAACTTTGTATATGGTCCTTCGTAAGGTGAAGTTAGGCCTATTCGTATAATGTTGGAATTTGTCGATTAACTAAATTTTACGTCTTTGTGCGAAGTTGTTGTATGAAGTCATCAGTCAAGTGGGCCTGAAAATATTTCGCCAGGAAGTCTGAGGCTTTGGCGATATACTAGGTCTGTTGGGCTGCCCTTAAGGTCTTCTTTGACACATACTCAATCCTCAGCAAAATTATCGGTATCTTAGAGCTCCAATTCTTTGGGTTACCTCGAGCTCTAAGAGAAGTTTTTAATGTCTTATGAAAACGCTCTGTCGCCGCAAATTGAACAAGTTCAAGTTTATACTTGGTTCATCCTTGTCGAGATTTATTTATCAGAGTTTTTAGTTCGTCATCCGTATGCTGTAACTCTGATATTTTGTGAAAATTTTGAATTTCCGTTATTGAGGCAGCTTCACATGTTCGTGATAAAGTGTCAGCGATCACATTTTGTTTGCCTGATATATGTTGGATGCAGTTGTAAATTTCGGGATATAAAACCTAAGTGGCGTTTGCCGCGGACTACCTTCTGTTTTTGATTGTATTGTATTATTCAGGGATTTATGGTCAGTGTACACTATGCACATTCAACATTCTACGAAATACATAGCGGAAATGTTTTAGAGCTAAGTAAATAACAAACAGTTCTCTGTCGAAGGAGGAATACTTGACTTTGCTTTTAGATATAGCTTCTTGGAAAAGAATGCTAAGGGTTCCCAACTACCTTTATGAAATTGTTGTAATACTGCTGCAACGACAAAATTTGATGCGTCGCATGTTATATGAAATAGAGTGTTTTCAATAGGATGTGCCAATAATGTTGCATCTGCAAGTGGAAGTTTAATTGTATTAAAGAAAGCCAAAAAAGTGTTTAGTGGTTTTTGGTTTTCTTGCTATAGTTGCCAAATGCGCGTGGAATTCGAATATATTTGGGATAAAGCGGTGATAATGTTATCTTTGGAGATGTGGTGGCTGAGGAATTCAAGCTCTGGAACACCGAAAACACATTTGGATGTCTTTATTTTAACATCGTATTCTGTAAGTCTTTGAAAAGCTTGGTTTAAATGAAGCAAATGGTCCTCGTCAGTATGTACATTTTGTTCGCAAACCGAGACACGAAATTGAGAATTTTGCATTCCAAATTAAACCCGTAAAAATGGTGACCATGACGGATGAGCAGTTCAAGGAGTTTTTAATTCGTTTTGGAAATGTACAGGTGAGTACTCAAACTGATAGTGGTAGTACGGAGGTGTTGCGGTCGACGGGGAATTTCGCGTTTTGTACGCATAGATTTGATGGAAGGAAGGAAGAATACGCGGCGTCGTTTGTTAGCGCGATTAAAATATACAAAAAATCCACTCGGATGACGGATGAGAACGCTCTTTTGGGATTTCCCCTGCTGCTTGAAGCCGAAGCTAGTAAGTACTTAGTGGGAAGGGGTCAGGTCATCGGTCCAAACTTTTGACGAAGCTACGTCACTTCTGGTTTTCACTTTCTTAGTGAGCAAACCACCATATCTTATTTATCAGGAGATTTTTCAATTAAGGCAGGGTGAGACGGAGACTACCGATTTATTTATTAATAAAATTCGTGCCCTGTTTTCGAAACTTCCTACTGGGGAATTGTCCGAAAAGATACATTTGGATATGTGTTATGGGCTTCTATCTTTTAAAATTCGAAGGAAAATTAAACGCGACGAAATTAAATCATTTAACGATTTATTAAGATTGGCTCGGGTCGAAAAACATTTTTTCGAGAATTGGAGATTTCTCGATCGAGTGGGAAGGTAAGTTCTGTCAGAGTAGAGGTTAGGAATAATAAGGGGAACGGTAATGGTAAACCGAAATTTTATTGTAAATACTGTAGATCGAAGGAGCATAGCATTGGGAATTGTTCTACGAAAAACAAATCAGATGGGTTCCCTAAAACTAATTCTGAATCGGGCGTTAATGATGCTAGAAAGGTCTCGGTTCAAAGAACAGTTGAGGTCAAGCGCCTTCTTTGGACATTTGTACTACCAAAGATTCAGAATAGAAGAATATTCAGTTCGCTTCCTTGTCTTGTGAAACGCGTCAACTCACCCCAAGACCTATTTTTCCGATTAAGATCGCGGGTGCGAATGACATTGCATTGGTAGATACTGCTGCCAAATTATCTATTGTTGTGCTACAAAATTGTAAAACAAAATGGAACCAAATTTCAGACAACAAATATGTCTATCAAATTACCCGATGGTTCAGTTAAAACGGACCATATGTAAGTGGCTACTCTAAAGGTGACATTTAAAACCAAGTGTATTGACACTCGTTTCGCCGTATTTTCAAATTCCAAGGAAACCGTATTAGGTATCGAGTTCTCTACGGATGCCGGTATTGTATTGGACCTATCCAACGATCGTTGGAAATTTTCTAATGAGTCTGAATAATATTCGCTTGATCGTGAATCAAAGGCCCCAGTACGAATTGGCAGTGTGGTGCCGAATCAACAGTCGGAAAATCAACACGTGGAACTCGTTCAGCCAATAAAGAAGTTGGAACGAGACGATATGTTCGTAACAGAACCCAGTACTCATGAGTACTCACCTGCAGGTGAACTCTGGCGTAGTTTCGTCATATGGGGATTTCAGTGAAATGGATATAATTCCTCCGCTGTTCTGATAGTATGTAACGTGCTATCCAATTTGGTTCGTCTACGCGCGGTGATTTGGGTAGACTTTTTATTTATTCTCACTGTGTATAGTTTGGGCGCCAGTCTACCAGCACGATAAGCCGGCTTAGCTCGTTTTTTGAGCAGTCTGACTCGGGCGGGGTGCAAAATAACACCACTAAAAAACCACCGCGTGTATTTCGTATCTTCTAGAAACGATCGCGCTTACGGTAAAAAAAAAAAAACTGTCTCGCCACCAACAAAGCGAAAAAAAAGAAACCGCGTGTCACGACACCATGCGACAACCGTGACGGGACAAAACACAATAGTAAGGATTTTTGCAACTCACCTGTGAACCCTCTTCTGCTTCAACAATGTTTGGTTTTGCTCCGTCCGTAGTTCACCTATGCCACGATCTCGACTCTCCACCCACTTTCACTTTGACGCTTTTACACTGCGACCACTAGTTCAACGCTTTTCACAAATTGCCAATGTTCGATTAGCGTTTTATCACTTTCTGCGCTTTTTATTTTAATTTTTATTCACTGCACAGCACTTTATTTTTTTTTTAGTCTTTTCTTAATTTTTACAAACCATTTTGCGGACTCAAATAAATTAGTGAAACACACAAATGAATTTTCAGAAAACAAACGCACTTCTAAACTCGTTATAAATCATACATTTATTTTTGTTACATACATTGTTTTGATATATGTATATGTTAAAAATTAATTATAGATTTTATTTATTTCTTATGGTTAACAAAAAACCCCCGTACAAACAAAAATTATTATTAACAGCGGATTACAAAATGGAAAACATGCATTTCATGTCTCAATCCGTTGTTCACGGGTACACCAAAAGATTTTTTTTTACAATTAATTATTTTATATTTTTATTTTTACATCTGACCACTTTTCAGATCAAAACTTCACTACCCCGTCATATGCCATTTCACGTCCAAATATAGTGCCATCCCCTCTCCTCGTCATCCCATTGTCTTCAATTTCGATTTGTTTTTTTCTATTTTTCTTGCCATCTCAAGATTTTGGTCGATGTTTTATTCTAATCTTAACGCGCTTAATTTGAAAACTATTTTGCTTCCACCTTAGCGCCATCTGCTGCCTCGAAAATGTATATCCCATCGTTTTTGATGATTCTCGGTTGGTTTCCTGGATTGATAGATCGATTCTCTCCACTCGTCGCCATTCCATGGTAAATGAAATAAATAGAAAGCAATTAATTATTCATTCAAAAAATTTGTTTGAAACATTTATTGTAATTTCTTTCTTTATTGCTCTGAATTTTTTTTTATTGCATCGATTTTTATGGCACCAATCAACCAGATGAGTTGCGCGGGGAGGATGGTATATTTATTTAAAAAAGAATGATGGAATTATTGAATTTTTTTTTTCTTAGATGATGATGTTGGAAGGAAAGGTTCAGCCGCACAGTTTTATGACTCGCTTGCCGTTTAATTCGTGAAATGCAAGATACACACGGTAGCTTCGTTTTACAAAATCCCAAATGCTACAAGTACCAACCGAATTAAAATTTAGACCTGAAGAAGGCGCGGGTCTGAGTTCGCAAGAGAAAGTGCTGGCGGAGCAGTTGTTGGGACGATATGAAAGTATGTTTGCTCCAGGGGGAGAGCCCACTTACTTTGTGGAACATCACATCGAAACAGGTGACCATCGTCCAATTGCAGTCCCGCCTTACTCTATTTCATCTCAGAAGCGTGAGATACTGAAATCCGAGATTCAGACCATGATCAAGCAGGACATCATTGAAGAATGTGAATCTCCATGGGCATCTCTCGTAGTATTGGTTCAGAAACCCGATTCTTCCTATCGTTTTTGCGTGGACTATAGAAAATTAAATTCTTTAACGGTCGCTGATCGGTATACCTTTATCATTATCATAAATGTGCCGAAAATAATTTTTGTATTGAATAAAAAAAATGTTTGCATGAAAAAATTAAAATCACATGGTATAAAGGTGGTAGTTGATAAGTTTGAATGACTGTATCTCAGCCAACGTTAATCAGAAATACTTTTGACGGACACTGTTTTGACGAGAATACGTCAGCTTTCTTTTTTGAGAATCAATGCCTATACCTAAACCCACTCAGATAAAAGTGCTACACAAAAACTTAAAAAAAAAAACAAAAAATTGAAATTTTTCGGTTTTTTTGACTTTTTTGTTTTAGTTTTTTTGACTTATTTTGTTCAAAACAAAAGGTTTTTGACTTTTTAAAGTGACATTTCGATAGGAAATTTAATTCTCTACAAAAACTTACATAGTGTGTATATACTAAAAATGCATAGTTTATGAGTTATAGTTAAAAAACTATAAGGTGTCCAGATTTACTCTAATTTACTTAGTTCTCAAAAGTCCAAGCATAGACTAAATAAAATTTTACAAAGACTTCTCATGTCGAACAAAAAAAAATTCAAATTATTTGGGTGTAGAAAATACCTATTTGGGTGTAGAAATTATATTCCGAACAATACAGTGAGGCCCCACGCAATATACTTAAAACCACAAAAACATAACTGTCTCTTTGAGTAAATTTACTCTCCAACTAATGCAAATTTGCTTTGAGCAGGTTTAGTGTTACCACTTGGATACAATTGTAACCATTTGGATACAACATTTTATAAATCTTCGAAATGGATACTTGGATACGCAAAAGATTAAAATAGGCCAAAATGGATACATTTTTGTATTGGTGGATACAATTGGATACAAATAAAAAAATTCATTTTAAATTTCATAATTTGGGGGAAGTTTGGTCGTAATCCTGAGAAACATTTAATTTTATAGTTGTATTAATGAGTTTACCTCATATGTAAAGAGTGCAGTTCAGCCACGGTAGGAAGAATTTTCTGATTTGCCTGTTACTAAAACCAAAAGGACAAATACAGTGCATTCACAATGCAAAAACTTCTCACCTCCGACTCATAGGCTTGTATGAATTTCCAACTTAACGAACAAAATTTTTTCTTCATTATGTTGGAAATTCATACAAACGTGCAAGTCAAAAGTAAAAAGTTTCTCATTGTAAATGCTATGAGAATCGACTTTTATAGCAACAATTGATTCAATTATGTATGACAAAAGAGGTTTTATATAAACTTGAGAAAAACATCGCTAATAAGGCAAGTGAAGTATGGACCGGACACTCTGAAGACAATCTAAGTACTAAATATCGTTTTAATTTTTATGTTAGCAGTATAGTTAAAAATCCTCAATTATTTAAAATTTTCAAACATAAAAGGCTTACTTTGGTAACTGCAAAAGGAATTGGAACGGAAATGAAAATTTTGCTCAAAGTATGTAACAACCAAGAATATTTTTTTTACTTTTATCAATTAGCAACAAAAATTAATTAAAAAGTAAAATAATTTTTCAAAATAGTTGCTAGAATAATTCTATAGACGTGTATACCATGCAACCATTGTTTTGTGACGAAGTGATTTTATTTTTTAATTCAAAAGCGTTAACTTTAAACGGAGAAACCGAGAAATATATTTTATTAATGAATAAATCGTTTCAAAATAGCAAAACAACTATTTTTATTGAGAAAACGAATTGGATACATTTGGATACATTTTTTTGGTCTATCTGGATACATTTGCATTTTTCCGAGTGGTAACACTCTGCAGGTATTTAAATAAAAAATATTTATTCAGAAAATTTTTCGTGTGTCAAGTACTCAAGTAGTATGCGATGGAACACCGATGAGTATGGTTCAAATAAGCTTAATTCGGTCTTTTGAGTCACGTGTTCGTGACGTCATACAATTCCGCCACGTGTTTATAAATAACATAAAAGGTAATGAAACTTTTTTGTTTCAAGTTATTGTTTTTTTATTTTTCATTTGTTTACTTGTAATTTATACGACTCTTTTAATACTAGAATTGTGTGTCGTCATAAAAAAAATGCTCATTTGTTTAAATATTTAGAGCTAACGTGGTATTTATTGAATCATGACCGATGAATAAAGGGAATTATTATTTTGTTAACCTTTATCCAGCTGAATAAGTACAATTGCACCACCATGTTTATATGAAAATAAAGCGAATTTATGAAACTAACAATGGGTTTTCATTGCGTTATGGGTTATTTATTGCGGAACGCCAGGAATATGCAGTTGAATGTATACTGAATGAATACATTTGAATGGATTGTTGTGTGTTTTATCAGTATGACTAAATGTGGGATTCTAAACTGATTATGCGATTCTGGATTTTGACCACATAGGATGGAACTTGGTTATTGCTTAACTGATCATGATGAAATTCGACATGTACGATAGAAGTGGGTGTTTTTAATGATTGCTAAATGAAGTTCTGTAATATGGCCAATTAGGAAGGAACTTGGCTATTTCATAACCAATCCTGGTGAAATTTGATATGTCCGATAGAAATGGGATTCTAAAATGATTGTTAGATGAAGTTCTGGAATATGGCCAATTAGGACGCAACTCGGCTATTTTTTAACCGATTATGATGAAATTCCACATGTACGGTGGAAATGGGATCCTAAAATGATTGTTAAAAGAAGCTATGGAATATGGCCAATTTGGAAGGAACTCGGTTAGTTCTTAACCATTTATGATGAAATTCGATACATACGATGGAATTGGGCTCCAAAAATGATCTTTAGCCGATGTTCTGGAATATGGCCAAGTAGGATGGAACTTGGCTATTTCTTAACCGATTGTGATGAAATTCGATACATGCGATATAAATGGGATTCTAAAATGATATTTATAAGGAGTTTTGGAATATGGCCAATTGGAAAGGAACTCGGTTATTTCTTAACCGATTATAATGAAATTCGACATGTACGATGGAAGTGGGGTTCTAAAATGATTGTTAGATGAAGTTCTGGAATATGGCCAATTAGGAAGGAATTCTGTTATTTCTTAACCGATTATGGTGAAATTCGATATATACGATCGAAATTAGATTCTTAGATGATTTTTAAGTGAAGTTCTGGAATGTGCCAAGTAGGCCAAAATTTGGCTTTTTCTTAACCGATTCTGAAATGGGATTTTATATTGATTTTTCGAAGAAGTCCTTCAAGGCCTTAAAAAAATTATTTTAGAATATTATATGCTGAATTTCATCATAATCGGTTAAGATATGGCCAAATCCCTTCCTAATTGAGTTTGTACATCATAATCGGCTGAGAAATTACCAAGTCCTTTTCGAATCAGCAGTATTTCAGAACTATTTCTAAAAAATATTTTAAAATCCCATTTCCGTTGTACATGCTGAATTTCATCATACTTGATTATCAAATTGCCAACTTCCTTCTTAATTGGCCTTACTCCAGAACTTCTTCCAAAAATTATCTTAGAATCTTGTTTCCATCGTACATGCTGAATTGCACCGAAACGTAAACATGTATCGTAATCGGCTGAGAAATTACGAAGTTCCTTCCGAATTGATTATATTCCAGAACTCCTTCCAAAATTCATTTTAAAACCCCATTTCCATCGAACGTGTCAAATTTTATCATAGGTGGTAAAGAAATAGCCAAGTAAATTTCTAATTCAACATATTCCAGAAAATCAATCTGTTTTAACAAAAAGTCATACGGGATATATCTTGACCTTCATGGATAGTCTAAAATATTATAAATAATAAACAAAAAAAATAGTATCCCTTAAATAAAAATTGAGTCCATTAAATAGGGGTCCCTTAAATCGAGTTTTTACTGTAATTCTAATTTAAGAAGTTCTATATTATGTACACTAAATTTTTATACTTGCTTAATAACGAACCGATTACAAATTAGGAGATGCTTGATAAATTTTGTTAATTGGGCGATTACGCAGTGAATATACAGAAAATTTGAGATCCAATGGCCCAATGCTATACTCCTGGAGGGACTTTAATCATTGGAGGTTTTACTGATCTTACCAGAAACAATGCAGTTTTTTTTTTAATTATTAGATTTTCGTATAATTTGGTATTTTGGTATACTCTATTATGAATGAGCTAATTGGAATAATTAAAAGTTTTAGTAAATAAATAAAATAATATCCGTTTAATGGGCTAATTTGGATCTAGTGAAATTTAATTATTTTTCTTGTATTTTTTAATCAAATCTTATCAAATATACTTATGGAGAATTTTATTGATAAAATGTTGATTAAATATAAAACAGCCTAAACCTCCTTGATTTTCAATTTCATATGTAAATTTCATTCGCGGAGTAAAACTATTAATGGCCAAAATAATAATGTCTTCAACTTACCGATAAAAGAAGATGTAGGTTTGGCGGAAGATGTTTTGGACACTTCGTCGGTTTCTAGTTACGTTAGAAAAACATTCGTTACAAAAAAGTTTATTTGAAATTATTGTATAAATCATTGCTGCCAACTTCTTTTTCTTCCCAAATAGACGGAAAATGACGGAATATACCAGCGAATCGTCAGGTTTTTTATTAAAAAATTGCAATTTAAAATACAATTTGCTAAGTAAAACATTTCTGTTCGCCCAAACCTATAGCAAATTTTCAATAGGATTCATGCCGCATAGACTCGGAAACTGTCGAATAATAATTCACGTCGAATCATTTTTGAAGTAAGGAATGACGCACCAGATTTATTTATCAAATCATAAATTGCAATGAAAATTATCTTTAGTAAAAATCATGAAACATAATAAACAACTAATAAATAAAAGCACTTAAATAGCACGGTTGTTGTACTATTACTATTTATATATTCACCACACTTTTTCTGAATCGGTTTCTTCAATATTTATGCGTTAACTAAATATGGTATACGCGTTTTGCGAATTAATATTTTGGTTTTAATTAAATTTTTGATAAAATATTCGTTTCAAATCTTTAGTTTTTTAATTTTATTAATAAAATATAACATAACAATATAAAATATATAAAAACAACATAAAATCATAACTTTGCTATTTCTTAACCGATCATGATGAAATTCGATGTGTACAATAGAAAGGAGATTCTAAAAAAATTTTTAGATGAAATTCTGGAATATGACTAATTTTTGAACTTGGCTATTTTTAAACCGATTTTAGTGAAATTTAAGATGTACCATGAAAATTGGATTCTAAAATAACTTTTGGAGAAAGTTCTGGAACATGGCCAAATAAGATGGAAATTGTCCTTAACCGATTTTAGTTAAATTTGACATATGCGGTGGAAATACGATTCTTAGGTGATTTTTAGGAGAAGTTCTGCAATGTGGCTAAGTAGGACAAAATTTGTCTATTTCTTTACCGATTTTAGTGGAATTTGATATTTGCGATGGAAACAGGACCCTTCAATTAATTTTAGATAAAGTTCTGGAATATGGCTAACTAGGATAGAACTTGGCCTTTCCAGTTCTGGAATATGGCTAACTAGGATAGAAATTCAACATGCACTACGGAAATGAGATTCTAAAATGGTTTTACCAATTCCTGGACGATGCACTATCGTTAGAAGTTACAAAAATGCTGCGCGTGCCGTCACCCACTTTTTCTTATTTTCTTGATTGTGATTAAATTTTCCGGCAGACGCATAATAAATATGTATGAAATATGCTGTTGGGATTATCTGCTGTAATGCAGATCGAAAATCGGTTAAGAAATAGCCAAGATCCATAACAATTGGCCATATTCCAGAACTTCATCGGGAAATTATTTAAGAATTACATTTGCAATGCACATATCAGATTCCACTAAAATCGGTTAAGCAATAACCAAATTCTATCTTACTTGGCCATATTCCAGAACTTTATTCAAAACTCATTTTATAATCTCATTTTCAGCGCACATTTCAAATTTCACTAAAATCCGTTTAGGAATAGCCAAGTTCCATCCTACTTGGCCATATTCCAGGACTTCATCTTAAAATCATTTTAGGATTCTTTTATTTTAGGACCAACGCGCATGTAAAATTTTACTAAAATCGTTAAGAAATAGCCAAGTTCCATCTTACCTGGCCAAATTCCTAAACTTTATTCAAAAATGATTTTAGAATCCCATTTCCATCGCTCAAATCAAATTTCACTAAATCGGTTTACACTTTATTCGAGGAAATAAATTTTCGATTAATCGATTAATACTCAACGAAGTGAATTATTACTGTAATAAGATTTAAAAAATTCTACTCATGACTAAAAAATGACTCATGACATGACAAAACTGAAACTTTTATCCCAAATTTTTTATAGGGAATCATTTGTTAATTTACAAAAATCCAAAACCAATAACATAAACTATTTAGGAAACTATCCAAGAAGCACTTATTTTCTATCTAGTATAATATTTCAAGTTTTCTATTTATTTGTTGCAAGCAAGTGCACATTTTGTTTGTATGTACTACTCACACATACAAATTGTATACACAAAAAATAAAACACATAAAAAATATTGAAGAATATGAATTATGTAGGAATCATGATTCAATAAATACCAATAATTGTAATTGGTAATTTTTTTTTGTGACGACACACAATTCTAGTAACGTATAAATTACAACAACAAGTAAAAAAACGAAAAGTAGAAAAAACAATAACTTGAAACAAAAATATTTCATTCGCTTTTTCTCTCTTCATTTATCGGAATTGCACACGTCACGAACACGTGGCTCGAAATATTATATAGCTATGTAATCTATATCTATTATGTATTTATTGAATAACAAAACAAATGAGAAACATAATATGTATGGTAGTGAGAAATTAACAACATGCAGTCTGATTTCAAGAGAGTAAGAAAATAAAGTTATTACGGTTCTGCTGTATTTTCAATTTTTTGTTGTTGCTTTTTTATTTTTTGAAAATCAAGGTTCATGAGAAGTCTTTATGGAATTTTATTTAGTCTATGGTCCAAGCCTAAATTTAATAGCACTTTGTGGATTTATCATTGTTCGGGTACCATCCAACATATAAAACAATAAAATACCTTTTAAGAATTAGTTCCTTTTACCCCTGTTTTTTTCGACATAGTCAATAGCCTAGATTTCAGATTAATTTTATATAAAGTAAAGCTTTTATTTTCTTCATCAATGTTGTGTCGATTTAAAAAAAAATGTAATTTTCTGAAGTATATAAATAAAGGTTCTTCAACTACATTAGGTTTTCCGGGCTGAACGCAGTCGCTTAGCGGCCACTGTTTTTTAACGTATAATGGTTTTCTCGGTCTCTACTATTTCAGAGACATTTAAAACAAGCATACTTCACAAAACCAGGCTATAATTTTTAAATCCTCACAAACTTGCCAATTGTGCTCCGAGTACTTGATTTTTTGCAAAATATATCCTAGATCTCCATAATTCTCTCCCATAGAGTTTGAGTGGGCTATTGAGACAGTGGGATATTTATTTCCATTGTGCAGTAGTACCGCTTTTAGGCTGAGTTTTGAGAAGCCAATGAATAGTCTCCACTCGTTAGGTTTGTAAATACTGGAATTGCGGAAAACGAGGCAGCTGATGGCCTCGCCAGCGAGGGTTCTGCCTCTCCATTCATTGGACCAGAGCCCTTCTGTGGCGTCACTAAGGGGCACCTTAGGGCAGCGGTAAAATGCTGGGAGGATGTACAAAAGTCCCCCTTGTGACAGGCGAGTAATTTATTTATCCTTCGTCAGCCAGGGTCAAGGAATGTCTTGTACTTATGAAACCTGAGCTGAGGCTGCTTACTGGCTTCCTCACAGGTCACATCCCCTTAATCCATCACCTTAAGAAAATGGGCCTAAGTAGGACAGATGGATGCCGCTTCTGCGACCTGAAATTAGCGGAACATGTTCTGTGCAATTGCCCAGCCATTTTCTGCCAAATATTACAACATCTAGGAGGGAGAGTAATGAGCCCGGATAGTATGCATCATATACCAGCCGGCAGTATTGTCAGGTTCACTAAGAGCCTGAATATTGACTGGCTGGCTCATTAATTAGGGTCCATGAACAAAAGATCTTTTAGGTCGCAGTGCGAGGTGGCTTGAACGCCCACATGGTCCTCCAGTAATAATAATAGGTTTGTAAATATTAGGTTTCAAATCATTCATCAGTGTTGTGTAACCTTACCTCACCAAGAACAAATCCAATAAACGAAAACAAATAATATTAAGTACATAATTCAATTCCGCTTGATACGTAACTTGGAATCCCCAACAAAAACAATAAGTTAACAATGTAAACTGACCGCATTCCATATAGGAATCCCCAACAACAACAACAAGATAAAAAAATAAATAAGTGCACACACAATATGCATATAATAGCATTTTTCTTTTTCATATTAAGAAGATAATATTACGTCCGTAAGTTTAAAATAAGAAAAATTTTATATATATGCCACATACACAACCATACAAACTTATAAATTAGTTTTACGAATTTTTATACAATTCCAAGTAGACATTTGAGCAAAACAAATTTAATAATCATATCAGTGACATCTTTTGTCAGTAGCAATAAGAAAAATTTATTATTAAACATTTGGGCGTATAAAAACTCACACGTAAAAAAATTGCAAGTAAAACATTTTTTAGAAACCCGAGATTCAAAATTTTTCCTATTGAATAAAAAGAATGCACATACAAAAAGTGCCAATAGAGCATTTCATTGTTTCTAGAAAAACAATAATTTAACTTATAAGAAAAATAATAATAAGCAAAATATTACGGACGTAGCGTCTCAGTTTTCTTAAAAATAAAAATAAATATATTGAACAAAAAAAAAATCAGAATATGAGAAAAAATAATAATGTTGTTGGTGGATAATGTGGACAATTTTTTTATATAAACTAAAAGTTTTAAAATCATTTTTATCAGTCCACCGATCAACATAATATAAATCAGTCCACCGATCCAAGTCAAAGAGAGTCTATCAAGAATAATTATAGTTAAAAGTATTCCGTAAACTAATACAGTTCAGTTAAGTCATTTAGTGCTAAATAAAATTGTGAACCGCTAAAAAGTGTAAACTTAAATTAGGAGAAATAAATATTATCAGTGTGAAGACTTTAGAAGAAGCCGATCGCTTTTTATTTCCACATCCCGGAGAAATACCATCCAGCAAATCTTGAAATTTATCCACCTGGCCAAATAATCCAACTGTCTTGGTAAGTATCAATCCATCGACAAAACAACCTACTAACATTGAATAACAAGGCCTGTATAACATTTCGGCACACACGATCCTAGCGCTTGACAACCGCTAGGAGGGGAACAAAAAAGTGAGAGATCACACGTTTCCTTTGTGACCGTCTTGTTCATAGAGGTATCCTCACTCAAACTAACATCGGTGGTTCTAAAACCACCGGCTCACTGTAGGGAGACTTTAGGAAACACAATACAGAATCAGCCCCCACCAGCGGTAAGCTGACTACGACCAACATATACGCTAAATTTTGACGGTCTATCAATTATAATAATTGCAAGTTAGATATCAAATAAATAAAAAAGATTAACAAAACACAAACATAAAAATAAAACTTTAAAATAAAACATCAGTGCTGGTATATTTGTGCAATACACTAATGAAGTTTTTTTATCTTTGGTAAAGTGCTTCCGAAAGTCCTTTTCTTTTCTCGATAAATTGAAGATTTTGTTCCAGGCTCTACCAAGTTTCGACTTTTCAGTTCACTAAGTCTTCAGATACTCCTTTTGGTAATGCATGTCTCCTAATCAAATTATTGAGGTCATTCTGAGTGAATATAGTATTATTGGAACTTTCTCTTCTTTAGGTGCAATATACCCTTCTTAACTCTTCTCCGTTTCATTTTCACTGCTGTAAAATTCTTCCCCGCTGGACGCTTCACTCCCACCTACGTTATCCTCTGATTACTTCATTGTTTAAAAATTTGAGTTGAAGTAATTGAACTTTACAGGTTTCGTCATTGTACATACACATCTGCGTACTGTATATTTGATTTATACTCTTTAAATTAAAACCTTTCATTTCGGTGTTACAAAAGTAACATTACTCTTTCGATAGAGGTTTTTTCCATATTGCTGGTGTTGTCTTGTACATATATTTTAAATTTGAGTTACCACTAATATACACTCATCTACTACTACTAAAAATTTGCGGTTATTCTACTCTCAATGCTCGGTTTGCGAACAAAATATACGTACAGATATACTTGTCACCGTTATAGACAAAAATTAAATCAAGATTTTTAACACTTCCGAAGACCAAAAGGCATCCGATTGCATTCGAATAACCCAAATGTAGTGATGATTGCCGCTTTAGGCACGTATTCGGGAGCTACGGGTATTGCGTGGTAGGCTCCGACTAAATCGAGCTTAATAAACACAGTAAATCCTTGCAGATGACCCGAGAAATTATGAATGTACAGTATCGGTTAGTGATCCAGTACCGTGATGACATTTAGACGACGGTAGTCTGCACAAGGACGCCAATCAGTATTATCTCTCTTTTGACCCATTTGTTTTTTTAATTATTTAACAAATATTATAACTGAATACAAATTTATCTAGTAAGTTATCGATATTAAATGTTGTTAACTGTTTGAGGAGCATAACCCATCGGCTAGCTCCAGATTGGTTACTTCATTAATTTATCTGCCCCAGCTTTGAGGGCTTCGATAAAGGTTTTGAATGCCGAGTATGTTAAAAGCGTTACTGTCCTCGAACATTCAATATGCATACAAATCTTTTTAGTAATTGGTGGCTTAAGTAATATGTTAAATCCACCACAATGTTATATTTTACAATAGTTTGATGATTTGATTGTACATACTCGTACCTATCTCATAATATACATTACAACATGCTGCACGATTACTCTTTGTCATTTTCTGCACTAGACGTAGGGAAAGGAGGAAACATTTTAGTGGTCACATTCACATACGCATTTTCATAGAAAAACATTTGGAAGAGGGAATTTCAGTAAGGTGGTTATGCAGATGCACATATCAACCCCTTGACTGAATGATTTTACGAATATTAAGCACCCAGCTCTCAAGTTAAAAATAATCAGATTTATAGTTTAACTCTATATTAAGTATATTAATTAAACTTACAGAAAATATTATTCAAATAAGTGAAATGGTTTCACGTCGACAAAAAACAAAGTATTTAAGTTATTCATCAAATTATTGGTAATCCGAGTTGGCTTTAATCCAGCCCAAGTGGTACGCGACATTGGTAAATATATACGGATCACCTTTAATACAGCTCCCTGGTCGAAAACTCTGCGATGCTATTCCAATAAGCTCCTTTCCAACCACGAATGGACCGCCATCATCGCCGGTGCATGGAATACTGTTCGAACGGCCCAAACCACAAACACAATCGTTTAGACTGTAAGTCAGGTATTTAGTACACTTTCCCCAATCCACTACATCAACTGTTATTTGTCTTAAATTTAAGTCAACATTATAAATATCTGCTTCGGAAATTACTCCATATCCGCTAAATTTTCCAGTCATCCCATTCACTCTATCCGATTTAGGTAAATTAATTATTCCAACATATTCGTCTAGGTTAACCGGATTAAAGAATTTTATGAGACCTATATCATTTGCAAATGAACCCTGTTTAAAATTTGAATGTACTATAAATATTGTTGATAATCTATAAATTGTGTCAAAGGAATGTGTTTCCAAGGACTGTGCTCCCAAAATCACTTCGGCTATTAAAACACTTAAATTAAAAATTAAAAATTTCAGTTTTTCCAACATTTTTTTCTTCATTTTTGAAAGCATAACTTACTCTTTCAAACAGTGAGCCGCAGTTAATACAAAATTAGTGGTGATAAGTGCGCCACCGCACAATTCGTAGTGATTTAGAGCGTCCGTCAAATAAATTCCAACTTGATAAGGAACATTTCTCCTTAAAACCTCTCCATTGGCCATCCGTTTTTTTACGCGTGCATGACGATGATTATGTTTTCCATTCGGCGCCCCAGAATTAATTAACAAAATTACTAAAGCTAAACATTTCAAATCCATTTTTGACAACAATAAAAGTATATTATTTGGCTTTTACAAATTGTAACTGATGTAATGCATAGGCATATACCATTGGAATATATTTACCTGCATAACCATTATTATAGCGTAAATAATTTAATTATAAAAAATGCGTGGAATTATAGTAACTTAGTCACACAATCACACCTGCAAAGTATTAGGTACGCACACTATAATAACTTAAGTCATAAATTATTATCAAAGCGTTTTGCAATTAGTCATTTAAATTAAAGGCACCCAATCAAATTATCTTGAGAGAGCAGATCCATTCTTTTAAACGTTTAGAGACCCAACTTCACTCAATCTTGAGCTACTTCAATTATAGTTTTCCAGTTTATTCATAATATATTTAAAAGAATATTATCGTGCTTCAAGAACTTCTTTGTAAACTTGGTAACTAATAACTTGGGACATTAATCAGGCATGAAACATGAATTTGATATTCAAGAATTTTATAAATAGCGATTATGGCTCAATCATACAACGTTTTTGGTGTATACATACCGTATCGTATTAGTCGTTTTGCGGAAAATTTTCTATAAAGATTTGAGGGGCGCTTGCGGTGCAATTGTACTTACCTAGAGGTGTAATTGTTGACAAATGAATTGTGAATTTCCCGTTTTTGTGTCCCACCGTGTACAATCTTTTCTTTAACATTGTAACGATTTGACCTAGCCGCACCATTTTATAATTAATTGAAACGAATCCATTTGCGGCTTGATTATAAAACATGTTGCAACAAGAGCACCGTAAAGGTTGTCTCAGGAAATTTCAAATGCTATTAGTATTAGAGTTACTAAATATCGTTTATGGAAAAGGTATACTAATAGTCAGTCTCATTTAGATTAGAAACGGGCTCGGAATAGAATTATAGGCTTAATTCGGATTGCTAAACGTAATTTTTCTAGGATAAATTAGACTCCTCTCTTCCTCCCAAAGTTTTCTGGCGTAATGTTCGTATTTTGGGCCTCGGTAAATGCAAGATTATGTTATTTAAATGCTTATTATTTTAGTGGTATTTTAAGGGTGTAATCTGATGTTCGGGTTTCGAAAAATCGTTCGTTTTTTACTTTTTTTACATAATTTGAAAGTACAATATATTGAGCGTATACTGTAGAAAATTTAGAGCGAAATTCGAGATATTTACGGTTATATAAGAGAAAGAGAGAAAACCAGTTTTTGGATCTTAGGTATTTCGGAACGAATCGGTAGTGGTAGGTTGGCATTCTGTGAGTGAATACACACCACACACACACACACTCTTAGAATAGCTGCGAATAACCAATAAGCAGTCCTGACCAAGCGCTATAAGTGGAGGATGTGGAGAAGCTCCCTGGCTTCATATGGAAAAAGGAATTCGAAAACGTAAAGAAAAACCATCTCGACCGGAGCGATCCTCATTAGTAAAGGTGAAAATATGACCTACGCTGATATTCCTAAGAAGATTAAAGGCGATGATGGCCTCAAGGAGCTTGGAAACAACGTAGCCTGCATAAGGAAAACGGCAAAAGGTGAAATGCTTCTTCAATTAAAAGAAGCTAAACAACACAAACTGCGGCATTTAAATCTTCGCTTGGTACTTTATTGGGATAAAACGTTCAGGTCAAAGCATTGACTCAGCCGAATGTGCAACTCATTGAGATTAAAGATCTTGATGAGGTCACAACCAAAGAGAAGATCCACCAGGCACTAATTAGTAAATTTGAGGGATTCACCAATTTTGAGGTAGGCGTTGTGAAATCGATTAGAGAAGCATATTGTGGTACAAGAACAGCTGTTATGGCTTTACCCGTCGCACTCCATTATTAGTGAGCAATACAGGAATAATAATAGTGTTAAATGGGCTACCGATTCTACTAATAGAGCAGCTATTTGGTCTTGCGGTCGTTTTTTCTATTTCAAGAATCGGCGTCAGGTATCGAGCTGATTTCACCAGGGTTAAAGTTCAAGGAATTCATATACATATACATACAATTGCTATGCTTCACCAAATGTTCCGATTGAAGAGTTTGAACACTTTTTGGACCGTTTCGTAATTGATGCTCGATATCGCAAGCCTGTCGTAATTGCCGGTGTTTTTAATACCTGGGCCATCGAATGACGATATCAATGCACACTTCACCTTCCGCAGGGCTGGAATTGGATCCATGGTAGACCTTACCTTTGTTAGTGCAGGTCTCTTCTCAAGAGACATGAACTGGGAAGTCAGCAAGCGTTACACTTAAAGCGGCCATCAAGCAATCATATTTAAACTAAATATGTACCTTGAAAGGCAAACCGCGAGAACAGACCAGGAGGATTGTTGGATGGAAGTTAACGTCTTTCGGCCGAGAGTTATTCCAACTGATGATCGAGAATATCAAGCCGCTTGGATCTATTAACGATAAGGTACGTCAAATAACAAGTGGCATTATTAAAGCCTGTGATGCAACGATGACAAGAAAATTTGTATATTGCAGTCGTTCCCCTGTTTACTGGTGGACCGAGGAAATAGCCCAGTTTCGCAAGGCCTGCCTTAGTGTTCGACGGAAGTTCCAGCGACCAAAACGAACTTCTAGTTCCAATGGTCTCCAAAACGAATTTCGTGAAGCTCGCAGGAGGCGTAAAGAGGCAATTCGTGAAAACAAGCGGCGCTGTTTTGAGGAACTATGCGGGGAGGTCGATCGCGACCTCTGGGGTAGACCTTATATGATGATAATGGGCGAGCTTAAGGGATCACAAAATGAAGCTCCAACCTGTGCCAAAACAGTGAAGGAAATTGTGTCCAGTCTTTGCCCGCAACAAGTCGAAGAGATCCCAGAAATCGAACGAAAGTCTGAAAATTAAACAGTGCCAGTAATCTCTTTAGAAGAGCTGAAGGCGGCTTGTAGTAGAATTGGAGTTAAGGAAGCCCCGTGCCCAAATAAAATACCAAACGTGGCAGTAAAGGCGGTAATTATCGCCAAACCAGAAATTTTCGACGAGGTGTGTAATGAATGCCTGAGTGAACGTATATTCCCGAACCAGTGCAAAATACAAAACCTGGTACTGATTCCTAAAGCAAGTAAGCCACTCGATCAGCCATCATCTTACCGCCCGATATCTACTCGATACGGTGGAGAAGGTGTTTGAACGCATTACATATATGCAATAGGCTGGATTCATCTGTAGCAGAAGTCGGTGGTCTTTCGGAGAAACAGTTTGGCTTTAGGAAGGGCGCGATCTACCATTGATTCGGTGAGCCTTGTCAAAAGCATTGCTCAGAATGCAATCGAGGGAAAGAAATGGAAGGGTGGCAAAAAAAAAATATTGTGCTGTGGTTAGACTCGACATTAAAAACGCATTCAATACAGCTGATCGGAAAGAAATCCTCTTACCTTTGAAAAGGATGAACGTTCCGCTCTAGATACAGAGTTGTTAGGGATTATTTCAGAAATAGAGTACTGAAATAAAACACAAACGACGGGCCAATGGATTACGAAATTTTGGGTGGCGTGTATTTCATGCGGTCCCTGATGATGCTGCTTTTGTCATCGCGGGCATGCCGCATATTGACCTGTTATTTATAGAGAGACAAAGACTGTACGCCCAGAGAAATATGCTGAGATAATAACAATGTGGCAGAAACGGTGGGACGAGTCATCGAAAGGCCTACAGCGGCTCTTGTTTTCCTTGCTGTTTTAAAGAGTATTTTGCATCTTTGACGAGTTTGTTGAACCTTCTAGAACAACCAGATTGGGCGAGATTTACTCCTAGGCCTGCTAAGAGGACTAGAACACAGTATCGCTTCATTAAAATCACTGGACAGCTCGTCCACTAAGCCATCAAGTTCTTCCGTAGTTTTTAGTACCGGTATTGTTTTAGTACCGATATTGGTAGTGAATTACCCAGAATAGTTATAAAGGTATCCCAGTCGGTTTTCCTCCTGTTCCTGTAGATTGGACATTTCGGAGAAACCACGTCCATTTCGAATTGAAGATTAACAGTAATCAGAAAAGGAGTGGTCTTCCGACACTTTCCATTTTAATAGAGTAATCATCAAAAAGTTTGAGAGAAGTGTAGTATCTAATACCTTCTGTCTATTTCTAGTTATAAAAGTCTGCTTATTGATTATATGTTACATATACACTCCTTGTCACTAGGTTAAGGCCACGTTAAATTTTTATATTTTTGCTAGTTCAGGAGTTCCAAAAATTTTCAAAACTTAAAATATATATTCTTATCAACTAAACAGGTTATACACAATTGAAAAATTAAAAACTATTTGAGAGTAGAAAAAAATATGAGCAAAAATACCGGATTTACATTTTCAGTAGGTTAAGGCCGCACATGAAAATTCAAATTATCAGTTCATTTTAAATGTATTGAAAAAAAAATCGGAATAATGGTTTTAATAGTGAGTATTTCCATCATTATTATTAATAACTTCAAAAATTTTGTTCGAGAGCGAGTTTTACAGTGATTGGATACAGTCTTGGCTCATTTCACTCCATGCAATTTTTATGGCAACTACAAGCTCGCTTGGTGTTTCAAATTGGAGTCCTCATACATAAACCTTCCTCGACAGCAATCCCCATATGTTCTCGATGATATTGAGATCGGGTGAATAAGGCAGACAGGCAAGAAGTTCGATATTGTTAGGTCTAATCCAATCTTTTACTTCCTAGTATTGTGTATGGGGGCGTTGCCTTGTTGAAATATGAATAACTGAGGTGCATATTTCTCACGTAGTGACGGGAAAACATTTTGTAATAAAGTTTTTTAAGTTTCAATGTTCATTGTAATACTTCTGAACTCCAAATCTATAGTACCATAGTAAGTGATAACACTCCAAACCATAATACCAGATGTACGGCTATGGCGGCGTACCAAAATGATCTCTTCTTTACGGAAATCGCGAAAGTAATATTTGTATTCATCAGGCCCATCCAGGTTGAATTTTTTTTTCGTACGAAAAAACACGTTCTGCCATTCATTATTTCAGGTCATGTGAGTACGTGCAAAATCAAAGCGTTTCTTTTTATTTATTGTCAAAAACCGACTTTTGCTTAAATTTACGACGCACTAGATGATCACTGTAGCGAATACTCGCCAAACAGTTGTAACACTAGCTGCAACTTCAGTAAGGCTTGATTTTATAAACAGAAAGACCAAAATTAGAAGCCTTACGAACAATTAACCGCCGTTTTTTTTTTCGGTGTAGCCAAAGAAGTACAGCCTTTCTGCCTGGCACTGTAGTTTTCGATGTCCGAGAAGTAATTATTAATCACAGTATTACTTCGGTTAAATTTTTCGGCAATTTTTCTGCTTGAAGACCCTTGCTCACTATAAACATCAATTTTGGCTCTTTCAACTTCACTGAGGGTCTTAACTTTTGGTATTTTAATTCAAAATTCAATTAGTAATTTTAATATTAATATAATAAACGTAATTAGTTTTTAAAAATACTTAAATTTATTTACTAATCAAGTATAAACTTAAATGGCCTTATCCTACTGAAACACTAAAAATTCATACGTTTTACATTAGTATTTGAAATAAATGAATAAAGTAACGGTAAATCCCGTTTAAAATTAATTTTTTCTGTAATTTTGTTTAATTATACATAATGTTTGAACTTTTACTTCCAACTAATTTCAACATGTTGTTCTAACACACAAAAAATTGAAAGGAAACTGAAAATTTATGGTGGCCTTAACCAAGTGAAACGGAGTGTATATGAAGGTTAGTACTTAGAATGTAATCAAGGAGAAACTCACCTCGTTCAGATTGTGATGAGAATTTGCATCACTCCCCCGGATGACTTCAACCTTACGCTTTTGAGCCTCCAAAATTAGCTTACCTAGAATGACTGGTGGAATATTCACTTCATCGTAAGCTAGGTAGGCTGATATTAGCCAGAGGTTTCGTTTATTGACCTCAATGCTGACCACTGCCACATCTCCATTGCTGAAATTTGGTAGCAGAAAACAACTTATATTATTTTTAACGAGAATGCACGACCGAACCCTACCTTTTTTTCGTGTGCATTAATCTATAAAAGGGAGTCTTGAGTCCAAGTACCCGGTCTTCAGTGATTCAAGGTTCTTGGATCAAGACAATATCTGTCCCTCCTTTTCCAATTTTTAAGAGGAGAGCAGCTGATGCTGTCTTTGAGTGGTGTAAGTTAATTTGCAAGAATGTTACCATTCCTAGACCTTCCTCTCCACCACCGTATCATCAGAGTCCTCCCCTGACGTGAAGTCCTCTGAGAACCCATGACTCCAAGGACATTGTCTTCTCCGTATATGTGGAGAGTTTCCGCCTGGCTGTTCCCTTCTTCAGGGCGCCCAGATGAGCTTTCAGCAGCTTCCTCAGAATTCGGAGCCTCCGCTTGTCCGCGTCCTTCTTGTAAATTTTGAGTGTGACGCACTGAAACCATAGTTTACGGTACCATTAGTTTTTTCCAGTGCAGTCAGTGACTCCGTTTAAAATTAAGACGGCTGACCTGTAGTGAGCCTTTGGCTTCTTGAGCTTGGCAACTTTCCAGTTGTACGTTGGCAAATCTGAGTTACCAATCTGCAGCAACTGGAGGATCGCTAGGCTCCGAAGGGATCCACACCATGGCTCTCGGCCAAGTCCCTCCATTGCCTTCGTGTAAAGCAGCAGAGATCTCTGATCCGCACATTCAAACAGTTTCACCTGATTCCTGTGCCAGCCCCCATCCCGACAAGTCGGAGCAGGTCCTAGGTTTTCAGACAGGACTTTCAGGTAGGTGGTGGCTAAGGCCCCTTCCACCTTTCTCCAATTGGCGGGCGTGATACTGCCATCCTCTTCCTCGTAGTGTTGTAGATCGGTCTTGAGGAACCTGCTTCATTTGTGCTTGGCTCCGCTTTGTTTTTGTATGCTTAGGTGTTTCATGACCCGAGTGAAGGCCAGCCTCATTTGAGCTTGTCCCAGTATTTATTTGTAGATTTAAAGGCAGGCCTAAACACCCGAGTTTCCTTGTCCACATTTTCCGGACTTTTTAGAGAGCCGGGCTCTTTTTGTTGTTATTTATTAGTTATATGATCCATATTTTGGTCCCACGAGTAGCGAAGAAAGAAGTGTCCGTCTGTGCAGAGATCGGCAGTACACAGATAAGGGTACTTAATCCGGAGGGCGCCAAGTATCCGGATCCACCGTTAGCGACTGAGCTAGTTTTTAAACTGGGCCCCCAGTATGGTCGAACATCGGCACGGTACGAATAATACCTTAACCCAGCCCAGCGATTTGTTTAAGGTTGACTCTTTTAGCGTCGTGTTTTGGGCTAGAAGCCAAAAAATCAGCAATCTAGTTACCAGCGGTCACCACATGCAGGTAACACGAGCATTTGCGGAAGCTGCAAACTACGGAGCTGACAGCAAGTGCCAACTTGAATCTCCCTAACTTCACACCTGCCGCACCCCCTAATAAATAAACCGCGGCTTCTTACAATATTTTTGTTCATAAAAGTTTTTGTTAATCTCTATGAAACCGCAGTCCCGTACAAACCGCAGTCCTTTAATAAGCAGCAAGCATTTTAGTATTCACGATTTCCCCCCAACTGTAAGCGGAATCAGTTTCTATGTCTGCCACAGCTTACAACGGGAATTTTTCTAACAAGCCATTCGAATTAAAAAGTATCTTTTAAGAAGCCACATACCTATAAAATTCCATTTCCGCACTCTTTCTACAAGCCCATTTAAGGCAAAAAAAAAATTTTTTTGCCTAACAATCCTCGGCTTCTATTAGAAAAACAGAGGTATACTAACCCAACCAGTTTAGATTTACCTAATAAATAAATATAATAGGCGTTTTCGGAAATAGATCCTGAATAACTTCAGGCTAACTTTCGACCATTAAACTTATTCACCTATTTACGAACAAAAAAGATAACTTCAGGATAATTTAGATGTTGTGGTTTTAATTTTTTTTATAATTAGCTGTAAATACAAATAAATATAAAAACGAATATATTATTAGGATCAATATTAATGTGTTTTAAAGAAATTATTTTGTATTTCTTTAAATTATCTCTCAAAATTCTTTTTCGACCTTTTGCTTTCATAACAAAATTTATTCTTAACTTTTTGTATGTGATGGATAACTTGGATAATTTTTTACCAACATTAGAAAAATTAAAAGTTAGCCTGAACTTATTCAGGATCTATTTCCGAAAACGCCTAATATATTGGATTCCACTGCTGAGGCAGGAAAACATCTAGTATATGTATAATCAATAATAACTCTTTAAAATTGTATTGTTAACATAATTGCCTACTTCTAAAAAATAAATTTGTTAAAGAAAATACTGAGTTCTCTTTCAAAGCCACGATTGCAAGAATTTGACGCTCATCCCGAAAATTCCGTTTAAATCAATTCGTCTCATTGATCTAACAACTTTATAAGGGTATATAAGCCAACGTTATCGGCTCCAATTTTAGCATTTAAATTCTTTGGATAATTGTGATAAAGTTTCGGAGTGTGTTAGATATCGCGGCTTATAGCTAATTTACATATTTAACCGTGTTGACATTAGATTAAATCTATAAGGCAGAAGCTTTCATTAATTGCCATGCTCCATGTTGTACGAGATACAATATGGAACATGGCAATTAATATATGTTTAGCAACAAAAGCTTCGAAAGTAATACCAACTTTGGCCGCGCACAACTAAATTAGCAATGCTCAACCATAATGACAACTGTAGCAATGTTATAAACTCGACATAAACCTAGGTTAGCCAACTAAAATAGCATTGCTATAAAAATGGCATTTGTAGCAATGCTACCGAAGTAGAAATGTAACAATAGACAGGTAAAATCTAAAGATAAGTGTTTTATATAATATCATTTTATTTATATCACCTAATTATGATATTTTAAAAAGAACAATAAAAAAAAAGATTTTTTTAAATGAAATAATCAATAATAATAATAATTATATATAATAATAAGTAAAAATAATACTTTTATATTATTTATATATAATATGAGACGTGTAGCTTAAATCTAAAAAATAAGAATACGTTTCTCGACCGTTTTTCTACAAATTGGACATCCTTCAATTTGATCGCCACACATTTGACATGTACCGTGTCCACACAAAAATATCATATTTTTGATACGATCAAAACATACTGGACACATTGTCTAAAAAATTCATAATCGAAGGTTTACTTATAAACCATATAATAAATAAGTTGTTTAGCAAATTACCTGTTCGCGAATGTCGCGTAATTGTTGTTGCAATTTTTGGATATGATTCATCGAAACGTTAGTATTATTACCAGCACTAGCATTGTTGGTGGTATTAATATTAGAGGTTCCCGGCTTATTTGCAATTGTGTCCGGTGAAGTTGTATTATTCATAGCAACACCATGGCCAGAATTATTAACACTTTCCAATGGAATTTCTTTTTTATCATCATGCGTAATGCTAGGACCTACCTTTGAGATTACACCCTCGCCGCCACAACACACACTTAACGGAACCGCCTCCTCGATTGGAGTGCGACATTCCACACATTTTTTCATTATGGTCGAACAACTTTCACACGCAACCATATGGCCGCATGGTTTGAAAAAAACACTAGCCCTCTTATCCGAGCACACGAGACACTCATCAATTTTGTCTTTTGCATTCACAGTCTCACGGCAAATTAAACATTTTTTAACGCGTGGTGCACACGATTCACAACAACATACATGACCACATGGCTTAAATAGGGTATCACGTTTTTTATCAGAACAAATAAGACACTCATCAAGAGGTCCTGTCGTATTCGCCGCAATTGAATCAATATCGACGTTAGCAACATTTCCGGGCAGCTCCAGATCATCAGTTTTACGTTCCTTGAAGCATTTTATTAATGTCTTACATAAATTAGGATCTGGACACAAATCCAATGGGGTTTGAAGTTTACGATTTTTAATAGTCAAATCTGCACCATTTGCAGCTAAGAAGCAGGCAATGGATGCTGATGCTTTCTTATCGGTGTGCTGTGAAAGATTCGAGCAAGTTAAATATTTTATTCATGTGACAAGTACTTACACTTACGTTTCTCAGTCCCATTAGTAATTTACCAAATCCTTCACTTTCTTGCAATTGTTTGATTTGCGATAATGTATGATGTCTTAACGCCTCATGTAACGGTGTATCCCCATCTTTGTCTGGTATATTAAGATTTGCTTTACCCCGAACAAGTAGCTAAAAATTTGATTTTCATTCGAAATCAAATACCTCGAAATTTTAATTCAAATTAGAAATTTGTTAATCTACTTACTTTCACTATTTGAACGTGTTGCCGTTCTACAGCTAAATGCAATGCAGTCTGTTGATTAACATTTTGTTTATCCATGTCGGCGTTGCCCATGTTAATCAAGAGATCAGCGATTTCCACGTGATTGTTGAGGGCTGCCAAATGTAATGCAGTATAACCATCGTCTTTCTTTTCTTCTACGATCCATAACCGATTCGTTTTGATTAACTTGGTAAGAAGTATTTTCATAGCCGATGGATTTCCTTTCAATGCAGCATGATGTAATGCGTTGAATCCGTTATTATTGGTTAATGTAATATCAGCACCATAATCCAAAAGAAGAGATAACATTTCGTCTTGTTCTTTAGAGATTGCGTCATGAAGTGGTGTATCACCTTCTGAGTCTTGTAGACTATGATGACAATGAAGTTCTAATAATTTACGTACCAATTGTAACTGACCCTTGTTAATGGCGATATGCAATGCAGTTTGTCGCCTCTTGTTGCGCGCGTTTAAATCAGCACCTGCTTGTGATAATAGTTGCATCACACCGGGTTCATCACCAAATGCAGCATGATGAATAGCGCGATCGCCGTCTTTATCTTCAATTTCAACATCAGCCTTGTATTTAAGCAGAATTTGAATTACATCTAAATGACCATTTTGGCTAGCCGCCTGAAGGGCTGTATGTCCTGCAAATACACCATTAACATCGGCTTTGGTTTTATTGTCACCGTTTTGATTTTGCTCTTTTAAAAATTCTTCACATTTTGCAGCATCACCGTTTGCGGCTGCCTTCACCAATTCTTCAGTCACATTTTCAGAGACTCTCGGCTCAAAGAGTTGTTTAAGGAAATCAGAAATTTTATCATCGTTTCCGGGAAGAATAGCAGAATAATCGCCAACTTTGGTAACAGCGAGTGGATTATAAGTCCAGCATGTATTACAAACTTCAATTTTCAAATCATTGTCATGATAAACTTGTTGAACGCGCCCTACTTTGCCCAAAGTAGGAGCCATTGCCTCAGCCCATTCACCATGTCCGCGTTGCAATATTTTGATTCGCTCTAAATCGTTACAAATCTTAACATAATCACCAACACTGAACTGTACGGTGCCACTATCATTTGGCAACGCAGGTGGTGATGAAATTTTTGTTAGTACAGCCGGATTGAATGTCCAACGATTTGAGCTATTGGGATAAGCAACAACAATATCTTGGTCCTCATCAATACCCACAATAGTTCCTGGGTTACTTAGACATTCAAACATTCCCTCCGTCCATCCGCCGTGTCCATGTTGTAACGACTGTACGATTTCTAATTCTAAATCAACAGTAACTTGATCACCAATCTGAAGTCCATGAGAGCCTTTGCCATGTACGTTTTCTCCAAGCAATGGTAAATGATCACGATACACAGTAGTTCCCTTGGCATCATTTACAACCTTTAAATCGGCCATACCTTCAAAGCCCACACGATACAAGTTTTTCGCTCCATTATCCCATACAACATAAGCTGCAGATTTTGGTGAAGCTGCCGACCAATCTTGGATTTCATTCACCTTACCACGACGCCCATTTCCACCATCCTGATCCTCCCATTGCCAGTCAACGCCACGCACTACTCGAGCACCCGGAAATATACCACGAATAGCAATTTTCTTCGACTTGCGTCTTGGTTCTAACAAAATTCTTTCACCAGCCGGTGTAGCAATTCTGTAAAATCGATGTCGCAGCTGATGTTTATCGCCATGATAGCATGTCGAACACAAATCATAATTAGCACATTCAGCACATTTCCAACGTATCCCAAAAATTGGTTGTTGCCTACATGTATCACACATGGTCCCATCATGTTTTACTCCGGTCGGAGCGCTGTCTAATATTCGTAAATCGTATGCAATCGCACATCGATAATTTGCAGCCGTTCCATTGTCCCATACAACAACAACTTCTTCGGCTGATTCGAAATTTCGCACAGTTCCAACGTGACCTTCACCTCCGTCCTATATATAAAAAAACGAATAAACAATAAAAACAATTATCTCTAAATTAAATTAATTATTAGGTTAAAATGTGTTAATATTAAACTCGTCACAAAACATTAAACGACTTAAATAGTATTTCCATAAACTATACATTTTCATTTATACCGCAGAATTGATTTCTATGATTAAACCCATACACATATAAAAAAAATCTGTAAAATATTTTTGTTAATTATACATTTTTAATACAAAAACAAATATTATTAAATAATAATTTACACAAAATTAGATAATGGAAGCAATAATAGATAATAAGAAATAGGAAATCTTCACCTGTTTGCCCCATTTCCAATTTGGACCTCTTATGACCCGTGTACCAACACCTTCCATATGATATCGTGTTGCACGGGCATTTGCAACAGCATTTACAGTGCTCGGAGATTCTAGCGTAGCTGTACCGCAAGCCATTTAAATATTCTAATTCTACAGTAACTCGTTTTTTTATTAACTAAATGTTGGCCAATAATCACAAAAATATTTTTACACTACTTTCCTCCATTCCATAAAGAAATGAAAATGAATAAACATAAAATGTCATATTTTAGTATTCGATATGGACGGTTTAGAGCGCTGCAGTCGGTAAAAAGATTTTGTCTTTCGTTAAACTCAACGAAATATTTTCAAATTTTACCGGTATCCGACGATATGTACGTTACATGGATTTACGCATAAATTTGGGCGCTTTGAAAACCTCTAAATAAGCGACAGAAAGAGAGTGGTGATCTCCTCAAAAACTGAAAACAAACATTTGGACCAGGCACACGACATGCCTAGTGGACTCTATTCCAACTTCTCTGTTGTTGTATAAAATCATGCCATCATCAACGTACAGTTAAGTAAAATTACTTTCTCGCCACTGATAATTCCTTGAAACAATTGTCAGCTTCGGATTGCAGTATGTAGTCCACAATTAGTCAAAAAATCAGTGAATTTCGTGTTCCAGGCTGTTGATGCCAAACTTTACTTGAGTCGACAAGCTCGTGGGCTGAAGCTGATCGTTCATATGCATAAAATAGAGCATGCCGCCGATTCCAGTTTCGTTCATCTTTCCACACAAATCAACGTGAATGTATGTACTTTCCTTTCTCCTTTTGCCCAAAATCAACAAAAATGTTTATATATTTTTTACATCAATGTACATAAATATAAGCGTTTTTGTAGGTTTTACTTTGCCTGATATTGATTTTATTTAGTTCTGATAGTTGTACTTTTGTTTTTGACTGAACTTCAAAGTACATACACAAATTATTTATTGATTTGGTTCTGTCGCATATCACATTCGTCATTAACAAGTGTTTAAACACTTGTTGAAATTTGTGTAAAGTGGTCTCGATTATGCCCTATATTCAAGGAGCTGACAAAAGTATACAGCTGCAAATAGTTGAGCACTTCAATAGCTTTAATTTTCTGTGCAGTTCCCAGGCGGGATACAAATAAGGCCACAGTACTAATACTGCTCTTGTGCATTTAGTAGATGGCCTATCGGCTATTAGACTTTTTAAAACGTTTGATTGTGTTAACCATATCCATATCCTGTTGCTTCAAAAGTTAAAGTTGTATTATAAATGTTCTAATTCCGCTATTTTGTTGCTTCATTCTTATTTAAGTAAACAATTCGTGAAGCTTGGGGATGATCTTTCTAGCATAAGTGATGTATTTGCGGGAGTGTCTCAAGGATCAATTTTGGATATTGTTGGTGACTTTTTAAAATTAGAAAAGATCGTTATACGACTGAATGCAGATCTTTAATCCATCTAAAAATAAAGCTTTATTGCTCACGAGAAATAATTCACATAATATGGCACCGGCGCTCTTTTTGGACAATGTTTTAATCTCATTTGTTTCAACGGTTAATAACTTAGGATTACTATTGAATTTGAATTCATAACTTACGTGGAATGCTCATGTAAGCTCTCTGTGCCAGCGTGTTAATTACAGGCAGTTTATATTCGCTTAGGCTAATAAAAAAGTTTTGTCCAGTTGGATTACGCAAATATCTTGTGAAAAGCTTGATTATACCTATTTTCACCTATTGCGGTGTTATATTTTCCAATTTTGATAGTTCCTCAAAGTGTTAATTTGAGGTTACGTTTAATAATTGTGTGAGATATGTTCATGACCTAAGAAAGTTTAATCATATATCGAAATTTGAGGAATCAATCCTTGGATGCAACTTGTTTGAGTTTTACTGTTACAGAACCACTGTTTTTATTTTCCGAATATAATTGAATTACTATTACCATTAGGTATACATATTTGCATGATAAATTAAATTTTTCTGTCATTGCGAACTGGGAACATTAATTTGCCTATTAATAGAACTAATGTTTACAATAACTCCGGATTAATAAATGCGATTATCACTTGAAACAGTTTACCTACTGAATTAAAAAATATATCATAATTTCGGTTAATAAATTAAAAAGGTTATGTTAAAGTTAGTAACTTAAAATCAAAGTTGTTGTACATTATTGTACAATATTATTGTATATAATTCGTCGGTTTGCGAGAACAGTGACACATCTCAAAAATGGCCAATTTTGAGATAATAGGAAAAAAATCCTTTAAATGTAACAACCTTTTATCTGGCATAGTGTCACTTCTAAACTACCCATAGTTTTCAATAGATGTGACGTTGAATTTGATAAATTCAACTATTTTACACCAAAAAAAAAATTCAAATCGATTTCCTCAAAAATATGATATTTTGAGATGTGACACTGTTCTCGCAAACCGACGATATGTATGTAATATGTTTATTCTTGTTGAAATGAAAACACATATTTGTTAATTTTATGTTGTTCTTTACTGTTGTAAATATGTTAGATGTACAAAAGCAAAGGCTTATAACAAAACATTATTACCTACATATTATTATTCACCCCTATTATGATTATCGAGTCGATCGTCAATCGACACGACTCTCTGTTGCCTTTTCATTTTTCATAATAATGGAGATTATAATGGTATTCTTGCAGGGAAACTGAACTGGTCGAACAAACATAAGCATGTTCATTTTCACCTTTATCTCACCATGTCACCGAGAAACATTTAACCTCCGCCCATACCCAACAAATCGTATTGCAAACCATTCGTCATTGCCCTACGCTTCTAACTGTATCTTACCATAACCACAAATTTGCAGACGTTCGTCGTTTGCAACCGTCCCGTCACGTACTGGTCAATTTCAATACCCTAAGTCGCTGCACCATTCTCGTCTCGATGTCAAGTTCGCTAGCCGTACATCGTTGTATTTCGACGAAACCACGTCAGAAATGTCTGCAGTAAGTAAAAGCCATCTCTTTTGACTTTTCCTTCAATGATAAATTACCGTTTCGGTTGCGCTTTGGACGCCAATGACCGTTTTCCTTGTAGAAATTGTGTTGACGATTGGCCTCCTCACCTGTCATATATGCCGCTATATATATGGATTCGTCCTCGCTCATTTTCCATTAAAGGTATTCCTCTTACAACTTCGTTATTCTAGCTTCACTCTTCACCTTGCGCAAACTTTAAATTTTTTCGTAAATTTGACATGTGATTCGCCTGATCTTCATTAATCAACGCAAGAAAAATCGATTTCACCTTACCATCTCGCTCAAAATTACATAGACTGCGCTTCATTCGTTTCGACGATTAGGCCCGATTCTGCCTTCCAAAATTTTATGTTATTTTTGTTTTTTTAATACAAATTCAAATAGGAAGCGGGGTCAATCGGGTAAGTCCATTATTTCATAAAGAACGTGTAGAATTTTAAGTAGGTCCATTATTTCATAAAGAACGTGTAGAAACATGAATTTTAACGTTTCAATTAATTTTATTTTAATGTTCACGCTTAGAATTATTATAATGGACTACTTAAGTATATTGTATAATGAAAAAAAATTATACTCTATCCATGATAAAATTATTATTATTTTTGATAAAATTTAATTTACCAATTGCTGCATTTATACCACTGCTAAACTAGCAGTGCTTCTATTATGTTTTACACATATAAATTTAATGGATGTTTTCGGATTTTATCCTCACTTTTTTATATCCTCAAAAATACACGTCCTTTTTCTTTGACAACTCTTACTCTTCTTCTTCTCTTCTTTATTTCCCAATAACCACTCTTACATAACCCTTTATACCATACAAAACATAACTTTTCTGTCATTTCTTAATCATATATGACACCTCCTTTCTTAAGCTATAAAATACTTTATACTTTACATAAAATTATACATATTTCAAATTGACTTAATTCTATAAGTTTAATATTTATTTATTTTTTTTTTTATTTTATCTGTTATAATATTTTAACTTATGTACTAAAATTTAACATAATCCTTCAAATGCATTGGCGGCTTGCGAACCCTTTGGGGTCTCTGATAATCTACTGTACCACTATTCTGTGAGTTTTCTTGAATCTCCTCATAAATTCTTACATCACTATTATCATTACAATTCTCATTTAAAGTAAATCCAAAAGTTTCGTTACCATCCAATACATCAGAACCACTATAATAACTTTTCTTTAATATAGATTTCTTTAATTGATTTATATGAGCATGTTTCACAAGACCATCAACCAAAATTTTGTATATCACTTTGCTTACTTGGCAAATTACCTTTGCTTTCATCCATTTTGCAAAACTTCTCCTGTCCGATACTAAATAGAGTACATGTTCTCCCTTTTCAAACTTGTCAATTCCCTTTTCCTTACTTTTGTTACTTTCATATTCTTTAGAAAATCTAACCCGTTTTTTATTTGCTTTCGTTTCATTTTGTTTATCAATACTGCTATTACCATAAGATTGACCCATTTCATTCTCAAAACAATTTGTGTTTTGTTTTCTCAACTTCACAAGATCCAATAACGTTCTTGGTTTAAAACTGAATATTTTTTCTGCTGGAACAAAATGTTCTTCTGTGCAAGGTAAATTATTGTAATTTTTTAAAAACCTGTCTACTAATTTTTTTACATCAATATTACTTTGTAACCTTTCACTGTCTAAAACAAATTTTTTTAGTACCGACTTTGTTGTTTGTACTGCCCTTTCGACACGACCATTACTAGCGGGATGATAAGGTGGACTATGCGTTAATTTAATATTGTTTTTACTACAATATTCTTCAAAACCTTGACTACTAAATGGAGGGCCATTATCCGAGACTAACTCTTCTGGCAAACCGAATACTCTAAAAATTGATTCTAATTTCTCTATCACTTTAAACACATTCGTCCCATTCATAAGAATGACTTATAGCCACCTGCTGTAAGGATCTACAACTATCAGAAACTCTTTCCCTTGAAAATAGAAGAAATCAATATGAATTCTTTGAAAAGGATATTTTACTATTGGCCACTCTGTATATATCTTATGTGTTTTATCACGGCTTGTTAGTTGACACGACTCACATTGTTTTACAAAACTAGTTATATCCCTGTCGATTCCTTCCCAATAAAAATATTGCCTAGCTAAAACTTTCATCCTTACAATTCCTGAATGATTACAAAAATGCATTAATTTCAACACATTCTGTTGAATACTTCTCGGAACCACTAAGCGATCTCCAAACAGAATACAACCTTTCTCAACTGATAGAGCCAAATTCTTCAAATAATAATTTTTAAATACTTTGGGAATATTACTTTGATTCCAACCGCTCACAATATTACTACGCAATTGGCTCAAAAACAGATCATCATCTGTTTCATGTTTCACTAATGCAATATCAATTTTGATAACATCACCATCTTCTATGTGATCAATTACACAAATGTTTTGTTCTGCTTGATCCTCTTCAGAAATCTCATCATTTATTGGAAGTCTGCTGAGACAATCAGCATTGCCATTTTCAGTTCCCTTCCTGTACTTCAAAACATAATCAAAAATTACAAGTCGATTTACGTATCTCTGCAATCTAGACGCTACTACCGATGATTGTCCTTTTGTTTTAGATAGTATACCTCTAAGGGTTTATGATCACTATATATTGTTACTTGATGCCCATAAATATATTTATAAAACTTCTCCATTGCAAAAACTACCGCTAATGCTTCCCTATGTAATATAGGATAATTTCTCTCAGCTTTAGTTAAGGTTCTCGATACAAAAAACACTGGTTTCTCAACATTGCCTATCACATGACACAGTATACCACTTAAACCTGCATCACTAGCATCACATATAACCCTAATTTCCTTTTTTGGATCATAAAATTCCAAAATTTGACTATTTAATATATCCTGCTTGCATTGCTCAAATACAGCCTGGCATTTGTTATCCCATTCCCATTTTGAAGTTTTTTGCAATAATCTATAAAAAACACTACATTTTTGATTTAACTTCGGTAAAAATTTTGAGTAATAATTTAATAAGCCAATGAACGACTTTAGCTCTGTAACATTACTCGGTGCGGGCGCTTCAACAATTGCTTTTATTTTATCACCACATGGTCCAACACCTAATGCAGACAACTCATGTCCTAAGTAAGTTAATTTCTCTTTAAAAAATTTACATTTGCTATAATTAACTTTCACGTTATAATTTCGTAACTTTTCCAAAACTAAAACTAATTTATCACGTAACCCTTCTAATGTCACATCACCAATTAAAATATCATCAATATAACAAAAAGTATTAGAAATGTTGTTTAATATCTGATCCATTATGGATTGGAAAATTGATGACGCTGGTTTCAAACCATAAGGCATCCTTTTATATGCATATAAACCTCGATGTGTATTTATTGTTAATATTTGTTGAGCTTCGTTACTCAATTTTAGTTGTGTATATGCACCCTTTAAATCAAGCGACACGAAAAATTTACAACCAGCTAGACTGGATAATACCTCATCAATAACGGGTAACGGATAATACTGCGATTTTACTAGCTTATTGATTGTGACAGAACAATCCACACATATTCTAATTTTACCATCTTGCTTTGGTACAACAACTATCGGCGAAGCCCACTCTGATACTGTAACTGATTCAATTATACCATCATGTACCAATTGTTCTAATTCTTTTTCGACTTTTCCTCTTACACTGAAAGGTAACGTATATGGTTTATGGAAAATCGGTGTTGCATTTTCGACCAACGGTATGTGTACTACAAAATCCTTAATTGGTGTTCTTAGATCACCATCAAATACTAACTCAAAATCCGTTTTAATTTTCAAAAGTTCCCTATTTCGAAATTCTTCACACATATCTATATTTTTAATTTTAAAACAATCACGCCACTCGGGATAGAACACATCTAACCAATCACGACCACATAAAGGAAACATTTTCTTGGGTGTATCCACAATTATTAATTCTACTTGTTTCTGTTTGTCTTTTAATTTCATTTTTGCTTTTACATGAATTTTTCCTAACAATTTTATAGCATCACCTGTTAACACTGACAGCGGAATATCAATTTTCTCTAACCTAATTTGTGAAAAATTGTTTTTATACTGATCAAACGTACAAAGACTCACGCATGCTCCTGTGTCAATCTCCATTTTAACTAATTTATTTTCTATAATAATATCTAAAAATTGAGCATTTGAATATTTTCTGTTTGCTTGTGCAAAATTCACAGAATTTAAACTAACGGAATTTGAATTTATGCACTTGTCATTTCCTACAAAACTATGATCTACAATTTTAGTTGCTGGTACTTGATCATCTATAGCAACATTATTAAAACCATTGCTTTCAATATCATATAATGACAATTGTCCAAAGTCAAAATTTTCTAACTCAATTTTACCAATATCTTCTTTTTCATTATGAGCCTTAAACCTTTCTTCCTTTGGATAATTCTCATTACGTACATTATAAAACCTATTATTACTATCATTATTATTGTACCTTTTATAACCAAATTTAACGGATGATGAAGCTCCTTGTAATTGTGATGGACATTCCTTTGCAATATGACCAAATCCTTGGCAAGCGTAGCATTTAATATTCCTTTTATTACCCTGCGATCGATGTCTACTTTCACTTCGTTGTTGTGATTTATTACGATAATGCTGGCCATCACTTGATGAATTTCTATTGAACGACTGATTTCCATCATTTCGATAATTATTTCGGCCATATTTTGATGCATTGCGACTAGACAGTTGGTTTCCATCCTTTTGATAATTGCTTCGGCTTCCATGATTTATTCTATTCACCACTCCTTGTTCACCTACTGAAACTGCACTGTTCATTTCTACGTCTTTTGCAATTAATTCAGAAGCCACAGCTTTCTGTAACATTTGGTCGAATGTTTTCGTTTCTTCTAACGACATTAATTCTGCTTTCAGGCGCTTGTTCCCTATACCCATGATTAATTGATTTCGGAGTGCTTTGTCCTTGTATTCACCAAATTTGCATACCTCCGCAAGAACTATTAGGTCCATCGCGAAATCTTGTATTGATTCACCCTTTTGCTGAATTCTTTTATTGAATTTAATAGCGTTTACACAGCTTGACACCTTTTGCGTGAACAATTCTTTACACTTTTGTATAATTGCTTCATAACCAAACTCTTTAGGTTTTTTTTGGCGTACATATTTTCGATAACTTTGCACTTGCATCCGGTCCTATTAGATTGCATAATAATAGCACTTTAAATTTGTCATCGTCTACACTACATATTTAATTCTAGATAATTTTCTAATCGCTCTATATATTCTAGAAAATTTTCGCCTACAATAAATGGCTCCATATGACCTACCAATTGCTTTGTTGCCATCTTATCTTTCTTTTTCACCCAACTTTTCCACGCGGTGTCTATTTTTTTATATATTAGTTTTATATAATTATTTATATAAAATGTTCACTATTTTGCTTTATTAATTGTTGTATTAGATCCTCGTCGCCAATTATTATGTTTTACACATATAAATTTAATGGATGTTTTCGGATTTTATCCTCACTTTTTTATATCCTCAAAAATACACGTCCTTTTTCTTTGACAACTCTTACTCTTCTTCTTCTCTTCTTTATTTCCCAATAACCACTCTTACATAACCCTTTATACCATACAAAACATAACTTTTCTGTCATTTCTTATTCATATATGACAGCTTCAAATGTCAGTTTCATAGCAATGATATTTAGCTATGCTATTTTAGCTGGCTGAGCCAGCAAGTACAGTGGTGTTCAAAATAATAGGACACTCGGTGATTTTATTGCAAATTCCTAATTAACTAAAAAACTAGGTAGGTACTTATCAATTTACAATTTTTTTATTTATTTACATAGCACAAATATCAACTTACAATTAAATATAAAAAATCATATTTAATTTATAAAAGGAATACTAAAAAAAATTAATTTAACTTTTTATTTCACAATACAATTTTAATCAACAACATTTTTAATCTTGTTTCTGTATGATTAAATCTAATATGCGTTTTTATTGAATAGTATTGGTCGGGTGACCATCTTTCCGAATCACTTTCCTACATCAGTACATTTATAGAGCCCACCAGCTCCTGGAATTTGTGAACGAATTCCAAATTCGATAAATTTGAATTCCTAAATTTATGTTTAATTATGTGTTTCTCATTGTTTTTAGCTAGCTACTTTTTCTTGATTTCAAAATTTTTCGATCGGACTGAGATTAGGTAACTGTTCCGGTCATTGTAATTTACTTTATTAATCTCGTCGTTTACTCTCATTGAGGTATGGTTGGTCGTTGTGTTGCTGAAAATACCAGCCTACTGGGGACTTTAATTGTCTGAACTGCAATGAAACATTCTTCTATCACCTCTAACAAATTAAAGAAGTTCCTCTGGGTATATTATGAAATTTTTACGATTTCGTAAAGTTCGATCCGTCGCGGATATTCCTATTATGAATTTTTGTTTGTTTCTTAAAATACGAAAATTGTAAAATCCGCCTTATTATGAACCAAAAAAAAAACGAAATCGAATTTTTCGAAAAGCAAACGTTGAAATCCGACTGCTTTGTATATGACGAATATCGTATTTACGAAGACAATGACGACATATTATTGAAAATTAAAAAAAATATGTATAGTACTAACATGATAAATTAAACATTAATTACTTTTTGAAATGTAAGTGAAGTATATAATTATTTTATACAGATTGACTAGTATAATGAATCCTAATAAAAATTACAATTTAATTAAAACTTATTTAATTGTGTTATTAACTCATTGTCTTAAATTTTACGAACAAAAAGAAAGATTCATAATAGGAATATTCGCTGTGGATCGAATTTTACGATTTCGTATTTTACAAAAACGAAAAAATTTCATAATAGACACCCAGTTGCTCGAAATAGATTGAAAGGCCAAAGCCATTCCTTCTTTATCCATAAAAAATTTTGAAGCCAAAAAAGTGGAGAACAATACTATGAATTGACAAAATAAAAGTCAATCTATTTGGTTCTGAAGGCCGACAATATGAACGATCTCAACACAATACAAACTTTCGCCTTAACATAAGAAAAAGACGATTAAGCATGGTGGTTGTCCATTGTGGCATAACGAGTTTTATTTCTGGCGCAGAACATATTTATTGCCCAGAAAATAGAATGATGGCGGTTGTTTAAATCCATATTATTAACTTATTTAATGCTCGGTTATGCCGAAAACGATAAACCAACAGTGGTTCTATTATAGTTTTCCCGGGGAAATTGGGAATTGTTTTATTGTGAATTTTTTCAGTAGGTAATTTTGTATTCTTTCTTTCCAAAGTATACTGCGACGTTTCGTATTTTTTTTTTCAAAAGTAGGGAGAAAATAATTCCATTTTAAAATAATCAGCTTTAAAAGGGAATTATTTTTTCCCTACTTTTGAAAAAAAAATATCAAACATTGCAGTATACTTTGGAAAGAAAGAATACAAAACTACTGAAAAAATTCACAGTAAAACAATTCCCAATTCCCTGGGAAAACCAAAATAGGGTCACAGTCTGGTCTTTTCAGCAAGATAGTGACCCAAAGAATACCTCGAGGTAAGCAAAATATTAGTTTAACGATTATAAAGTGGAGATCGCGCAATGACCGGGTCAGTCACCTGAGTTGAATCCGATCGAAAATTGTTAGCATCAAGTAAAAGTTGCTATTAATAATGAAGGAATACAAAAATAAACAGAAATTTCGAAATTCAAATTGGTAGTATTTGGAATAATAAATGACCTTTCACAAATGCCAGGGGCTGATGGGCTCTAAGGATGTGCCGATGCAGGCAAGTGATTCGGAAAAATGCTCACACGACCAATACTATTCAATAAAAACGCATATTAGGTTTAATCATGCACAAACACGATTAAAAATGAATTTCGAAATTAACTGTCCTATTATTTTGAAAAGCCTATTTGTGAAATAAAAAGTTAAATTAATTTGTTTTAGTATCCCTTTTATAAATTAAATATGATTTTTTATATTTAATTGCATGTTGATATTTGTGATATGTAAATAAAAAAAAATAATAGAAAATTGATAAGTTTTTTAGTTATTTAAGAATTTGCAATAAAATAAATCACCGAGTGTCCTATTACTTTGAACACCACTGTATATCTCGCGTTTTTACAGTTGCTACAGTTGTTGTCATTTCGGTTTAGCATTGCTAATTTAGCTGCTGTATAAACGCAGCAATGCTACTCATTTAAGAAATGTACACTTACTTCTGTCGCATACTCTCACGTAGTAACGGGTTTTTTTATTTCTCCGATTTAGAAGTCAATTTTGAGGAAATATCATAAGATATTAAAATAAATATATACTAAAGATACATGTTAAACCGAAAGTAATCTGACTGAAAATGTCTGGGTTAAATTCAACATGTAAACGGCGACTTGGCTGAAAGTTATCTGAAAGTAGTCTGAGTTCGGTCAACTTAAATTTGTTTGGTTGAGTCAGTTTGTATATTGAGTTAAACATGTAAACTTTAATTTAGTTGAACTGACAGATTTTTTCATACAGGCAAAAGGTTTTATACATTTTCGAAGTGATTTTTAAATTATTTTAAATAATTTTCTAATAATTTAAATATAATTTTAGAACAAAGTGACATTTAAAATGTCAATTCAGATCAAATAAAAAATCCCATGTAACCACCAACCCAAAGTTTCAGTCAGATCACTTTCAGTCATAACTCAGTCAATCACTTTTGGGTTTAACATGTATCTTTAGTAATAGTTAGTAATTTGAATAACGAATAAAATGGGAGGCAAATTTAACATACATTTTTGTAGTTTGTTTTTTTTTTAATTTGACAACTACAAAAAAAAATTTATTATGAAGATTACTTAATAAATCATCACAAAATTTAGTTTTATTCATCCAAAAAATTGTACATTTGTTCCTTTTGTATTATTTTAACTTTTTTTTTTAATACAATATCCTCTATAAATTATTCATCTATTTATACAATTTCTGTTTTTTTTTTTTAATTTCAATATTTATATAATATATTTTGAATTGTATTTGTATTTATTTTTACATCCTAATTTGTTTTCGACTTTAGATAAATTACAACATAGACTTATTTGTTTATGTATTATGTATAAATATATTGTTATGACAATATAAATATAATTTTTAAATTTTTTTTTCTTTTTTTTTGTAATATTATTTTATACATAATATTTAAAATTAACTAAAAAAATTCATTTTACTTATCACGTTAAAAAATAAAATAATAACTAAAACATATTATTGATGATTTATCATAACAAGTTGTTTAAGATAAAATAAAAATATATTTTTACCATTATGTATTCTGTTCTAAACTACCTTCTTGAACTGTCATAATATGGTTCATATTTTTTTGTAATTAATTATTTAATTAATAATATATGTATGGTTTTTAAAGTTACAATTATATAATATATTTAACAAAATTTGTTTGTAAAAAAAATAAAATTTAGTTTGCTTTCTTGTAGATGATTTGTCAAAATAAAATAAAATATAATTTAAAAAATAAATGTTCGACATTTTTCTTGAATTAAAGAAAAATAAAATAAAATAAAAATATGTTTTTTTTATAAATTATATAGGTATGTATAATAAATAATATTTTATTTATTTGTTTCTGTATTTTTTGATCTTATATTTATGTAAATGTTTTATTATTAAGATATTGCAGGCGTTTTAGCTTCAGTTACCTCTTGTGTTATTGGTGCTACTTCTGGATTTGCTTGCAATTTATCACGTTCACGTTCTCGTCCTGGACGAAAAGCTTCCAGGAGTGCATCAACACGTAATTCGGTGGGACCCCATCGTACAAAACCAGCGTTATTTTGTAACCAAACAACCATTGTAGCGTGGGTACATTTCACGTTCACTTCGGATCTGCAATAAATTTAAAACAAATGAATTTAATCAGTATTTTTATGAAATAACTTTCGAAATGTTTATAACGAAAAAAAGCTATTTTGTCATAGGTGCTGTTTAAAAAATGTTATGTTGCTCACCTCCTCAGAAAAAGGTCCCCGTAAAGACATTGAACGTTAATTCCACGAGAATAATATGTATTAAAATAACAATCACATATTTTTGGAATTTCGATTTTAAATAGAAATAACTCCCACAAATAATTTGTTGGCTCATTTGGGACAATTCATAATAAAATATTTCCCAACTTCAAAAAATGAAACAACTCCCATTTTTTGCTTTTTTCCCATTCTTTGCATTTTTTTACATTTAAGTATAATTTGCGTAAACAAACAAATATCACGTTCCATTTGCTACAAAGGAGTACTTTAGGAAGTTTTCCGTGTTTACTGCACCGAAGCTTTTTAATCAAATTCGTGAATATATTAGAAGCAATTAATACACCAACTAGAGTTACAAACAATTCGTCTACATGTATAGATAATTTATTTTTGAGATGCTCGTTAAATTTTAAGTTCATTTATTCTGCGAATGTTCATGTAACTGATCATTGCATGACATCATAAACTTTAAAAATTAAATCATTAGCCAAAACTGTTAGTATTATTCAAAATTAACAAATATCTGTCTAATGAAAATTGGTCGGTCGTCTATTTATAAGCAATGTCTGAAGCTTTTTACTTCGGTGATTGAAGTTAAATCAAAGGACAGGAGTGTGTTCATAAATTCTACGTTGTAACAATATTGTTAAAAATGACAGTTTTAAAACGTTCATAAACTTCAATTGCAACCACAGCAATGTGCTTTTTGTTGTTCATAAACCTAAACCAAAATTGTTCCTTATTGTTGTAAACGTGATTTACAACTCTACTCAATAGTGCCTTTTTATAACGTTTTTATTAACTCGCTTTCTTGTCTGTCTGTTTGTCTGTTCGGTACAAATTTTGCAATCGATTTTAAACTAGCTTCCCGATGATCTAGAGACTTGAAACTTTAAACATAGCTCAGAACTGGATGACAATGCAATATTCAATAGTTTGCAATATATTTCGACTTCAGGTGGTGCTGTAAGATCATTACAATAAACCGACGTCTATTGTAGTATGCTGATTTTTTATGCATACAAAATTTTTTTTTTTTTTTGTCTCTATCTCTGCAATCTTTTTCTGGGGCTCTAGGCACTCCCAACTCTTTCGCAGTTCCCTTTTAACGTCCTACCTTACGCCGTTGCCAGCCAACTCGAGGACGTACGGCTATAGACCCGCTTTTGTTTAAACCACCTGCACATTGCATTGCTTCATGCCAGCCTATAGTACTGACATGAAAGGTGGGTCGGCCCATGGATCCCGCACTCTCAACAGGGGGTCATAGATGTGTTCATCGTCATCACCGATCGTAATCAGATGATGAAAAATCCCTTTTGCATCCCGCCCCTATAGGGATTCGAACCCGGTACCTCCCGATCCAACCGCCGTAGCTTTAACCACTGCGCCGTTTGGTCGGTATGCATACAAAATTATAGTATGGAAAAATTTAAAGTGTATTTCAATGAAGACCTGATAAAAATTCAGAAGAAAACAATTCGATCAATAACTTGGCGCCTCCAAGTTATATTAATTATTTGGCGACAGGTTTGATAGGTTGCCGAACAAAAGTTGGTTCTAAGTTTGTTATCCTCCAAGAAACCGAATACATAATCATAAAATATTCAAGTATCCGAATACATGAATACAAAATAATCGAGTTGGCAAGACTAAAAAAGAAGAAAATAAATTAAATAAAAAAAACTTTTTAATATATCGTCGGCCAAACTCGCAGAATGCGTAAGTCCATTTTTGCCAATTTTGCGTTTTTCATATCGAACGAAAGAAGAAAAAATTGTGAATCGATTGCTGTTTCTAAAATATCAAAAAAAAGTAATGTTAAAGGAAAAAACTTAGAAAGTAAATTAGTGTTTGCATATAGACAATATGGAGAGTGAAATAGTTTTCATCGCCTCCTGAAAAATATGTTTTTTGGACTTATGCATTCTGCGAGTTTCGCCGACGATATCACGTTTTTAAAATGGACTAAAAAGAAGAAAATAATTTTTCCTTGCCTCACAGTACAGAAAATTCTGAGAATTTACAATTGTAACTATGAGAAACGGTACGGTTCTGATACATACATACATACTAATACATACTAAAGGAAACTAACTATGGTATTACAAGAATTATAGTTAACATCACTTGTCAGGGAGCATAATTAAATTATTAATGAACCATGTATCAAAACTTCGTTAGATGCGCTCCACGTTTTTCGATTTAAATTTTCCAAATAATATTGTCATAGTTGCTGAAAACTTACAATCGTAAATTCTCAGAATTTTCTGTACTGTGAGGCAAGGAAAACTTATTTTCTTCTTTTTAGTCCATTTTAAAAACGTGATATATTAAAAAGTTTTTTTTATTTAATTTTTATTTGTCAGAACTCAACGATATAGCGAATAAAAGGTTTATCATTGGTATAATTATTCATGAAATATTATAATTGACTCACATTCATAAGTGTTTTTTTATAACTTATTAATGAAGCCCGAACTAATAATTCATTATTCTCTTCTTCCATCTTGTACCTGCAATTTTAACTATTCGGTTTTTATAATTTGTTTTTTATATTTTTATTAACTCTATAATTGCCACCCCGGTGTCACAGTGGTTAGCATGCTTGCTTTTTAAGCTCCGGAGGTCCCGAGTTCGATTCCCGGCGGGTGACGAAAAAATCACGGCTGGCTAATTAATGTAAGGTCAATGAATTAATCACTCATTATCCGTTCACAAAATGATTACGAAAACTTCATCGTGAAGCGGCCAAATCCCTCTATGGGATGTAGCGCCAGCGAAAAAAAGAAAAAACTCTACAATTCAAGTTCTCTGTAACAATATTCCACTTAAATACTGTTTTGACATTTGTAATATTTGTATTGTACATATATGCTGAGAATCGAGTCGAGTTTAATCCTAGTTTAACTCTCACTATACATATACGGAGTCGAGTTAAACTCGACTCGATCTAATAATTTGTCTGTCGAGTCGAGTTAAACTCTACTCTAAAATTGCACTATATACGCAGAGTATAGTAGAGTTAAAAAATACAACAAGAAAATTAAAGAAAAATTTATTCCCACCAATTCGTCATTTTTATTTTAGATTATGTTGTTGAAGAATGAAAACGATATACAAAAAATATATTTGAAAATAGTTTTTTTTTTCGAAAAAGATTATTCCGACATATCGATGGTCTATCCAAGGTTTTAATTTTCAAGGATTTGAAAATTACAATTTTTTAGACAAAATATCACTGGAAAAATTAAAACAACACATATGGTGATCAACAAAAAGAGTAATCAATCTGATGATCATCTGAAATGATTTTCTGTTAAATTTTTTTTTCGTTTATTTTAACTCGGTTTCAATCCTATTTGAACTCAGTATATTTTTAACTCTGCAGTATATACATACACCAAGAGTTGGTTAGCAAATAACTCGACTCTGTAGAGTTAAACTAGAATTAAACTCGACTCGACTCGCAGCATATACGTAGTAATTAACGTTAAGATCCACGTCATTCTTACAATGACAGTTGTAACAATATTAAAAGCATTGCCTCATGACATAACTACAGACGTTTTTCTAGAAACAGATTTTCGATTTATGATTAAATGGCTCCATATTTTGTGTTTAAAATAATCATAAATAATATAAAATAACTCAAATTATTAATTAAAATAACAAATTTAAAATAACTTTACAATTTTAATTGAAAAATAACCATTTAAGTCAAAATCCGTTTCCGGGGAACGGCAGAAACGAAAAATGATAATTTTTCAATTAAAATTGTTAAATTATTGAAAATTCCTAATATTAATTAATAATCTGAGTTATTTTATATCATTCATCATTATTTTAACCACAAAATATGAAGCCATTTAATCATAAATCGAAAATCTGTTTCTAGAAAAACGTCTGTAGTTATGTCATGTGGCAATGCTTTAAATGTAGAGTTTAGGAACACACTCCTGAATTATTAAGCCTTGGATTACACCTCACCTCTACTACTTAATAAAATTAGGTTGAATAATAAGTTATCTAGGAAGTTAGCTCGAAGTTTGAATGATGTTAATTTGAAACGGCGATTTGAAGTGATAAATAATGCTGTTAAACATGACGTGGTTATGTCAAAGGTCAACTTTTACAAAAATAAATTTAAATCTGTGAATGGCAACATTTCAGAATGCTGGAAACTAGTTGATGCCAATCTAAATAAAGATCAGAAAAACGCTCAGATTGAAAAAATTGAGATTGATGATAGTTACTGTGTAACTGACAGAAGTGAATTAGCTGAAGTATTCAACAGTAATTTTGTAAATGCAGTCCTAGACTTAAAATTTACTGTAAATAACAATGGAGATGATTTTTCGGACCTAATTTGTAGAAATTCCGCTGAACAGTCATGTGTTTTCTTTGAAACATGTTCCGATGAAATGCTAAATGTCATTTCATGTCTGAAACCTAGTTATTTATTCTACTAGAATTGATAACTGCAGCAATATACTTATCAAAAAAAATTCGCATTGTATTGTTAATGTGTTTTCAATTCATACATTGTAAATTTTAGTTTTGATACCGGTATTTTTCCAACTAAACTGAAAGAGAGTCTAGTAGAATAAAACAAATTTGTTGCATAACAAGTTAGTTCTGTTGCTCAGAAACACAGGGTGCGGTCAAGAATTCAGCCGCTGCGCAGTTTAAGCTGCACAAAAAAATCGAAAAGCAGGCGAAATGCAAAAAATATTGGCTGCATTTTTATACGATCGGCAGCCTGACTGCAAGTTTGTAAGACATTTGTCATTTAGCTACTTTTATAATTCCCCGCGATTACGAATAATTGAGAGAAATCGTGTTTTTTTATTTTATTTCGCCAATAATAATGTATAAAATTGAATTTAAAAAAAAATTGACATTTATGGTTTTTGCATCCGTTTTAATGTGGCTGGGTAAACTGCGCAGCCTAACTTTATTTGCTGCATTTTAATCCGACGGAATGCGCAGTATTAGCTGCAAATCTTAATTTTTGACCGACTTGCTGCAAAAACTGCGCAGCGGCTGAATTCTTGACCGTACCCACATTATACGAATTATGCTCGACACATAGAGGCTATCGGCCTCGTGGCCTTTGTTTTAAGTTCTTGGAGATTTTCCCTATTAGTCATTTGTTTCTGTACAAGGTACTGAAAGCATAATTTTCTATTAAAGCTACTCTGTCTAATGTTATTGTCAATTACAACTTCTCTGCAGAAAATCTCTGCCGGTGTCCCGCAGGGGGGTGTCTTAGGACCAATCCTGTATTTACTATATACAAGGGACATACCAACCACAAATGAAGGAACCATAGCCACCTTTGCAGATGACACAGCAATTATGGCAGTTGGAAATAATGTCGCTGATGCAACGAGCAAACTCCAGAGGATGACCAATGCGGTTTGTAACTGGACAAAGCGTTGGCGAATCAAACTTAATGAGACAAAATCCACGCATATTAACTTTACTTATCAAAAGGCTTACCACCTACCTATAGAAATTAACTCGCGACTCGTGCCATATGCAAATACAGCTAAATACCTTGGCATGACCCTCGATGCCAAGCTTAAGTGGAGAGAGCATGTCAAAAAGAAAAAAGAAGAACTTAACATAAAGTTCAGAAAAATGTATTGGCTCATAGGTAGAGGCTCTGAGCTTACAATTCACAATAAGCTGCTGCTATATCGGCAAATTTTGAAGCCGATATGGACCTACGGTATACAACTCTGGGGATGTACCAAGCAAACAAACGCCAAAATGATACAGACGTTTCAAAACAAGGTTCTTCGTAGCATCGTCAATGCTCCGTGGTACGCAAGAAATGAAGACCTTCACAGGGACCTACGGATGGAATACATCAAAGAGGAAATAAAAATGCATGCCGCAAAACACGAAATAAGGCTCCAGGAACATGGAAACCCCTATATTCGCCATATGATAGATAACCCTGTCGTTGAAAGAAGACTCCAAAGAACGAGGCCACTTGACCTAGTGAACTTACCAAACTAAAATTAGTAAATAGGTTTAATTGATTATGGGGCTAACCAGTGGGTTACACCCCAACAAACGTGAATTTTACTAGATATATAAAAATTTGAATTTGAAAGAAAAATTGCTAGATGAGCGCAGTCTCAGTCGTAATAAAATAAAATGAGAAAAAAAAAAAAAAAAAATTACAACTTGAGAAATAAGCAGTATATACGGCTTGAAAAGTTTACAACAACGAACTACCAAAATTAATTTCCAATGTTGGCGCCAAAAATTTTAAATATCCTAAAGTTATATAAAGTTTTCTAACTGTTAATTTGTATATTTCTTTGTAAATAATGTTGATTATCAATCGACACTGGATTTTATGATACACAGATTGTATTATAATAATAAATAAATAAAATAAAGGCCCCCAAAATTGAAATCAATGGGTCTAGCACACGTAGAGTCTACCGAAAATATGTAGACTCTACAAGTCTACATGTGCTGGATGCAAAAAATCTCAGTAAAAATATGTAGACTCTACGAGTTTTAGTGAGACTAAAAATTGTTGTCTAGACTTAGATTTTCTTGTCGAGACTTAGATTTTTTTTGACATTTGTATTACTAGCTCATATTTTCGGTAGACTCTACGTGTGCTAGATGCACCCAGTTCATTTATAAACCAGAAATAAACGTGGAGGCGCTGATCAACAGTATTCAACGCATTCTGAAGATTATTATATTTACGATAGTATATTTTACATAATTTCAACAAGTTATCCAAGACAAAAACCAAACTAGACACGTAGATATTTACATTCAGCACACGCAGGGTCTACAAATGAGATTAGTCTACATTTTAGACTATCTCAAATGTAGACTCTACGTGTGCTAGATGCGCCCAATGTTTGTTATTTGGCTTTATTTCGAATTTCGCGATATTAAAAAATAAAAATAAATAAATAAAAAAAAATCCTTAATTACCTATTAAATTGCACACTACTGTATTTAGTTTCATTTTACACCACACATCTTTCTTTGCCAGATAATGTTGATTTTATTATCTTGTACGTCAATCGTTTCTCCATTAACTTATAAAAGAGCATCATCCGCAAAATGGAAGATTCATTCATTTATGTATAGTATTGTACTCATTCATTCATTTATGTGTAGATTGTATTCATTTATGTATAGTATTGTAGTCATTTAGTATAGTTTATGTTTAGTTCATTTACATATGTGTAGCAAATGACCTTAAAATGTATGCGAAAATAAACGCTTTTATTGATGCTCAACGTACGCAGAACGAACTTTACATATTTTGCAATTGGTTTATGGCGAATAAAGTACCTTTAAATTCAAATTCAAAAAAGTGTAAATTAACCCTTTAATGCATACTGTAGCATATCTGCATCATGTTATTCTAATTTGAACTGCATCTACATTTGAGCATATTTTTTCTGTTTTGTTTCGTATATCTGTTGTTCATTTGTTTTTCTATCTCGTTTCACACATTTTTTTGTTTTTTTCTGCGTTTTGAAAATAAATTCGCCATTTAGAATTAGTTAGTCGATGTTTTGCATACAGTTAGTAGTAAACATACATTTACATAATTAATTTTTTATAAATTTGAATATTGTTTTTGAATATTTATTTTAATGTTGAATGAATTGTCTTTTTATAAAGAAGCGTTATAAATGTAAAAATATTTAAATTTTATACCACAACTGCATAATGATGCAAATAGGCATCATGTCATAAAATCAATTTTCCGGGAAAACTAGCTGCTTCCAACCATTTTTACTTTGAAATTCGTTTCAACCAAATACATCTTTATAAGAAAAAAACAATTACAATTAAAAAGAAAAAATCATGCATTAAAGGGTTAATGTCATTCTCCAGAGCAAGGTTATCTTGTGATTACATATTATTATTATTATTATTGGAGGGAAATTTGAGCGTTCAAGCCACTTAACATCGCGACCTAAAAAATCTTTTGTGCTTTGGCCCTGTTCAAATAGCCGTCCAGTCAATATTCAGGCTCTTAGTGAACCTGATAATACTGCCGGCCGGTACAAGATACATACTATCTGGGCTCATTGTTCTCCCTCCTAGATGTTGCAGTCTTTGGTGGAACATGGCTGAGCATTGGCACAAAACATGTTCCGCTGATTCCGCTTTCAGATCGCAGAAGCGGCATCCTTGTCATACTTAGGTCCATCTTCTTAAGGTGATACCTTAAGAGGATACCTTAAGAGGATACCTTAAGAGGATGTGACCTGTGATGAACCAAGTAAGCAGCCTCAACTTAGGTTTCCTAAGTTCAAGACACTCCTTAACCCTGACCGACGAAGGTGATATAAATTTTTTCGCCTGTCGCAAACCTGGAATTCTGCGCCAGTAAGAGTACTTTTGAGCATCCTCCTAGCGTTTTGCCACTGCCCTAAGGGGTCCCTTAGTGACTCCGCAGAAGGGCTCTGGTCCAGTAAATGGATAAGCAGAACCCTCGCGGGCGAGGCTATCAGTTGTCTCATTTCCTTAGATTCCGGTATAACCTGGCGCCCACTTAAGTGTTAACTTATTTGATCTTGCCAGATGTTTGATAACCTTCAGACAATCCCATATTAGCCTTGACTCAACGGTACAAGACCTAAGAGACTTTAAGGCCGATTGGCTGACTGATACAATATAAACCTTTGCATCGTTTAGGCGTTTTGCTATGCCTATTGCCTATCCTAGCAGAAAGTTCTATAGCATGCACTTTTGCTTGAAAAACGGTAGCATTGATACCCAAGGACTTCGAAAGGGATGTCCCACATCCGTGTATCCCTCCGTTCCAGTTTGGCTGGGATACAGTCGGAAGGCATTCCTATGGTAGGGTCTGTATGAAATTCCTTAAAGATTTCCAGATGACCCACCATATTGCCTGGTTTGATATTTTCTACAGCCTGCATTTTCAGGGCCATAATTGCAGCATCCTTTTTAACATGCAGGTGCAATGGAGTCAGTTCTAGAATTGCCTCCATCGCAGCGGTTGGACACGTTTTCATTGAGCCCGTAACACCGATGCAGACTATACGCTGAACCTTATTCAATAAGGTTTGCACTTCTTTCTGCTCAGTTTTAGGCCACCATATTACCGATGCGTAGTGACCTTAGGCCTAATGATTGTAAGAAATGTATGCCCATAGAGTCTCTGATAGGCCCAGAAAGCCTTGGTGGCCCTATTTTGAACTTTTAATAAATGTTGCTTCCAGTTCAGTTTTTGATCTAGTATAACCCCTAGCTATTTAACCTCTTTGGAAAAAGGATCAGTAGTACCGTTTAACGACAGAGCTGTAAGCGCAAGCTTTTCCTCCTCGTAAAAGGAACAATGAGTTTTGTTTGGATTGACACTGAGTCCTTCCTGCTCGCACCACTGCCATTTTATTTGATTGCATTTTGCATGCGATCAGAGATGACCTCATCAAACTTGCCTTTGATTATGATAGCCAGAAATATCCGCAGAGCGCTGGGCCCAAATTCCGGTTCGATGACAAATTATAATGAGAAATGACTTGATTTTTTATTTCAGCTAGTCGGTTGCATTTTTATTTAGAGTAGGTGAAATAAAAAATCAAATCATTACTAATTTTCATTTATCATTGAACCGGAATTCGGATGCTAGACATCAAACCCAAGGCTATTCAGAAGGACCACTAGTCTGTCACCAATGACCATAAAAGAGGACACAGTACGCCTCCTTGGGGATAGCCCTTTACGGCCCTAATGGTCACTAACTCGCTACCTAGTCTGGCTGTAATCTCACAATGTTTCAGCATGGAGCGGATCCACCTAATCGTAGAAAGCGGAATCCTCTTTTCCATTGCTGCCCTCTCTATCGATCCATAGGAGGTACTATCAAACGCCCCCTCAATGTCCACAAAGGCACAAAGGGCAACTTCTTTATATGCCACCGATTTGTCAATCCTCGTGACGAGACCTCTAAGGGCTATCATAAGCTATCAAGGATCTCACTTACATATTTGATAATCCAGGATTTTTTCGATCGTTTTCAATAGAAACGATGTGAGGCTAATTGGCCGATAATCCTTGGGCTGGATGTCTGGACGACCCCTCCCTTTGCTATAAAGACCACATTTACTTTCCTCCATAGTTTGGGATATAATTGAAAGACTATAGATATATAATTGACACTCCTCAAAAAATTTAAAGGGATTCCTAAATATTTTTAAAAATAGCTGTTTTTCAGATACTTCAAGCTTAGTCAAATCTTATGGGTTTAGAAATTTTCACCATTGATAATTTAAGTAACTTTTATTTATTTTTTAATGGTGAAATTTGCTTTTTATAAAATTAATTTCGTATTGACTTTTTTAAACAATAAACAAAAGTTTTCACTGATGATTAAAATACTCGAAAAATAATTTCAATAACTTTTATGGTAATTTCGAAACAGAAGAACTTGACGGAAATAAACTTTTCTCAACTTTTTTCCCCTCCAAACCAACTTAAAAAAAATTATTTTTTTTCATACGAGAAAAAAAAATTTTGCTGAGTATGTGCTATGACTGCGAGTTTACGAAAATATTCTGCTGAAAAAATTTTCGGAAGGGGAAATTTGTTTACGAAATAGACTATGTCGATTGGTTGCCTGCTGAAAATTGTTTAGCAGAATATTTATAAACTCGCACTGAACAAAAACATCGCTTACTTTACAATAAACTATGCGGTGCAATTGTTTGTGAAGTGTAATTTTATATTGTCATTGTATAGGCAATTTCATTATCTTGAAAATGGCAATGAAAATTGCACTTGAAAATTTCAATTTTCTTGTGATACAATTTTATAATTTGTTATTAATTGTTTGGAGACTATTCTTACTCGTGAGCAAAATTGTGCCTGTTAAAGTAATTTCAGTTGAAATAACTAATATAACTCTGCAAAGATTTATCGCATAACATCGCCCTTCGCCTCGTTTTCAAATTAATAAAATTACATTCAATGGATATTTTATAATTGCATTTACAATTACACAGCATAGCTTGTTGTAAAGTTTTTTGGTCACTAAAATCTCTTCTTTATTGATTAAAGAACTTAATAAAAAATACGATTTATAAAAAACAAATTTCACCATTAAAAAATACCTAGATAAAATTTACTTAAATTTTCCCTACCTAGTAAAAAGTGTTTATAACTTAACTATTTGCTCAACCAGCGAAAAACTACACTGCGCCAATTAAAAAACGGAACAGAAATTTTCTTCGAAAAAATACCCAGATTTGAACGCTTGTATCTTGGGAAATAACACCTTTCAAAAAAAAAATTTTGTTTCTAGTTGAAGGAAATTTTGTTTTCTTTTCGATACTGGAAACCGTTTTATTTTAGTTTGTTTTTTTTATGACTTTTTTGAGTGAAACAAAAGGCGTCTAAAAAAAAAAAAATTTGCTGCTGTTTGAAACTGTAAACGAACTTGCTCAATATTTCAGTCAAAAATCCAAATTGGCCATTTTATAGAGAATTTAAAAACCTTGCAAAATGATACTAGGAAAATTTCTGTGCAGCCGCTCGTTGTCGAGTTATTGCAGTTTTAGAGAAAACGTATCAAAAAGCGTAGAAGTAAATTTTTTTTCTTGTAAACGTCGCACTCTACGATAAAATGTTAAGTCACTTTAACACTAAAACTTTAATACACTAAAACTTCAATAACTCGACTAGAAGTGGTCGCACAAAAATTTTCCTAGTATCATTTTGCAAGATTTCTAAATTCACTATAAAATGGCCAATTTGGATTTTTGAAAGAAATATCGAGCGAGTTCGTTTACAGTTTCAAACAGCAGCAAATTTTTTTTTTTTTAGACACCTTTTGTTTCACTCAAAAAAGTCATAAAAAAAACAAAATAAAATGGTTTCCAGTATCGAAAAGAAAACAAAATTTCCTTCAACTAGAAACAAAAATTTTTTTTTGAAAGGTGTTATTTCACCAAGATACAAGCGTTCAAATTTGGGTATTTTTTCGAAGAAAATTTCTGTTCCGTTTTTTAATTGGCGCAGTGTATAAATTAAAGAATTTTAACGACACTTTTTTCAATGTTCGATAATGTTCATTTCTTTTTTTTCATGAATAAAATTGTAACCGTTTTGATTTTTGAATTACGCTTCCTCTAAGTATTTTGACGGAGAAAAAATTTTGAGTTACATTTATAATTAACGTATGAGGAATAAAATATGGACAAACAAAAAAAAGTAAAAAAAAAATTATTTACTAATCAAATGATTTTAATCCATCATTTATTTAAAACTTTAATTCTTAGATAAAATTTACAGAAAAATTTGCGCTCCATATCGATTCGCTTTCCTGATCCTTTCTGGCACTCTTTTCATTGCCGCCTGCGTTCCTGATGTATCAATCTTCTTGAAATCTCTTTTTATGTTTCTAATCAGACATTCAACATTTTTGGCACGATATCCATTGCTGTATACCATTCTCTTCAGATTTGCCCAAAAAGTTTCAATGGGCCTTAGTTGTGGAACATTTGGTGGGTTATAGTCTTTAGGTATAAATTCGATTCTGCGTTGACGTAAATCAGATAACGTTGCGTTGGCATAATGTGAGGATGCCAAATCAGGCCAAAAAATCGTTTTATCATTTTTATGATATTTATTTATAAATTTCTGAAGCACAGGTAAACATTTGTTTGTGTATGTTTGCGCATTAACCGCCAAACCACTTTTGAAAAATACTGGGTCACTGACACCTCGTTCGCTAATAGCCACCCACAACATAACTTTACCTGGAAACTTGGTCTTATGAATAAACTTCTCCTTTTCTGGTGCATTGTGATCGGGAGACTCGTAGTAGTATTATGGCTGCCATTCATTACCTTCAACAGTGAAATAACTTTCATCATCCATCACACATTTATAAGTTGAAGAAGCAGCGAAATATGTTTGGAAAAGCACTCTTAATCTAGATTTGATTGTAGCTAATTGTTTGTCTGTAGTTGCTGGTGCCGATTTTTTGGGTTTGCGTTGAATATTCATACTTTGTAAATATTTCTTGATAGTTTTTGGGGCAACTTGATATTTTTTACCCAGTTTTCTGTACGATTTTGCAGTTCGACCCACTGTTTCACCTTTCAATTTCATTCGAACTTTGCTACCTTGTAATTGACATTTTTTACCAGAGTCGGGTTTTCTTTCCACAGGTTCATTATTCTCAAACAGTTTAATTGTTTTGTAGATAAAGAATTTTTTGAATCCAAGATCCTTGAAGTACTGAAAAATCTCGTTCTTTTTTTTGTCTGGATTTTCCTGACAAAATTTACAAATTAATTTACGACGATCTACTTGTAACAACGACATTTTTGTAACTAATCGTAAAATGACGCAGTTGTAATGTATGTTTTATAAAATATACGGGAACCACCTTATTTAAAAACAAGGAAATTTTTATTTTTGGTTGTACAATACAAATACAAATACATTTTACATTTGTCCATATTTCATTCCTCATACGTTATTTCTTGTTCAAGGAAATAGTTTACAATAATTAGTTACATATATAATTATTTCTTTTCGAATTAATTTGTATCTTGTATCTTCTGTGTTACTTCTTCTGTTTGTCGGTCGTATTTTATTTGTTTGAGCTTGAATTAAGTAATTTGAATTATTTTTTGAGTTATTTAATTCCTCTCGTGTGGAGCTGCTAGTCTCCCATCGGGCGCGTCCCCAGGTGGCGGATAGGGGGAAACCCTAACCGACTTGTCGGAGGGTAAATGGGAAATAAAATACCATTCGTGGACCAAAACTAGCTAGGGGTGGTTCCCTGAATATAATAACCAATATGGGGGACTCTAATGGAGAAAACCTTACGGCGCAGGGAAACGGATACCCAGTGCCGGCGACTTTGAGGGGTGAGCAAGCGGGCTCCCAGTCGTCGTTATCCAATGACCGCAATACTTCAGAGGTGATAAGTTCTGTAAATCCATTTGGAAGAAGTTCCATAGTGCCACGATCACCAGCAAGACTCTATGCAATGCATAAGTCCGAGAAAGTTATTACCCCAAGTGGTACTCCAGTCAGTCGACTGGACAGTACATCCGGGGGGGATCCATCCTCTTCGAAGGCTGGCCCTATGGATTTTGAGGAGGGCCAAACACTCCATGAAAGAAGTGATGCCAGCGGAAATTTTACAATGCGAGCAGTAAAATTCAGTGAAAGAACTGTTGACCTAGAAAAGGAAAATATGGATCTCTTTGAGAGGCTACAGAAGATGGAGCAATCATTTGCCAAGCTAAGCGAAGAAATTGAGTATCTAAAGCGAGAAAATGAACTTCTAAAAATGAATCGGGATGCTAAAGAACAAAGCGAATTAGAGAGTATTGAACCAAAGAAAGTCAACTATCTCACTGATGAGGATGAATTAGAAAGGGAGACTAACTGGATCCTAAAGAAGAAAAAAAAACATTCCAGGAAGGGTAAGAAAAGAAAAGCTGAATCGTCACCTGAGGTTGAACAACTAAATGTTAGTGGAACTACAAGTACCGAACCGGAAGTTGTCCAACCTGAGGCCAATCAACCGAAAGGTAGTAAATCTACCAAGAACATTGCACCAAAACTGGTGCAACCGAAAGAAAAAACCCCCCCACCAATAAGTATCGTGGGAGTAACCAGTTACCCAATAATTCAGTCACTGATGAAATCGGTTACTGACAAAGAATATAAGGTAACAGCGCTAAACAATGACGTTTGGAAAATTAATACTCTGGACTCAGAAACCTACAGAACATTATCTATGAAGCTGAATGCTGAAAAGTATCAGTGGTTGACCTATGAGGACAAACAGGCTCGTCCGATAAAAGTTATGGCAAGAGGTTTGCATCACACTTGCTCAAGCGAAGAAATAATGGAAGACTTAAAAAATAAAGGTCTTAAAATACTAGATGCTGTGAATATGATTAAAAAAGAGAGAATAGAAAACCAAGAAGGAAACCCAACTTTCAATAAAAGGGGACTCCCTCTTTTTATGCTAGTATTTGATAACTCAGAAAATGTTCAAAATATTTATGGTATAAAAGCAATTCTTCACATGAAGGTAAAAATTGAACCAATGAGGAGAACCACTACACGCATACCACAATGCAAGAAATGTCAGGGATTTAATCACACCCAAAAATATTGCAGCCGGGATCCGAGATGTGTAAAATGCTCAGGTAAACATTTTACCCAGGCATGTACAATAGGGAGAGATGTACCAGCTAAGTGTATAAATTGTAAAGGCCAACATCCGGCCAATTATCGGGGCTGTGAGGTTGCTAAACACCTACAAAAATTAAGAGATAAATCACGAAATCAATCGCAAAATCATGAAATTCGAAGGATTCAACCATCAAATCAGATGGATCAAAATCCACAACCAAGCAACGCAGGGCAAAGAAGAACATTTGCTCAGGTAGTGAAAGGCTCGGGTTCAACCAAATATATGGGCTCTGAAAATAATCGAATTATGGAAAACATTATGAACAGCATCGAAGCTATTACAAAGCGGCTAGATGACCAAAGTAACCTGAACAACATGATATTTGATCAACTGAAGAAAATGCAACTCCCACAACGCAATCCGATAAAAAATGTTAAGTAAGAACACAACTTTCAGAATAGCAATCTGGAATGCGAATGGACTTATGCAACATATTCCAGAAATAGAAATATTTTTAAATACAGAAAAAATCGACATTTTTCTAATATCCGAAAGCCATTTTGTTAAATCTTCGTTTGTTAAAATCCGGGGTTATAACTTATATCATTCCATTCATCCAGCAGAAAGAGCAAGAGGTGGTTCAGCATTACTAATAAAAGAAAATATAAAACACCATGTAGAAACAGAAATCGAAGAAGAAACAATGCAAGTCACCACTGTTAGGATTCACATTAAACACAGACAGCTTACTGTCTCCGCAATATACTGTCCTCCCCGGCATAACTTGAAAAGGGAGGACTACATTAAACTATTTAAATCATTAGAACGTGATTTTATTATTGGAGGAGACTTTAATGCAAAAAACACCTATTGGGGATCTAGACTTACGACGTCAAAGGGTAAAGAATTGTTTCAAGCAGCCCAGACATCAAAATGTGAATTTTACTCTGGTGGTTCCCCAACATATTGGCCCAGTGACGAAGCTAAGATACCGGACCTAATCGACTTTTATGTAGCAAGAGGTATATCTCAGAACTATATTCACATTGAAAACAGCAATTCTCTAGTATCGGATCACTCACCGGTTATCATGACAGTCAGTGAAACTGTAATTCAAAGGGAAAGTGCACCCAGATTAACAAATTCAAAAACAAACTGGGATCTCTTTCGTGAAATAATGGAGGACAAAATCAATCTCCAGGTACCGATAAGAAATTCTCGACAGTTGGAAGACGAATTGGAGCAACTCAATGAAATAATTCACTATGCTGCATTAGCAAGCACTCCCATTTTACAAAATAAGAAGACGCTTAACATATCCTACCCAATGGAAGTTAGAGAGTTGGTAAGAGAAAAACGACGAGCTCGTAAAACCTGGCAAATTAATCGAACACCGGAGAACAAAACAATTCTTAACAATTTATGTAACAGCCTCAAATCCCTTCTTAAAGAAGTTAAAAATGAATCAATCAACAGATATCTAGTTAGCCTAACTGATGAAAAAAATTCTAATTACTCACTGTGGAAGGCGACGAAGGGACTCAAAAGACCCAAAATGCAAGTGCCTCCACTTAAAAAGGATGATGGAACCTGGGCAAGAGGCCACAAAGAGAAGGCTGATCTATTTGCGGAGTATCTCCAGGAAACCTTCCAACCACTACCAAGACAAACTGCCAATGAAAATATAATATCTATTCACAAGCTGGATGAGTTTGAAATACGGCCAGTAACTCTCAAAGAATTAAAAGAAGAAGTGAAAAGTAACATGAATGTTAAAAAAGCCCCAGGGTATGATTTGATTACTTGCCAAATTATCAAAGCTCTACCTAACAAAGGATTTCGTAAGCTACTACACATAATCAATGCGAGCTTTCGGTTAAAATATGTTCCGAATCAATGGAAAGTAGCAGAAGTAATCATGATACCAAAACCTGATAAACCACCTAACGATAAAAAATCATACAGGCCAATTTCTCTGCTGCCAATCATGTCAAAACTCTTTGAAAAATTATTACTAAAGAGACTTAAACCAATAATTGAGGACCGACAACTAATTCCTCCACATCAATTTGGATTCAGAGAAAAGCATTCTACAATTGAACAGGTCCATAGAATCACCAACATAATTGAAAGAACGTTAGAACGTAAAAAAGTATGCTCAAGCATATTCCTGGACGTCGCGCAAGCATTCAATAAAGTCTGGCACAGTGGTCTGGAATACAAGCTGCATAGAGATCTACCGAGACAATTCTATGCCATACTAAGATCTTATTTATCCAATAGACACTTTCGAGTGAAATATGAGGATGAATACTCTGAGCTAAAGAAAATCTCTGCCGGTGTCCCGCAGGGGAGTGTCTTAGGACCAATCCTGTATTTACTATATACAAGGGATATACCAACCACAAATGAAGGAACCATAGCCACCTTTGCAGATGACACAGCAATTATGGCAGTTGGAAATAATGTCGCTGATGCAACGAGCAAACTCCAGAGGATGACCAATGCGGTTTGTAACTGGACAAAGCGTTGGCGAATCAAACTTAATGAGACAAAATCCACGCATATTAACTTTACTTATCAAAAGGCTTACCACCTACCTATAGAAATTAACTCGCGACTCGTGCCATATGCAAATACAGCTAAATACCTTGGCATGACCCTCGATGCCAAGCTTAAGTGGAGAGAGCATGTCAAAAAGAAAAAAGAAGAACTTAACATAAAGTTCAGAAAAATGTATTGGCTCATAGGTAGAGGCTCTGAGCTTACAATTCACAATAAGCTGCTGCTATATCGGCAAATTTTGAAGCCGATATGGACCTACGGTATACAACTCTGGGGATGTACCAAGCAAACAAACGCCAAAATGATACAGACGTTTCAAAACAAGGTTCTTCGTAGCATCGTCAATGCTCCGTGGTACGCAAGAAATGAAGACCTTCACAGGGACCTACGGATGGAATACATCAAAGAGGAAATAAAAATGCATGCCGCAAAACACGAAATAAGGCTCCAGGAACATGGAAACCCCTATATTCGCCATATGATAGATAACCCTGTCGTTGAAAGAAGACTCCAAAGAACGAGGCCACTTGACCTAGTGAACTTACCAAACTAAAATTAGTAAATAGGTTTAATTGATTATGGGGCTAACCAGTGGGTTACACCCCAACAAACGTGAATTTTACTAGATATATAAAAATTTGTATTTGAAAGAAAAATTGCTAGATGAGCGCAGTCTCAGTCGTAATAAAATAAAATGAAAAAAAAAAAAAAAAAAAAAAAAAATTTAATTCCTCTGCCTAGTGCAATTGTTGTTGTAAATTTTTCAACAAAATACGCTATCTATTTGCGATCTCACTCATCCTTGTAGAATAAATGTATGTACTATTTCGTTTTTTCACATCGACAAAGTATCAAAAACGAAAATTTGGGTGAACAGCCAAGAATGATGAATGTAAGTAGAACTAGAATGACCGCAATAAAAAAAGCGTACCTAATTCAAAAACCGATTTTCTTGTTTTACTTATAGAAGTATGAACAGGAACTATTTCATGCATTAGTTCTGTCCAATACTATATACTGTCTGTTTCTATTTGGTTACCAGCGATAAAGAGCGGTGTCTAGACGTAATGCCGAAATGGAAGCACGTCTTGCATCATGTCTTGCTTGAATATTGGAAAGTAACAATTTTAATTTGATGTAGGTAATTTAAATATCAAAAATCTATCAAATTTAGAATTTGAATTTGGTTACGAAAATGTTTATATAACAAATTATAATAAATCCAAATTACGAAAAACATATGTAAATTGGAACTGTGTTACAAAACTTTCAAAAAACTATGAGTTTAAATTGAAATCTTAAATTTTAAATTTATTTATGAAAAATCGGTTTTATTAATAATAAAGGAATTTGTTAAGTTAAGAATTTTACGAATCCTTTACGGCATCGACAGGGAGCTCTTATCATTATGAAAATCCAATATTATTGTAAAGCTCTAAACCGACAATAAAGAACGCATTTAGTTTGTTTTGCTATAATCCTAAAATATTTACTTAAAGCTAAAAGGCGCTCGCTCCTCTGAAACTTGATATAAACAGATGTAGTATTTAGTATGAAGTTTCGGAATATTCGAAAGGCCGAATGTGTCGAAAGGACGAATTTGTCGAAAGGCTGAATGTGTTGAAAGGCCGAATGTATCGAAAGGACGAATATGTCGAAAGGCCTAATGTGTCGAAAGGCCGATTGTTTGTGGCCGAATATGTGTCGAAAGGCCGTTTGTGTCGAAATTGATTTTAATTTTTCATCTTTTATGAATGAAAATTTTTAAAATTTATATTTTCATGCAAAAAAAAATTTATATTTTAATCGCCTTAAATAATAAAATCTTTTTACGTTTTTTTGTCATATAAAAATTAATTAATTATAATAAAAAATGAAAAAATAAATTATTTTTTCCGACAAAATTTGATCACATTAATATGCTACATACACAGGATTTATTAGTACGCATTTTCAATTTATTTAAATCATTGTACATTAAGAAATATTTTTTTTTTTTTTGTCTTTCGCTGGCGCTACATCCCATAGAGGGATTTGGCCGCTTCATATTGAAGTTTCGTAATCATTTTTTTAACGGATAATGAGTGATTAATTCATTGATCCTACATTAACCAGCCGTGATTTTTTCATCACCCGCCGGGAATCGAACCCGGGACCTCCGGGGCTTAAAAAGCAAGCATGCTAACAACTATGCCACCGGGGCACAAATAAATAAAAAACAAATAAATTCAATGGTTCTAAATATTGATGTCAATCAATTAAATGAAGGAAAATTTAATAAAAATTCGGCCTTTCGACCCAATCGGCCTTTCCACGGGTTGGCCACGTATAACTGTTTTTCAAAAGACTATTTACAAAAGACTTTCTAAAATCTTTCCTCCAAAACCTTGTTTTACAAAACCTTGTTTTACAAAACCTTGTTTTACAAAACCTTGCCACCAAAAATATTTTTGGAGAAAATCTTGTTTCTCAAAATCCTGTTTATTTATGTTAATAAAGTTTTTATTAATCCGTGCACGAGGTTTAATTAACATAAATAAACACTATTTTTATGCGCGCTGATTATTAACATAAATAAACAGATGAAAATAAATTGAAGAAAAATGACATCGACTAATTTAACTTAGAATTGTAGAGGCTAACGGCTTCGGTAACTCTCATCACGGGCACGCGGGAGATCGCTGCCCCCCCCCCCCCCCGCTAAGCCCTCCGAGGGGCTTTAGATTTGAACTTCGGGGGGATGTAGGAACCGGGATCAGCAAACATGTTGCACCGTGTCGCACGTAGGAGCTGATTATATAGAATTTATTAATGACACCTACCAAAAAGAAAAATATTTACACTATTTTGTTATAAGCCATCCGCCATTAAAAATTTAAAAAGATAAAACTAAAGTAATAAAAATGGAAAATATGTATACGCGAACATAAAAATAATTTTTTCTTACCTACTCAAGTATTAAAAGTGGCGCCAAAATATGCTTAGAAATAATATCCTTGACCATAAAAAATAAACATATCGCCTATCAACAACAGTTATTATAATAAAACACACAAAAAATGTAACCGATACATCAAATAGCAATAAACAAAAAAAAACACAAAAAAGACACAGATAGTTCAAACAAAAATTGATCACAATAATATGCTGCATGCACAGGATTTATTAGCAGGTATTTGCAATTTATTTAAATCATTTTACATTAAGAATAAATGCAATGGCTTTAAATATTCATTTCAATGGGTTGACTACTTTATCTAGAAAAAATAACACAGAAATTGAAAATCCCGAAAAAAAAAATCCAGAAACAAAAAATTCAGAAAAACAAAAATCCAGAAACGCAATTATCAAAGTGGGGACCAAATTTCAATTTATAAAATGTCTATAGAATTTTACTTTTTCTGTGAAATTCTTAATATTTACGATAATGGAAATTGCTTCATCAACCCTTCAGACACAGATCAAAGGAATAGTATCGCTAATATCGCTTCTACTGATAGTTCTACCACAAATGTTTCAACTTATTTTGTGGTTGACTTAATTCGTTGGGTTAGTATGACATCGACCAATGTATTGGAGCGAATTGCGGATTTAATGCTTCGTAAATGATTTGCCAACCTTGCAGACACAGATCAAAGAAATTGTATCACTCGTATCGCTTCTACTGATAGATGTACCACAAATGTATCAAGTGATGTCAGAAGTCTAAAAATGCCAATAAAATAGATTTTTTTTTTCATTTAATTTAAACAAAATATTTTTTCTGGATTTTTTTCTGGATTGCTTTTCCGGTGGTAATTTATAGATTTTTTTCGGGATTTTATTTTTCTGGATTTTTACTTTCAACTATTCTGGATTTTAAAATTTTTATATATTTTTTTTTTTTCTAGCAAAGGTAGTGATCCCATTTCAATAAATTAAGTGAACGAAAATTTCATGAAAATTCGGTCTTTCGACACATTCGACCTTTCAACCCATTCGGCCATTCGACATTTTTTAGCCTTTCGACATTCGGCTTTTCGGCGTTCGGCCTTCTGACATTCGGCCGGAAGTTTCGTAAGTTTCAATAACATGCCTTTAATTTAAAAGCTTCCCAATGAAATATTTAATTTTCTCGTAAAGTAATGATTTCTGAGTTTTTAAATTAAACCCAGTTTGTATTCTTTGTTCTCTATTCGCCTTTTCACGCAGAGTATTTGACATATTGTGAACGGTTTTACAACTTAGCCAAAGGTGATCAACCGGTTAATAAATGTATAATTAAACATGTTTCTTTGTGAATTTGTTTCAAAATAATCGTTTTTTGCAATTAAACAATTAAGTTCATTTAGAAAGGTAATTAATTTATCAATAATACTTCAATTTAAATATACATAAATGCGTTACATAAATAACCGGTTATCACCTTTGGCTCGTAAAAATCGTGGCGCCTCTTGCGGCGCTTTAAAGGCGAATAAGCTATAAAGTAAACATTTTGGAATTATTAAAGCCCTTTCCCAAACTTATACTTACAGTCAAACCTGTTTTTGTGCGGTCGTTTTTTATGCGATTTTTTGTTTATGCGATATTCTTTGTGCGATTTTTTTTAAGCGGTATATGAATTATGGCGCATAAAAAAAATCGCACAAAAAAAATCGCATAGAAAATAATCGGGTAAAAAAAAATCGCATAAAAACAGACCGCACAAAAACAGGTTTGACTGTATTTATTTAGACATACTTATATAAATAAGTATGTTGGCGACTTGGCGATTAAAATAAGTATATTTCTATTCCTTTCTTACACAAAACAATCTAAAATGAAAACAAAATGATTTTTTTTGTAGATTCTTGCTTATTTCAAGTTATTCGCCAACATAATTATTTAAATAAGTATGTCTAAATAAATAAGTATAACTTTCGGAAAGGAACTAAAACGTTAATTCGTTTCGCTGTGTATGTTAACCGCTTAAGATGTAATTAAAGCATTAACAATTAGATTACCAATCAGCTGAATTTAAAATTCAACTCATATCTAAATTGCACTTACTTTGGAATTACATGCTGATATCCATGTCGATATTCATGCATCATAGCTGGAACGACAACCTGTTTCCTTCTGAATTGACTCTCTTCTATTCGTGCCAAGCACTGTATCGGAGGATCTTTCCATTCCGGTAAAAAAACAACAAAACTTAATGGCTCCTGTGACTCATTTAACAAATTATCAATATGCTCCAATGTGGAATCAATTAATTCCTCACAATATGGTGGATTCACTTCAAATGATCCGGAAATTGGTTTGAAATCAAGAAATGACCTATAAATATTTACGTTAGTTTTTAATAGGTAATTATTAGAATTTTATATAAAGGAATAATTACCCTCTTGATCCAAAAAATGAATCCGTATCACTAAACGCTGAACAAAATTGACGAAAATACGAATTTAATGGACTCGCAAAACATTCAAACGTTACTCCAAAATGACGATTTAAACATTCGAACACGGTTACAGGGAGTGATTCTTGTGTAGCTTGAGCTTCTTGTGATGTAGTCGCTAAATTTCCGAGAAACGTATTGTATCGTTTTAATAAGCACCATATTCGACCAACGAATAAATCAAATTTTTTGTCATCGTAACAATTATTACGATAGAGTTGTTCCTAAAAATAAAATAATTTAAAAACGTTCAGATTTGAAAATATTAATTAATTACATATGGAGGGCTCAGGATTGAACTGAACCAAGTCATGAAACCTAGATTTCGAAATCTAACGATAAGAAGTTCATGACATATTTTTAGTGTACAAAATAAGACTTTATTTACAGATGCCACGCACCTATTTGGTAATTTTTTACAAATTTAATTAAATCAGTGTAAAAACATTTTTGGCGAAAGCCTTATGCTTAATGGGGAATTATTAATGTCGTTTTCGATTGACCGAAAAAACTAAACTCAGTGCAAAAAAGGCTAAACTCGACATATTAGAAAATGGTCGTGTTTATTTTTTGGTCAATCGAAAACGACACAATTCTAACTATATTTTTTTAAAATTTGACTTGGTTCGCTTCGGCTTTGAGCCATCCATATGTCTTTAGAAAATTGAGACCAATGCAACAAAATATTATCGCTTATTCAGAGTTTAAACTAAGCTCAGGACAAGTCGTCGCCTCACTATTATATTATTGCAAGTGCCACTGGTACCAGTGGCGCTTAGGAACAACTACAAGATAATACTGAGGCGATGAAGTTTGTGAAAAAAACATTAGTTTCTATCTAAAATTTACTTTACAAAATGGTATTCACTCAGTCCGGCGAAACGTAACTTTGGCAAACTCATTTCGAATCATAATTAACCCAAAAAAGGCAATATAATCTTGCTGTTGTCTCTTGCCGTATTGGTCAAAATGTGATTTTACTTACGAGCTTTTGCAAATGTGTTGCATTAATATATTGTGTATCCGGTTGCTGTTGTCCGGTTAGCGTGTACTTAAAAGCCATTTGATCTCGTTCCATGATATACTCGATTACAGGCATTCTCGCCGGTGGCAGTAAAAACATAATGGGATAACAGTAGACTTTTCGTTGGAGTGGTGGCGGCAAATCAGTCGGTCCATCTTGTATTCCATTCTCTTTTAAAAGTTTTGCATGTTGCTCCCGTATTTTTTTCGCATTCTCACTGGAAAATCGATAAATTTTCCTACACAGTGCCTCAACACTGTCTTTCACAGCTTCGACCAAATGCGGTTGGCATTGCCGTTTCATGTGCATCAATCGATCCTGAAAATCATCATAAGATGCACCCACAGTTTTCCGTAGCCACTGAAACGTTTCTTCGGCAGTCCATTTAACAACTTTTTTACTTTCAGGCGGTGCCTTTGATGATTCTATTAGTTTCTTAGCGGCCTCCGTGTACATTGAGAGTTGCTTTCGAGCTTCTCCCGCATATTTTGGTCTGACTATTTTGATTGGAATATCGTTCATAATCTCACGATACATTGAGGGTGAAATTTCAATAGGGCCACAATCACTAGGCAATAACGGATCTGAGCCTTTATCCGTGACTTTTCGTTCCATTAGCCACCGATGGAATGAATCTTTTGGCGCGTTAATCGCTTCGCGAAGCATACATAAACTATCGTATTTTTTTATTAATTTAATTGTTAAATCCGCTCGAAGTGCTTCAATTTCAGGATGCGGTTGATATACAGATGTTGGGAGACGCTCAAAAACAATAACATTTGTGTGCACCTCGAGATCCCATGGCCCGGGAAGAACATATTTTTTTATTTGCACGCCTCCCATTTGATTATGCAGGGTCATTGCATCTTCGGATGGCCGCCGTTTCAGTGTTTGATGTGGATTTGGTGTATGGGCGCCATTTGGCCCTGGTGGATTATTATGGCAAATCCCCAACGGATCGGTGAGTGGATCAAACGGCCGATTTAAACTCGGCGTTTCCCATAGTGATTCGCCGGTGATTTTATTCCAATAGTATGGACGATTTTCACGTTTCGACCAAAATTTTTTCCATCCCTGATTCACCAAATCAGGGTGTAACTCATCACCATATATACTGGTATTAAAAGCAGGTGAACTTCCTTGTGGCGTTTGTGGCGGTAACACATCGAGTGTTGATGTTGCTGTTGGTGTAGTTTTCGTCGGTGTACCAAACGATGACGGTGTAGTTTGATTCTCGATATTATTCTGTGGATTCGTCAATTGTTCCCAAGCTGTTTGTTGGGCAGTTTGAGTCAAACTAGATTCTTTACTACTCGATGCAATATCATTCATGATTCCTGTCGCATATATATAAATCTTACTTTTGAAAAGTTTTATATGTTTGTTTATACTTAATTTTAATTAAAATACAAAACAGGTGTCCCCTGTTCTCCTTGTTGTAATGTAAATATTTAGTTTATATTGAATTACACTGCAAGAGCACAACGATTCGAAGTATTGTCATTTCTATGGTTAGCGCGCGACTGATTTTGACGTTTAGTTTTTTCTTATTGTAATCAAATAAAAACAAATGAAAATAGATTCAAACTATCATCAAAAAAATAGTTTATCATTAAAATAATAACAATAAATTTGTTTTTCTTATTAACTTTTTTCAAATATTGTACACAAAACAATTATTATAATCAACAAATTGGTGTAATTTTGTATTTTGACTAGTCTCTGTACCAAATAACAAACAAAACTGAAGATAAAATTTATTTCTAAAGCTTCTTATGTGTAAAACCAAACCATATTAAAAAAAAAAAATTAAATTTTCACTTTTTCGGAAATAATGCACTTCAACTTCTGACGAAAACTATTGAATATTTTAAAAAAATTGTAATTTATTTCACTAAATTGATATTTATAGTTATTTTATAACACAAATATTATTATTTTTGAACAAGCATTACGATTTATAAATTGAAAAAAATTAAATCGACTCACTTATCCGCCCTTATAAAACGCCATTTGCAATCTGCTTTAAAATTTGTAGATGGGAAAAAATTGTGTAGATGAAATTACACAAATACCAAGGCATACATTTTTTTTTTTTTTTATTGAAAACGTAAATAAAAACATTAATAATTTCCCCTGTATTATTTCTTTTGTTACGTTGTTACACCGTTTTCGTTTAAAATAAAAAATATTTCGTCCAATTTTTGTTGATTTCGATCAAAATTGGTTACGTGACGTTCCAAGTTACAAATTTCTTCAGATTTTTTTGGAGCGTTTATGATGTTTATGATCGTTATTTGCGACACGTGTGCATCACGTATCGACAGTCTTCCTCCTCTTCCTGTGTTTATGTCTGAATAGTTATGTATTAAATTAAGATGGATTTATATTATCCATTCCTTTCAGTTCCTACACATATCGTGTCAAACATCATCAATTTATACTATCCATCCAGACATCACAAGTTTATTCATTTTTCGCATTCACAATGAAAAATCTTTTTAATTTTGACTTCCAAGTTTGTAAGAATTTCCAACATTAAGCTCGGTATGCTGCTCGAGCTAAGATAAATTTCCTATACAAAATACATGTAAAATTTAGCTAGCTAAGGACGGATCCGATTTCTGTGATAAATATTTCTACTGTAATAATTTTGACATTATTTTGAATGCAACCAAATTATTACAGCGGCTGCATGAAATAATTTTGACGTTTCCGAAATAATTTTATTGATTTTAGTTAAAAGATTTTTGCATTGATGTAATTAAATTTACGACCAATAAATTTATAATCGTTCGTAAAAGTGATCATGCGAGTCTTTATTCTGCATAGGAACCAAGCGCAAATTTTAGCGAAAAAAAACCTCGATATAATTTTCTTGTAGTTGGCTAGAAAAACGTACGTTCAATTTTAAATTTTTCTTTTTTTACAGCAGACGCCTTTGCAATTTTTATTCATTTTGCTATGTTTACAAAACATTTTGACGTTTTGACTTTTGACAAAATTCTTGTGACATAGAGGGATTAGACACGGATACTTTTAGTTGGCGCGATTTTAATTTATTTATATTTAAAAATTATAATTAATATGAGCGTTTAAAAATCGTTTGGCCAATTGTTCACCAATATTTGTAAACACTTTTGGGGATAAAACGGCATATGCCGTCAAACAAACATATGCTTCTATGCATCATTTAAATAAAGTTAATTTATGATATGCAGCCCAATTTTTTAATGAAATGCAATATAAATTGTATATTAAAGACCCAGTCCCGGTAAAACGTTTCATTTTAATTTTAACTCTTTTAAAGTTTCAAATTCTCAAACTCTATATGAAAGATTAGCGTTTGTCCCAGTGGATCCACCAATAATTTTTTTTCCACGAAAGTGTAAAGGGCCCAACGGATTTCTAATTTTCTTCAGTAAGGTATGGAATTCTAATTTTCTTTTTGCCGGTTGTCTATTTCCCTATCACTAAGAATTATTACTATGAAATTACAAAGAAAATTGGGACATATGTTTACCTTGAAAAAAACAGAAAATGCTCGTCAATTAATTTAGCAAACGCGTACCATTTTGGGTTTGAAATAAGTAATCACAAATAATCCAGTCGTATACTTAAATTATATATGAATGTCTTCTTTGGTAGCTGACATAAAAATAGAAATCCAAATTTTGCTCGCATAACTTATAATTATTTGTCAAAATGCATAAAAGGATAATTTATTTTGGTTTACAAATAATAAACGACCTTTTAATTTTTTATAAGTACCCTCATACGTACTAATAAGATTTTCGCTAAAATATCGAATTTTTTAATTTGGTTTCATACACAAAATTATTTTACAGCAGTTTTGGTTGCGTTCAATTTTTTTTTTTTTAAATAAAATTTTATATCGAATTTTTTTTTCTCTAAAATTTGCGCTTGGTTCCTATGCTGTACTTTTTAATCATTTTGTGAGCAATTTATTCGTTTTTGTGCTGCACCAAAAATTGTGTAATAATAGTCGTGTTCCAGTCGACCACTTCAAGTACTTGTGAGTAGTTAGGTTTGTGTCTTTGCTTAAATTTAACTACTCGTAACTGCTCTTGCATTCTGGCAAGAGCAGTTACGAGCAGTTAAATTTAAGCAAAGACACAAACCTAACTACTCATAAGTACTTGAAGTGGTCGACTGGAACACGACTATTGTATCAGCAAGCCATTAGCAATTTTGTTTGTTTAAAAATGCTAAATTTTCGTTTAGCGCGCCTAAAATTTACTTCATTTCTATGATAAATATGCCCGTGATCTGTAGACTTCTTTATTGGGGTTATGTTTAAAAAAAAAATTGATTTAGACGCTATTTAAGTGTTATTGTATTATTCTCCTAGCATTATCTGTCAAATTTATTATGTCAAAATTATATCAGTATTCGGACAACAAATGAACTTATTACAAACTATGGAAGAGAAAATTATTTCACTCACGTCAAAATTATTACAAAAAACAAAATTATTACAGAAATCGGATCCGTCCTAAATGCAAACTAAAAAATTTCGCTCACGATTTCGCTGATCGGTATGCTGCTCTACGTGAAAAAAAATCAAACTGATAGTTTGCGTATTGTTATTTAGTTGGCTCTGCTAAAAATGTCTACACAAATTTTGCAGCAAATTAAATGCACGGTTCAAAACATGAAGTTATGTTAAACAATATCGACAGATTGCTGCAGAAACTGCCAAAAGAAAAGGTTGATGAATTAAATTTAAAATTCCAACAGCAAATTATGGATGAAATTAGAAAAATAAAAAATTAAATTTTAATTTTGTGTTTTTATTAAAAATAAATTTTAGTTTTATTCCAAAAAAACCGATCTTCACAACCATTTTAATGCTCCTTCTTCAGAATTAACCAAATTTTTAATAACTTCTCTTATGGCTTTGCCGACATTATTTGGTCTTCCAGCATTCATTGAAAATTGGGAAGTGAACATTGAGTCTTCTGTGATGGTATTTCTCCATGCTCCTTCGACAAGCTTTCCATTGTCGAAATAATCAGCGTAGTTGTTTGGCACACAATTTTTAAACCACACAGCGAAGTATAAACTCAAAATGTCAGAAGAATTGTCAAAACTTATCTCTACACAAAGCTCTACATAAATTTTTTAGCTCCAAATTTATCTGTACGTTTGTGTAGACCGCGTCAAAATTTAGTTTAGCTCGAGCAGCATACCGAGCTTTACGAGCAAAAAATTTTCTTCGTTTAGTTGGAAATTCATGCCCGTCTCATGAAATAGCGTGCATTCAAAAATTCAGTCGACTGCGCAGTTTGTGCAGTACTTCGTTCAAAAATTAAGTTTTGCAGCAAAAGCAGCGCAGTTGGTCGTTCAAAAATTACATTCACGAACGCAGCCGGTATGCAGTTTTTGCAGTCGTTTTATATTAACTGCATAGATGCAGTCAGCCAATAGATTGAATAGTAGACAACTTCATTGTGATTTTTTGTATTAAGGAAAACAAGTTAAACGATCTTTTGTATGAAGAAGCACAGATCCAATTTTATTTGTATATTACAGACATTTATTAAATATTTTTTAATAATTGAAATGTAATTCATTTTATGTCATTTTAAGCTAAGACGATAATTTTTTTGTGAAAATCTAGTGAAAAATTAATAGGAAAATGCAATTCGCATTCTTTAGGTCTATTCTTGTGCCGTTTGAGTTTCTTGTGGTTAGTTTTATTAAAATTAAGTTATTTTCAAACATTTTAAAATATTTTTATCTAAACTGCTGTTAATTTTTCTTAACACTTAAAAAAATTGTATCACTTTTTATTTGCGCAGTCAGTCGTTTTAAAATGCAGACAGAAGCTATTGCAGTTTGACTGCTTTTCAGTTTTTTTCGACTGCATTGCTGCGCAACCGACTGAATTCCTGAAAGCACCCACAGAGCATTCACAATGAAGAATATGCATGATGCCCGTCTCGGAGTTAAAAATTCGTGATCTCGACATCTAGTACAACGTTTCTTATTTTTTGTTTTAGCGAAAATAAGCTTTTAGCCCTTTTGTTGATAATTATTAGTTACTACGGAGTTTTCAATGCGTAGGAACAAATAATTATCAACATAAAGGCCTAAAATCTTATTTTTGCTAAAACAAAAAATAAGAAACGTTGTACTAGATGCCGAGATCACGAATTTTTAACTCCGTCATGTTGTGTCTCGCTCGTCGATTTATGGGTGCTTTCAAGAATTCAGTCGGCTGCGCAGCAATTGCAGCCGAAAAAAACTGAAAAGCAGTCAAACTGCAATAGCTGCTGTCTGCATTTTAAAACGACCGACTGCGCAAATAAAACTTGACATAAAAAATGTCTAACCAATAAATAATAATTACGTTAAATTGTTGTCATAAAGATGAAAAATATTTCAGGAATAAAAATAATAGATCGAAATAATAATAGATCGATAATTTGACAGCTAAAATATGTCAATTTTTTTTTAAATGTTAAGGAAAACAAACAGCAGTTTATATAAAACTATCTTAAAATGTTTGAAAATAACTGAATTTTAATAAAGATAACCACAAAAAAACTCAAACGGCACAAGATTAAACCTAAAGAATACGAATTGCCTTTCTTTGTTTTCATTTTTCACTGGATTTTCATATAAAAATTACCGTCGCTTAAAATGACATAAAATTAATACATTTCAATTAAATTTTTATTACAAAATATTTAATAAATGTCTGTGTGCTACTTCATACAAAAGATATGAACAATATTTTGACGTTTAATTTGTTTTCCTTAACACAAAAAATCACAATGAAGTTGTCTACCATTCAATCTATGGACTGACTGTTACCCAAGTATGTATAACAAAAATTGAACTCATTCATAAGTTCCAAGTTTTTTTCCATTTATCAAAATTATCGATGGAACTTACGTAACCCCCATATATCAAGTTCCATCGGTTTAGTATTTTTGTTTCACTTTTCATAGGAAATCTTATAATATAATGGAACTCAAACTTGTACTCAGTTCCATAAAAATGAATCATTTAATTGAAGTAGTGATACTTGGGTAATATAAAACGACTGTAAAAACTGCAGACCGGCTGCGTTCGAGAATGTAATTTTTGAACGACCAACTACGCTGCTTTTGCTGCAAAACTTAATTTTTGAACGAAGTACTGCACAAACTGCGCAGTCGACTGAATTTTTGAATGCACCCTATGTCTGAAATAACAGAAATAAAAATTGCATCTTTGCCACTTCATACAAAAGATATGAACAATATTTTGACATTTTATTTGTTTTCCTTAACACAAAAAATCACAATGAAGTTGTCTAGCATTCAATCTATTACTACAGAATTCGAGCAGGCCCTTAACGGCGAATAGGCAGATTCTCAGTGGAATGAAATTATTCATTCCGGAATGAAAATACACGGCATTGTTGTTGTAAAATTCCCAAAGTAACACACAAATATCTTTGTATATCGACGAGATAGATAAAATTAAAGATACCATAATGGAAATTACAGAAATTAATAGGACAGTACAAACAACAGCTCAAAGTTTTTTAAACCCAACAGTCAAAGATACAAACACTGATGTAGCATTAATAGAAATCTTAGAAAAAATCCAACAGATTGATAAAATAGTCTCAACAACAAATAAACAATTTCATAAATTAAGTAACATTTATGATTAATTTTTTAAAGATAATGCAGATAAATATAAGAAGTTTGAAACAAAATAAAGAAGAACTGGATCATTATATTAATAAAGAAAAAATAGACGTTACATTTTTAAGTGAAACATGGACAAATATTAATCATGAAAAAAAATTCAAAAATAAACAACTATATTTAAAACATAGACCAGACAATTACGGAGGAGTAGGATTCATAATAAGTAATAACATAAATTCAAAAGAAATTAAGTTAAACGATAAATACCTACCAATTGAGACCATAAAAATACAAATAATAGACTCGAACAATGAGATTTTAAATATCATTGGAATTTATATACCACCTAATATAAACAACAATATAATAAAAAATAAATTCAAATTATTAATAGATGATAATAATAACACTAATAATAACAAAACAATAATAGTCGGAGATATCAACGCTCACCACTCAGTATGGGAATATGATAGCAAAGAAGACAATAGAGGAAAATTATTAGCCAATATAATTTCCACTTCAAACTTTTTAATATTAAACAATGGAGAACATACATGGATGGGTTCACAAGGGAGGAGCTCGGCCATAGATATATCACTCATTACACAGGATTTAACAAACAAAATAAATTGGGCAATAGATAGAACGAAAATTGGAAACTCAGATCATTTACCAATAAGAATTACATTAGAGAACAGCAATATGTATAACGCACAATCATTAGTAAGAACCAATTATAAAAAAGCAACACAGGAAATAATAGATTTGAATCCATATCACACATTCGATTTAATAGATTATGAAACGGAATTGCAGAATATAATAGAAAACAACACAATAGAAATAAAAAAAAACAATAAATATATACCAAAAATCTGGTGGACAGAAAAAATAAGAAAATTGTGGGAAATTAAAAAATTAAAACTAAAAATATATAACAATAACAGAAGGAACATATATACAGAAATAGAACTTAAGAGAGCAACGAGCAAGTTAAGATTAGAAATAAGGAAAGAGAAAAGGAAGTAATGGAATGAATTCATAAATAACATAAACCCATCCCTCAACACCAGAGAATTATGGAATAAAATTAGGATTTTTAACAATAAAAGAATAGACCGGATTAATTTATTTAATAACGAAGATAACATGAAACAATTCTTAACAATAAATATAGTAAATTCATTAACAGAAAAAGAAAAACAACTAACATTACCAATAGCACATACAAACAAAGACGAATTCATTCCAGAAGAAATATCTAATATAATACAAAATAGTAAGAACACAACTCCAGGAATAAACAAAATATCATATAAAATACTAAAACAACTTCCAATAAATCATATAAATAAATTAACAGATCACATTAATAAAATATGGCACAAACAAGAATTTCCAGAAATATGGAAACAAATAAAACTAATACCTGTAGCAAAACCTAATAAAGACAAAAACGAAATAGAAAATTACAGAGGAATCCACCTATATTCTACAGTAGCTAAGATTACAGGAAAGCTAATAAAATCCAGACTAAATAATATAACAGATCAATTAAAAATAATACCAGATACATCGTATGGATTCAGGAAAGGAAAAAGCACAACAGATTATATAAGTCATTTAATCAATATCATTGAAAAAAATAAAGTAGAAAACAAACATACAATATTAATAACAACGGATATTGAAAAGGCGTTTGATAAAGTTAATTTAAATAAATTAATAGAAATAATGCAAAATTTAAACATCCCACATGAATACACAAATTGGACATACAAAGCATTAATCAACAGAATAATAAATTTTCAATCCGGTAATAATTTGATACAAACCACAACCAGCAGCGGACTTCCTCAAGGAGACCCATTAAGCCCTGACTTATTTAATATATATACCAGCCAACTACATAAAATTAATGATAAAGATATACAAATTTTACAATATGCAGATGACTTTATAATGATAATATCAGAAAGTGAAATAAAGGAAACAGAAAGGATGGCGAATAAGTATATAAACAAATTCAATCGTATGCTTAAAGACATAAATTTAAAATTAAATCCTAATAAAACATCTTTCATGATTATAAAAAAAAAAAGAATAAATCACACAATAAAAATAAAAATAGAAAACACAGAAATTCCAGAAAATAATATAATAAAATCATTAGGTTTCAACTTGGATAATAAATTAAAATTCTACTCCCATCATAAACAATTAAAAAACAAGTGTATAGCTGCGACAAATATTATAAAAATATTCGCAAGAAAAAAAAGTGGAGCACACCCTTCATCTTTACTTAATTTACATAAAAGCCTAACAGAGAGCAGAATTAGATATAGTTCAATAATTACAGTGAATAAACAAAATAAAGAAATAATACAAAAAATATTAAACATGGGAATCAGAATATGTTTAGGATTAACCAACAGTACACCTATATCAGCTGTAATAACAGAAGCTGGTGATATACCCGTTCACCTAAAAATTGATTATTTCAACTATACATATACGGCAAAACAATTATATAACAACACAATATTAGGACAAAAACTGAAAGAAAATAAATGCTATGGAATAGTACAAGAAATATATATAAAGTATAAAGAATTATTGGATAAAATACCAATTAAGGATAATAATGAAATACTGAAATACATAAACGAATCCAACATAGAAATAGATATTCAACTACATCAAATATTACAAAACAAGGATAAATACAGTAAAACACAACTAAAACAAATAACTATTGAATATATAGAAGTTCATGGAAAAGAAGCGACTAGCTATACAGATGGATCAATATCAGGAAACAAAAGAGGCATCGGAATATACAATAATTACAATAATGAAACATACAGTTACAATATAAAAGAACCAATATCAATAAAATCAATTGAAATAATAGCGATATTAGAAGCAATTAAAATAGCAGTTCGAAACAACATAACAGAATTAACTATAATTACAGATTCATTATCAACATGTGTATCGTTAAAAAATTTAAAAACCAAAAAACACTCGAAATATTTTGAAATAGAAATATACAAGGTTACAAAAATACACAATATGAATATACAAATAATATGGATACCTAGTCATATAGGTATTGCCGGAAATGAAGAAGCAGATACAGCAGCAAAACAAGGAACTAGAACAAATCGATATTTAGAGATAAAAACTTCAATAGAAGATAACATAAAAATATTTAAAAATATGATGTACCAAAAATGGAATATGGAATTTTTAAACAATACAATATCCAAAGGAATACAACATAGAAAAAACATAAAAGAAACAATTATAACAAAACCATGGTTTCATAAGAAAAATATAGACAGCGGTTCAATCAAAGTATTAACTAGATTAAGAACAAACCATACATTCGATAAAAAATATCTAAAACTAATAAAAAAAGTAGAAGACGAAAAATGCGAAAAGTGCAACACAAAAGAAGATGCAAGACACATAATAGAGGAATGCAGTAAATATGAAAATATAAGAATAAAATACAAAACATTAATAAGAAAAAAATTAGAAGATATACTAGCAGATAACGTATGGGAGGAATATACAGAATTGATCAAGTTTTTAAGAGAAATTAAGGCAGAAATTTAATAATGAATACACAATATATGATTACATATTTGAATTAATGAATTATAATAGGTTAAGATAAAGTTTTTTATGTTATGTTAAGTCAAGATTTCAGAATATGTACTGTATAATATATTTCATGACATATGAAATATAAAGAAAATGTAATAAATCTGTAAATTTTGGTGATGTGAACGATGACGTTCAATCCAAACAAATAAAATAAATTATAAAAAAAAAAAAAAAAAAAATCTTTGTATATCACTGTTTGCTGACAGCCGAGGCATTAATAAATAATAATAATAATGGATAATGAAAATAAACCAAACTTAAGTCAGTATTTTGCCAATGATCCTCCTAGTTTTTTCGATGAACTTTACGATAAATCGAACGGTGAGTAGGCAATATTGTTTTTTACCCAATTATCGCATTACAATTATTTTGTAGTTCCAGGCGGAATGCTGAGCATTGCCAGTGACCGCAGTTTGCTGGAAAAACACCAGAATCCAACAAATTTCTCAAATGATTTTGAACCACCGATCCAACAACCAGGGATAACAGTTTCGGATGATGTGAAAGATATGTGGAAACCGCCTTATATTGAACCTGGTGTTCCACCACTTCTCACAATGCCTGGAGTTATGTCAATGAATGATCTGACCGATCCAGTTCGTGAAGCTGTGGCTGAATTGCTTGGCGAAGAGGAAGCAACGCATCGGAAATTATTGGCTCCCGATGATGTAACTCAAGATGAGCGCGGTTTAAGACAACTCATTGAAGCCGGCTGTTATAGATCTGCGATAAATTTAACAAGTAGACTACTTACTATGTATGGCCAAGGTCATGGACGAACTGGTCAACCTGCTAAACATACACCACATTCCTTACAATTATGGTTCACCAGATTTGCACTTCTTGTAAAACTTGGTCATTTTGATTTATGTCAAGCCGAAACAGAAGCATTTGGATTATTAAATCGTCCCGATATTTATTATGAATTCTATCCTGAAATGTATTCTGGCCGCAAAGGATCTATGGCATCATTTTCATTTCGGTTATTACTAGCCGAACTACCTTTGTACATGGGCTCGTTCAAATTGGCCATGGACCGTTTAACAGATTTAGCCGAGACTTGTTTAAAAATTAAAATTTACTTTAAAAATTCTACTTCGGTCAAAGAAAGCGAGAACGGCATGCTGTTTTGGCAGAAGCGGGAAAATCGCGTGCTACATTCGCTGATTAACTGTGCTCTATCGATGAAGGATTTTAGTTTGGCCGATATCATTATGACTAAAATATTGAAACAAGATCAGTTGGGGAATGAAGAACGACGGGCTTTATATTCGACATGGGGCCGAATTTATCTGCAGTGCGGTGATATATTTGGGGCGGAAAAAAAATTTCATGAGTCGCATAAGCTTAATGAGTAAGAATTTGATTTGCTTCGTAGCTTCTGTACTAACCGTTTATTATTTTTAGGACACAAACACAGGATCAACGGGAGTTTATCGACAAAGGCCTGGTAGCTATAGCGCAGAATGACTTTCAAGCAGCATTCATGAATTTCCAGAAGGCATTTGTATTGGATCAGACTAATGTGATGCTGTACAATAACATGGGCGTGTGTCTACTCTATTCCGGTAAATTGAAGGAGGCGATATCTTTATATGAAACTGCAATAGCCACCATTCCACACAAGGCGCTAAACGAAAGTTTACTACTTAACTTATCGACGCTGTATGAATTGGAATCGAATAATTTCCGCAATAAAAAGTTAGAACTGTTGCGCCAGATCAACAAATACAAAGCAGATTTGAATATTAGTCTCGAAATTTGTTTGAAATTGCAAACTGTAAAGTAAATATCATCCAATACACATTTATAAATTATAATTATGTATACATTTTATTTATCAATATAAAAAAATTTGGAAAAATGGAAATGATAACCTTTCGGGTAATTTGTTTTCTGTCTATAAAATTATCTTATCTTTTCACCACGTACACCCTAACCAACTTAACATATTTTTGAAACATTCAGCCCTAATCTTATTCTAACATCTTACGAATCATGTAGTTTAATATGCCGCCATTGCGATAGTAAGTTAAATCGACTTCTGTATCAAAACGTGAAATTACGTCAAATGAAAGGCCAGTATTCGTCTTAACTGTTAATTTCTCGCCTGGCTTGCAATTCTCCGGAATATTGATGTTGTATAATTCTTTGCCGGTAAGTCCTAGTGTCTCGGCATTTTGATTTGGTAGAAATTGTAGTGGAACAATTCCCATTCCGATGAGATTTGATCGATGGATACGTTCAAACGATTCAGCAATAACAGCACGAACTCCGAGTAAAAATGGTCCTTTGGCTGCCCAATCACGACTAGATCCACTGCCATATTCTTTGCCTGCAATGATTATGACCGGAGTATTTTCAGACTTGTACCGTTCGGCACAATCGAATATATCCATTTCATCGCCAGATGGTATGTGTATGGTTTTGGGTCCAGGTGAACTCATAAATTTATTTACAATACGAATGTTGGCGAATGTTCCACGTGCCATCACAGCATCATTACCACGTCGAGATCCATATGAATTAAACTCACGTGGTGTTAGGCCATTTTGCGACAAGAATCTCGCTGCTGGACTATTACGTGCAATCGAGCCTGCCGGTGAAATGTGGTCGGTTGTTACCGAATCGCCCAAAAATAAGAGAACGTTAGCCTTTTCTACTGATGTCAACTTCGGCAGATCTCGTGTCATACTTTCGAAAAATGGTGGGCTTTTGATATACGTCGACTTTTCATCCCAGGGATACAATAAACCAGATGGTGCCTCAAGTACTTGCCACGAATTTGATCCTAGTTCAATTTTGGCGTAAACCTCTTTAAACATAGCTGGAATCACGTATTTTTGTTCGCACTCTTGAATTTCTTGACGTGAAGGCCAGATATCTCGCAAGAAAACGGGGTCATTACTTTCAGTGTACCCAAGTGGTTCTTTCTCAAAATCGATATCGACATTACCCGCAATAGCATACGCAATAACGAGTAGAGGTGACGCTAAATAATTGGCACGAGTATTTGGATGGATTCGGCCTTCAAAATTACGATTTCCTGAGAGAACACTAGCGCACACAAGATTATTTTTCTCGATTGCGTTGGCCACATTATCATCGAGTGGGCCTGAATTACCGATACATGTCATGCATCCATATCCTACCGTGTAGAATCCAAGTTTCTCGAGATATGGGATCACTCCAGATTCGTTTAAGTAATAGGTGACAACTCCGGATCCTGGTGAAAGTGATGTTTTAATGTATGGTGCCACCTTCAATCCTTTTGAAACAGCTTTTTGTGCAAGTAGCCCAGCACCCAACATTACAGATGGATTACTTGTATTTGTACATGAAGTGATGGCAGCAATAACTACCGATCCATGTTTTAATTTATATTTATTACCATCGCTCCATGAAAAATCAGCTACATTATCAAGTTCATTCTCCTTGAGTTCATAGCCCTTGAATCCCAATTTGCTTTTGAGACATGAACGGAAATCGATTTGCATATCGCTCACAGAAACACGATCATGAGGTCGTTTTGGTCCCGAAACTGATGTTACCACAGTTGATAAGTCCAAAGTGACAACTTGCGTGAAATATGGATCTTGAGATACATCAGAATAATTGCGTAATTGGTTTGTCACTTCTAGATATCTCTGAATAATTGAGATTATCTTTTCAGATCGATTTGTTTGCCTCAAGTAGTCGATTGAATTTTTATCAACCGGGAAGTAGCCAACTGTTGCTCCATATTCGGGGCACATGTTAGATATAGTCGCACGATCTGCGATGCTCAATTCGGCGACGCCTGGGCCAAAGAACTCAACGAATTTTCCGACGACTCCCAATTGACGAAGGTTTTTCGTGATAGTTAAAACTAAATCGGTTGATGTTACCAGGGAGTTTAATTTCCCAACCAATTTATATCCAATAACCTCGGGTAGCAACATCGAAATCGATTGTCCCAACATAACGGCTTCAGCTTCAATACCACCAACACCCCATCCAAGAACGCCAAGTCCGTTAATCATGGTTGTATGTGAATCAGTCCCCACAACACTGTCTGGATATAAAATTGTATTCCCTTTTGTGTCATTGGAGAACACAACCCTCGCCAAATATTCCAAATTCACTTGATGTACAATACCCGATCCAGGAGGTACGATTAACATGTTATTAAAGGCCTTGGCACCCCATTTTAAAAAACGAAAACGTTCTTTGTTGCGTTCAAACTCAAGGTCTTGATTTTTATTTAATGCACTTTGCTCACCGCTATAATCAACTTGAACCGAATGATCGATAACCAAATCAGAAGGGCAAATTGGATTAATTTTATTCGGGTCACCACCCATCCGTTTAACGGCATCTCGCATAGCAGCAAAATCAACAACGGCTGGTACACCGGTAAAATCCTGAAGGATTACACGTGCAGGCTTGAAGGAGATCTCCACATCGTCGGGTTTAAAATGTTCACCTTTAATTTCATTCCAATTCAAGATATTTTTGACATCTTCTTCTGTTACATGAAAATTATCACAATTACGTATTGCCGATTCGAGCAGTACACGAATAGAAAATGGTAGCTTATTATATTTCAAATCAATTTCTTTGATATCGAAGTACTCATATTTTACACCTTCGATGTCTACACTTTTTTTTAAATTGTTAAATGGATTTGCAGACATGTTTAAAAAAAAAACTTTTTATTACTTTACGAGAACGCAACAGCACAACACAGAAGTCTTTTCACAATTGAATTGTACTTTACTACTTTTGAGGGAAAGTGCGTTGACAATCAAAATATATTCAAGTACTAAAATCAGACGATATAGTGAACACGTCAAAATAATTTAAAGGCCAAATTAGACGACGTCAACATTTGTACTGCTTATTATGTAATTTTTTCATTACGTTATTATGTATTTGTTATTTACTTTGATAATGTTTTTGTTGTTTATTTACAAAAAATATTATTTTCGTTTCTGCTTATCATTTTTTGTAAGTAGATGATGATAATTAAAATTATCTTCTATACTTCAAAGAAACTGTTTATTTTGCAAGAAGCGCGTCTAAAATTGTGTACTTTCTTTAAGATACATTTTTTTGCATTATGATCAATCACTGGGTTAAATTTGTTTACGTATTACCACAGAATAATAAACAACCAGAACCGACATTACGTGGACCAAGAAAATTTTGCTCTTACCTTATATTTTACATGTAAATTTTGAATTTTCAACCACTGAACGATAATTTAACACCGAAAATCTTACCTTCGATAAACCAAGGTCAAAAAAATGAGTCCAATTTTCTTCATATAAAAACTGCGTTATGTTGTCGCTTCTGGGTATTCTGTGGTATTACCTTCAAAAGGAAAAGATTACATCACAGAACCAAGTTCTCCAAGAATCTTTAATTAACATCGCAGCTGTCGTTACAGTTGAAATCGCAAGAGGAGAAGATGTCCTCGCAGCTATCTTCCCTGCAGCAGTCTGCAGTCTCTACAGTTATAAAAAGAAGAGTTCCAACAATCAATCGAAGGCGTACAATCGAAATTTTTCAAAATGAAGTAATGGAGCTAAAAAAGGAAAGGATGCATCTCTTGTGCAGCATGCAGTCGAATTCATCAGATTACCACCGAAATGGCAGCTCCAGGCCACATGAAAGTACCAATATTCGATGGCGAGTCGTCTTAGCAAAATTTAAAAATGCAATTCACAGCAGCAGCCAAAACTAATAAATGGAATGCGGAGCAGTTATCAAGTGGGTTAATTTTAGCATTAAGCGGTAAAGCAGCAGATACCATCGCCAGAGTGTGCCGGAATCGCATAGTTTACAACAACTGGAAGCAGAAATCACTCGGCTTGCCAGGCTAGCATATGGCACAGTTCCGGCAAATATTGAAAACAGTTTGGCTGTGGATGCATTCATCAATGCGGTACGAGATGATACGTTGAAGTTATATCTCCGGACAACGGCTATAAGCGAGCTACGTCAAGTGAAGCTCTTATAGTCGCATTATAATATGAGGCTGCAAGCAGACGCTCTATCCGGAGACTTCTAGATTGAAGAAATTGGAAGCTGTAGACGTGGATCAAATTCAGACTATGATCAGGGAGTCCATCAGTATCCGGACCAAGGCGCTACAGATGTAATAAACAAGGACACTTTGCCAGAGCATGCCGAGCTCCAAGAGTAAAACCAGCAGATCAAAATCCTTATTCATCATACCAGTCGAGCAAAGAAGCGGCAACAAGGGTTGTCAATTTTGAAAGAGACGCTTCGAGTAGCAACGACATGCAGCCGTTAAACTAAATTCCGCCAACTTTATACGAAACAACCGCAGTCTCGTTGTTGAAGGAACAATAAACAGCAGGCCGACTGGCCGAGTACAATTACTCTTGACACCGGCGCATCAAAATCCGTGATAAGACCAGACATAGTAACGAGAGAAGCCATTAATCCAGAAATTCGATATCGACTGAAAGCTGCTAACGCAGAGAGGGAAAGATAGGGAGCCTCAATTTTCGAAATAAGTTTATTGTGGCGAACATTATAGACGAATGCATCCTGGGATTGGACTTCATGACAGAATACGGAAAATTGCTCGACATGAAGGAGTGCTTACTACGATGGCAGAATGTTGAAATCCCTCTGGGCCTTACTGATGCAGGGATCAAAGTCAGAGTTATTCTAAGTGATCCTCTGGATATTGGACCAATGTGCGAAGCCTTAGCTTACGCAGGCGTGAATCGAGATCCTGGGAGCATGAAAGTGGGAATATTAGAGCCAACAACTAAAGTTATGCCGAACAGGATTACTATATGGAAAAACACTAACATCAATCGGAGCAAATATTCCTGTTCGAATAATGAATGTAACCGAACAAGTTAAACATCTAAAGTCCGGTGTCGTCCTCGGGAAGATCCAGTCTGCTGTTAGTATCGCCCAATGCAATATCGAGGCCAATGCTGACAAGTTTAAAAGTAATAGCGATGCGAGGAAATCAATTCAAAGATTGTGCCAGCATTTGAAAGGGGAGCAGTTCGCGAAAGCAGTATCAATATTTTCTGAGTACGCCGAGGTATTTCCAAGCAGCAAGGATGAATACAGCCGAACAGAGGTGGTACAGCACAGAATCAAAACGGGAAGTACACCACCAATTCGACAGGCACCCAGAAGACTGCCATTGGCTAAACAAGAGAAAGCGGGCCGAATGATACAACAGATGTGCCGGGATAAAATTATTGAGCTATCCAACAGTCCATGGAGTTCACAGGTAGTTCTAGTACAAAAGAAGGACGGGCCAATAAGGTTTTGCGTAGACTACCGAAAACTAAATGATATCACGAAGAAGGACCGCTCATTACCCAGGATAGATGGTACACTAGACACACTGTCAGAATCAACTTAATTCTGTATTCTGGACTTGAAGAGTGGATATTGGCAAGTTATATGCTATTTAAGAAGAAGGCCGAGGAAAACAGAATTTTCTATGGGCACCGGTCTATGGCAATTCACCGTTATGCCATTTAGCCTGTGCAATGCACCAGCAACGTTCGAGAGGCTGATGGAGCAATTTTTGAGAGGGCTGCACTAGAAGACATGTCTTGTTTACCTAGACGACATCATTGTAATCGGGAAAAGTTTCGACGAACACCTCAAAAGTCTGTGCGTAGTGTTACGATGTATCGCCAAATCAAGCTATCTACGTTGACAATACCGACCGAAAATGCCATTATAGCAGCGGTAATGTCGAGAACTGGAATTGCTTCCAGCCATCGTGTATATCTATCGATAAGAGTTATACGGTATCTCTGATTGTCTGAGATTGGAAGTGGACCAATAATGTCGAAGTAAACTTCATTGCAACGCTACTATACCAGATCAAATTTACGAAGGGGACTTTGTATGCCGCTAAATTTTAGATTTTTGACAAGCTAGACAATTTTGAGCCTTAATTTTAGCACTTTTATCGACGATTTAAATCCCGAGTGGGATAAATTGGGGAAAGAATCAAAAACGATTTTCCGAAACGATGGTAGAATAAACGGCTTGGTTCAGCTGTTGAAGTATCGCAAAATAATAATTTAGAACAAATAAAAGCATTTGGAAGTTGTTCGAATTTCAACTTAGAGTTATTATTTAATAAATCTCTAAGATCCTCGTCGTTGGTTTGCGCGTTCGTTATTGCTGGCGGCCTTAGGGGAGGGGGGGATTGAACATTTTGTTACGATTTGGAAATAAGTTGCCTCTCTAGGACTTAAATCTTGGTCAATGTTTAGTCTGATCCCTACATTTTCGCTTTCAACTGGAAAATCGGGTAGTTATTTATTATTTTGCTTTTTTATTTTAAAGTTATAATGAATTTTGGTTTTTATATTTGAATAAAAAATGTATTTAAAAAATATTTAAAAATTGTTTTAACTTTTGTTACGTTATTCTTCTGGGGGAGGGTGTTCCTCGCAATTTGTTACGATCTGTTACGAGGGGGAAAAATTGCGTTACGTAATTTATGAACAGCCCCTAATTCGCGACAATGTATCCGCGACGACATTATTGATTCCCGAAATATGCTGTACGTCCGATGTGAATTAGCGATTGTGTCTTGCCGAGGCTCTTTCTAATTTTTGTTTAAACGCATATATATAAGCGGTTTATGATCTGTGTATAATGTAGAATTTCCCCTTCTAACAAATCGATCATAAGCGATGTATTTCTGTTGGGTTTCATTTAGCCATATGAATAAAAACTCAGCCGCTGCCAAGCTTCCTCTAATTGTTAATTGAATACGTTCGCGCGTCATAGGTATTCCCTGTGCATTGGTTGTGTGTCCCAAAAAATCAATTTCGTCTTTTGGAACTCACATTTTTCTACGTTTATTATTAGCCCGAATTCCGTGATTTTTTGAAAAATAATTTTGAGATGTTCGATATGCTCTTCGAAAGATTTAGAAGCAATCGGAACGTCATCCAAATAAGAGAAGCAAAAATCTAAGCCAAATAAGGCCGAGTGCATTAGCCGATGAAAAGATTGTGCTGCGTTCCTCAGGCCGAACACATTTTTTGGTTCTATTTGAATTTGGTGATAAGCTGTTACTAAATGGAGGATCAAAAAAACAATAGTGCCATGTAATTTGTACAAAGTCCTGAATATGAGGTATTGCATAACGATCGGGTGAAGCGACGTTATTCAAGGCTCAGCAATCCCGGCATGGTATCCAATCACCATTTTTCATTTTAACTACCTAGGTGCTAGAGATTGGACCATATTACTAAGTCGGCAAATTCCTTGCTTTATCATGGAATCGAAATGTGTTTTAGTAATTATTAATTTATCTGGTGCTAATCTGTGTGTTTTGCAAGCTATAGGTGGGCCGTCTGTCTCCAAACAATGCGTGACATTGTGTTTGGCCGATAAGATTCCCACTGTATTTTGGATAATTTCTGCAAATTTGACAATCAACTGATACATTTTTGGGTGCAATTTAGTTTTAACTATGTGTGAAATGGATGAATTGGCATTAAGGGTTAATGAGCCGATGGCAAACAAAAAGGTTAACGCATCAATAATCCTCTGTCTTTGAATGTCTACAACCAATAAAACTCAGCCCCTATAATGGGAAGAAAAACTTCCGCTATAATAAATTTCCACATAAAATTTCACCTCAAACCCAAATTTAAATTTAACATTTTGGTACCGAAAGCTTTAACTCTTGGCCCGTTAGCCACAAAAAGGTTGAATTGAGAAAAAAATTTTAGAGGGATAACGGAAACATCTGCTCCTGTACTATTAAAAATTTAGTCTTACTACTTTTTTTCGAAAAGTGTGTAATCCGTCACAATCCATCATTGCTGATTGATGGGAATTTAATTTTTTTTTGGAAGATTTTTGATAAATTCTGCGTGCTGTTTCCGCGATGAAACACAGTTTTGCGGCTTATCTTTAAATCTTCAATGATAATTAATACCTAACATTCCTCTGATTTTTCCTTTGATTTTGAACGCTATCTGTATTGGTAATTGTTACTGCGGGTTGGTGATCTACATAGTACGCGGATGGGTGTTTTATTGAACTATGGAGGATATTTCTGACATTAGTGAATTTTTGAACTGTTCTAGTTTTTGTCCAAATATCCCCTCCGAGTTTTGATTATCTGCTTGCTTGGCCTTTGGTGTTACACTGATGGTGTTTAAATTTAGGCATGCCAGCCCTATTATGATTGACGCGTCGATCGACAATCGATACGACTCTTTATTACGTTTTCGTTTTTCCATTTGATATTAACAATATGAAGGCAACACAGAGTCATGTTGATTGTCGATCGACTCGACACTCATAAGGGTGAATGCTGTCCGCTCATTCGGCTGAAACACTCAACTACACGTCGTTTGCGAAAGACATCAACACCACTTGAACCTGGAGATTGCCTGCTTACTGACACTCCCCGGTATTTAATTTGAACATATTTAAAAGTTGTGATGAGTTCCGATCGCCTAAAGATAATCCATGTAAAATTTTGTCTTTTGAGACTCGCCAAGAATTTTGATAACTTCTGTGAAAAACAAATAGAACGAATTATTAGATCCGCAAAAGTTTCATTCAGCCTGGAGTTTTACGCCCCGACTGCATGCGAATGATTCATGGACTCTAATTTGATGTTAGTAACATTAAATTGTTGCTCTTATATAGCAAACCACACTTACGGATTTTACGAATGTAGCGGTTGAGGTGGTTTGAATGGGCTTACTGATAGGACCTAATTTTTGCCCTTACGATTGCGTAAGAATGCGGTTGCCGTGGGTCGGCGCTTGACCACTATCATGCAATTTCAATGCACTTTTTTATTGAATGCGCGCATGCACATATCACGTTGTAGTGATGGGCTAAATCGGTTCTTTTTTGTTAAAAACGTAAGAGAAAATAAGCAAAACAGAACAAAAAGAACCGATTTAGCACATCACTATCACGTTGGAGTCACCACTTATATACTGCCGCCATAAGGAAAAGTCACAAACGCCAAAAAATGCGTTAGGGGTATATTTGGATTCTGCAAACCAATACCTATTTTTCTGATTTTTTAAAAAAACCAAATATCCTTCATCAAATGCCATAAAAAAATCACAGTTATTTAATAGTCAAGTTTCATATTAAGACATGGCAAACAAAAATAGTAAAATTGAAATTACTCAAAACTCCAAAAAGGCAAATGGGACTTTTCTTCTTAGCACGGTAGTATTTATACCTCTTTATTAGGGTAATGGTCTATAATAGTATGGTATAGATGGCCATATATGTAACTATATACCACTAATTTTTGCACTTGATTAATTACACACAATTCTCGTTTTGTAATTCACCCTGTTATTATAATTTATTTTATAAATACAATTCGGTAATTCCGGACGGAAATTGTGACCATTTATATAACGCAAGTTAGCTTTTTTCATCTGCTTGAGCAACAATGTTGCTCGTCGATTAATTTACAGCGATTGTTTTTTCTTTGGGAAAATATTAGCCTTTATACTCAGACTTTTGTTTTGTCCCACCGGCTATCTCCCTATTATTATACTATTTAAAATCAGAATAATGCAGTCGCTAGTTGCCAACCGAAAGGCTAAAATTTATAACTAAAAACACTACTCAAAATATTTGACATTGTTAGCGATAAAGTTTAAGTGGAATTTAGATTGATAACACATTATTTAGGACAAAGCTAAACTTTGTATTTTGAATTCACGATTAAACAAAATAGTTTCTTCTGGTTGAACTTTAAAATTTTTTAGTTAACTGAAGTTGCCAGAAGTCAACATATCGCAATACGATTCGATAGGTCCCTAATAATTTGGTGACCTACTGTAAAATAAAACATATTTTGCTGTTAACCACTTACCATTTTTATGAATATGATCAAAAAAAGAAAATATCAATTCCGCTCAATTATGAAAACAGTTTTATTGAAATGATTGTAATTCGAACAGTCCTAATTCTCAATCAGTTAAATCCTCTTCTTCGTGTTTCACGGTGGACACAACACATGGACCATTTTTTTCCTAATAATTATCGGCCGTATGGATTGATTTAACCATTTTTCAGTAAAAATTCAATTACCTACACTGTTTAGGCGAGTACTTTTGGGTCACACGTTTTCATTACCTGTAAACTAATTTTAGTTAAACAGGCTGAATAATACTTTTATTGCTTTCTCATAATTTTGAGCAGAATGTGTAAACAAATTTAACCAATTACCCAAAAACAAATAAAATCAGTAATTTAGAAAGCAGATAATTTATAAATTATTTTATTAATGCATATTTTTAATATTTTTTTTTTTTTGTAATAATTTGTTTTTTCTTTTGTTTAAGATTTTCAACTTTACAGCAATTTGAAATGTTGATTTTCACAGTGTACACATTAATATTATTATAGGTATGTTTTTTTTTTTTTTTCTAAATTATATATAAAAATCAAAATGTTCTTAATAATTTTATTTTTATATTGATTAATCAACAAACTATAATTTAATAATAAAAAATAAAGTAATAGTAACTAAAAAAAAAAATATACAAAATAAAATGATTACAAATTTTATTATTTTAATTAGCACTCTTCTTTCTGTATGTTTTTCTTACAAGAGATTTTTATCTTTAAATATTAATTTTTTATCTAATTTATAAGCAATAATTAATTTCGATATTCAAACGTGCTGGTTTTTATTTCATTGAAGATTTGATCATGTAAAAATTATAATAGAAATACAAAAGACAAAATACTGGGTCAATAATAGTTTTAATTTTAATTAATTTTTTTTTTTAACTCAAAATGAATATTTGGTACAATAATAATTAATAATTTTATGTTAAAGAAAAGAAAACCGAAAATTTGATTAATTACTGCGGTAATAATTTTTTTTATTGGAATAAAAATTTTTTCGTAATCAGATTTAGATGGTGTATGTTGTGTGTATTAAAAAAATCCAATCACCTGATTTCCTTTTTTTCTTTGCTTTCGTCGTTTTTTTTTGTAACATTTATATTATCAAAAAATAAATTATTTTTTATATTATGATTTGTTTTTTTATGTAACTTAAATTAATAAAATATTTTTTTCTTGTTTTTAAACATAAGGATAAGAGAAGTTAAAGTTTTTTTTAAATAAAATTATAGCAAAATTATAACTGAATTTAGGATCGTGCTGAGCGTCGATTCTGCAAATAGATAAGAAAATAATTTATGAATTATGTAGGATTAGTTTTTTAAATTTTATTATAGTTAACTAAAACATAGGTAATTATTTAAAAAATAATTGATTTTGAAAAAATAACTTGTACATTTTTTCATATCCTTCTAGTAAAAAAAACTATGTATTTTTAAAAAAGCAAAAATATCAATACTGATGCTAAAGAATAAAGTAATTTAGTAAAGTTTGTGCATAGATCATGTTCCGTTAGGAAAAAGCCAACTGATCTGTCCAAGAAAATGTTTATGAATTACGAAAAAATCTTGAACTAGCACCAACTCTCGTCAATACTTGTTTCAATTTTGATTTTTTCTCCTCTAGAAAATAATTGTTCGATTAAATATTCTACATTTTGACATATCGCTGAAATACTATAAGAGCCGAACAGTTACAATATTCGAGTAAAGCTGGTTAAATCCTAAAATAATTATATCATTAATTATTCCCCAAAAAAAAAAATCAATCTGTGAGGTAATCGATCGATTTTTCTGCTGCCAAGTTATTCGATTCGTCCCAATAGAATCCGTCGAGCAAAATTTTGGATTGGTTACAAATCTGGATTTTTTGGCAGATTTGCTCCTCTTTTACTAAAACCACCAATTAGTACTGTCTTACTAGTCCTGTCTCTGACTAGTACTGTCACCTTGTTGTAATTCTCTACTCAAATATTATGTTCAATAATATTTTCAAGACGTCAAACACACACACACACACACACACACACACACACACACACACACACACACACACACACACACACACACACACACACACACACACACACACACACACACACACACACACACACACACACACACACACACACACACACACACACACACACATACATCCCGTGGGAGTTGCAAGTCTTCTATCGGGCGCGTCCCCAGGTGGCGGATAGGGGAATGCCCTCACCGGTACATCGGCGGGTAAGTGGGAAATAAAATACCACTCGTGGACCAAAGCTTGCAAGAAGCGTCTGTTCACCAGGAGGTGCGGCTTCAAACAGCGTCTGCTCCTCATGTTAGAGGCGGCTGAATCTTTTTACCTGGCAGTAGGTATAAAATGCTAGGGGAAGGACACCCTAACTAAAAAACCATCATGTTTAACGAAGGGGGTAAAATTGTTACGGTGCAGGGAGTCGGAAACCCAGTACCGGCGGAATTGTTGAGTGAGCAAGCGGGCTCAACACCGTCGAGATCCAGCGACCGCAATGCTTCAGCAGTTGGGAACTTGGCTGTTGTTGCAGATAGAACTACAAGTTTTACTACTACCCCAGGGGTGAGCATTAATCCGTTCGAGCAGAGGAGTAAGCTATCCCATTCGCCTAAGTCTGGTTCAATAACTCACGGGCACACAAGGACTGGTTCAGAATCGGATATTAGTGATTCGGATGCTCCTCAGATAGCAAGGAAGGTTGACCTAATGGAGCGCATGTGCAGGCACATCGATGAACTGGCAGAGTTCATAAAGGGAAAAAACAACGTCCACCACGAAATAAGGAGGATCGTTGGTCTCTTAAAATCTGCATCCCGGCAAGCAACGCTCAGAACAAGGGACGGTGCTGATGTCGCTGTGCAAACGGAGTACGCTGACAAAGACGTAACGGCTGGAGAATTGAACCAGGGTACTCCAGCCAGTAAGAGGCAATTAAGTTGTCTTTCACCTCTTGATGCAGCTGATAGCCCTCAGAGAACGGGAAAGAAGATAAAGAAAATGCAGTTTGCAAAGCCCGTGGATGACCAAGAGAGCCGAAGCGTGGGTGCATCTACTGCACTGGGCTCAGACAAAAGGTCTGAGGAGATTCGTGGGATTCTGAGGAGATACGTGAAATAGTTAGCCCAGTGAGATGCTTTAAATGCTGGAGGCCAGGTCACAGAGCGGCCACATGCAAGAGCGGTGTCGACCTATTAAACCTTTGCTTTAGATGTTGCAGAGCCGGCCACAAGGCAAAAGATTGTAAAAATGAGCCGCAGTGTGCATTCTGCCGTACAGGAAATGGGGTACCAACTCACATCACCGGTAGGGGTGATTGCCCAGCACGGCGGTTGGTGATAGGAAACAATCATAGAAGGTGAAGCTACTTCAGCTAAACTTAAATCACTGTGAGGCTGCCCAGGACCTCCTATGGCAGACTATACATGAATTGAAGCCAGGCGTTGCATTATTATGTGAACAGTACAAAAATTTGGATGATGCTGCATGGGTGAGCGATCATAGTGGCAAGGCAGCAATCTGGGCATGCTCTGGCTTGGTTATTCAAGAAAGCCAGCAGAGTATCCGCGGATATGTTTGAGCAAAAATTAATGGAATACATATCTTCAGTTGTTATGCCCCTCCAAATGAGCCAATCGAACAATTCATCCACTTCTTAGATTGCTTGGTTCTGGATGTAAGAGATCAAAGTCCCGCAGTTATTTCGGGAGACTTCAACGCGTGGGCCACGGAGTGGGGTAGCGCTCAAACAAATAGAAGAGGCCAAGCCCTCCTGGAGGCTTTTTCAGTTCTGAATGTTGTCCTGTGCAACACCGGCTCCGCATATACATTCAGCAGGGGTAATGCTGGTTCTATTATAGACCTAACGTTTGTTAGCGAATCTCTTTGGAGGAGAGGAATAACTTGGGAGGTTTGCGACTTTTACACGCACAGTGACCACCAGGCCATCCTGTGTGAGCTCCATGGAATACGCCCAAGTAATAGTATACAAATTGCGGGATGGAAGACAAATGCTTTCGATGAGGACATCTTTAGGTTTATGCTCCGTGAATCTAACCTTACGGGCACCGCTAACACCAAGGCATCCCAGTTAATAGGCAGCATTACCAGTGCATGTAACGCTACAATGCCTAAAAGAAGGTTAAATCCGAGACGACCACCGGCCTACTGGTGGAACGAGGAAATTGCATTGCTCCGGCGAAAGTGCAATCGTGCTAGGCGCAATTCGCAGCGGGGTAGAAACACCAGTTCCTCTCCCAGCCTACAACAAATATACAGGGAAGCACGGGGTGCGCTTAAGGTGGCCATCAAATAAAGCAAGCGGCGATGCTGGAAATCCCTCTGTGATGAGGTTGAGGGTGACCCATGGGGTAGGCCCTACAAGATGGTAATGTCCAAGCTTAAACTTGCAAGAGGTTTAGCACCAACATGTCCCATTGTAATGGATAATATAGTATCCTCTTTGTTTCCCCGCAAACCAGTGACTATTCACTCGAGTGCCATTGAAGTGGACGAAGTTCCGTTATTCACGATTGAGGAACTAATCTCCGCCTCTAGGAGAATTCCCAACAAGAAAGCGCCAGGACCGGACTATATACCAAATGTTGCTTTAAAGGCTGCGATTCTAGAAAAACCTGAAGAATTTCTGGAGGTGTATAATTCTTGCTTAAGAGAAGGAACATTCCCAGATATTTGGAAGAAGCAGATGCTGATACTGACCCCAAAGGGTAAAGGGCACTCGGAAGATCCTTCATCATTTCGCCCAATCTGTCTGTTAGATGGAGCGGGGAAATTACTTGAAAGGCTGCTCGGTAATCGGTTGGAAGAAGCTATCGTATCATCTGGAGACCTTGCCCATAACCAATATGGGTTCCGCAAAGAGCGCTCAACTATTGATGCTATTAAGCTCGTTACCAGGCTGGCAGAAGACGCCATCAGCGGCAGCAGATGGAAAGGAGGCCGTAAAAAATACTGCGCTATTGTTACGCTGGATATTAAAAATGCGTTTAACACAGCACAATGGGAACATATTATGAACGCCCTTAATATCAGGAATGTGCCTTGTTACATCAAGCGGGTAATCTCCAACTATTTTAAAAACCGTACTTTGCAGTACCGCACGATTGAAGGGTGCAAGGAGTATACAGTTACATGTGGGGTCCCCCAGGGATCTGTACTCGGTCCAATGCTTTGGAATATTATGTACGACGATGTGTTCACACTCCAGGTCCCTGAGGAGGCGACGGTAGTTGGGTTTGCCACTTTTTCAAAGTACAAGGAAGAGCTGGAAAACATTTGTAGTGACACGGTGGATATAATCCAACAATGGCTTGACTCAGTTGGGTTGCGGCTGGCGGAACAAAAAACGGAAGCGGTGCTCATAACCAGCAGAAAGGTTCTGGAGACAATTTCCATTAGAATCGGATCACATACGATTCTCTCGCAACCCTCGATAAGGTATCTAGGGGTACAAATCGATGCAAGGTTATCATTCAAGGAGCACATAAAGTACGTCAGTGAGAAATCAGCCAGAGCTAGCAAGGCCCTCTCTCGTATAATGCCGAATGTCGGCGGGCCAAGTCAAGGACGACGAAGATTATTAGCCGGCGTCGTAACATCTATAATGCTCTATGCGTCCCCTATATGGGCTCAAGCGCTGCAGGTGCCATCCTATCGTCGTAGTTCTAACTCCGTATATCGCAGCTGCGCACTTAGAGTGATTAGTGCGTTTAGAACTCTGTCGGACGAAGCAGCCTGCGTCATTGCAGGAATGTGCCCAATTGATCTGCTGGCAGCGGAACGGCAAAAGTCATACAATAATAGCCATGGAGGTACACCAAATAGACCAATGGTGCGAGCGAACAACACAAGAACGTACAGCGGGGATATTCTTTCTGATTGGCAACAGCGTTGGAACCGTTCGGAGAAGGGCCATTGGACTCGACGTCTAATTCCTGAATTAGGCCCGTGGATAAACCGTAAGCATGGCGGGGTTGGATTTTATCTAACACAGCTCTTAACAGGTTACGGATGCTTTCGGTCATACCTTAATCGTTTTGGGCATGATGATTCACCGTATTGTCCATCCTGTAGAGATTCCGCAGAAGACGCTGAACACGTGTTTTTTGTATGCCCGCGGTTCCAGGGAAATAGAGAAGTGCTTGCTGGAGTCCTCGATCAATTTGATATTACCCCAGAGAACATAGTAGAAGCGATGCTGGCATCCCCAGAAGCATGGAATGCTGTAGCAAATTTTGCAACAACAACGATTAAGGAGTTGCGACGGTTGGAACGCCATCGTCGCCAAGCAAGGTAACTCGTACCCTACAGTTGAGTGGGAGATGTGATCGTACAGTTAGTACAGACTCCTTCCCTTTCGAAGTAATACCTAGCGTTTGTTCCGGGGGGAAGGATGCAGGAGGTGGTTTTAGTGAGTAGGAGTTTCACACCGTTGTGGTGGATAGCTATGTTATCCCCTACATCGTCCATGATGGATTTCCACCTTCTTTAAAAAAAAAAAAAAACACACACACATACATACATACATACACAAAACGGGCAATTTGAATTTGTTGTTCCTCTTTTTTAAATTCTTTTATTTAACTTACACGGATGTGATCAAATCTTGCATTGCAAAATTTTAATGCTTAGACTTTATCAATCTTGATGAAAATTGGCACGCATGTGTAACTTCGGTGACAATACAAATTGGTGGTGTTCCCTAAGGGAATTCCCCCCCCCCCCCCATCCCTTATTTTTCACCCACGCATCGGTTAAATCATCGTTTGGCCAATTTTAACATATTTATCAGATACAATGATAAAATTTGATTGTATTTCGAGGGGAGCTACCCCCGCACTCCTTATGTTCCACCCACAAATAAAAGAATTTCATAAAAAAATTTTTTTTTCTTTTTCAAATTATTATTTTTTTTTTGATATTTCGACTTGTCCCAAGTAGCATTTCGTATATATTATGATTACAAATTATTCTTGTAGAATTTACCGAACATTTACATTAGTGAACATTTGTAGATGTATCTACACTTGTAAAAAATCTTGTTTCAGAGTTTGCACAGTAAAGTTACACTGTAAAGGTTAACTTATAGCTACGAATGTAGTGTTAATGTTTATGTACTGGGTCATTGTATCGTTACAGTTACAAAACATTTACTTTTTGTAAAATCGATGAAAGCTTATAGCTACGGTGTAGATTTACTGTTCATTTACTTTGTAAATGTATTTATACCGTCGTAAAATGATTACACTTTGTAACTTTCAAGAGAGCTAGTAGCTACCTCATGATTTATACTGAACGTTTACTTTGTTAATGTATTTATACGTCTTAAACTGAGTAAAAGTTTTAACTTTGAATAGATCATATAGCTACCTCGTAGATTTACAGAACATTTACATTGTTAATGTATTTATACCGTCAGATAATTTATACAGGAATATTAAAATTGCGTGGATCGAATTTTTTACCAGACGAAGGAATTTATTCACGAAGTTTGTTACAAACACCTTAAACAATAGATTTTTTTTTCAATAGGTAGTGGAAAACTCTGGTATAAACATCAACGTCTTAGTCCGTAATACCAGAAAAAATTGAATGATCCATTTGTAAATGAAATGCAAGATATTTTAGAAAATGGTGTTGAAATTGGCCATTATAAAATATTTTATAACAAATGCGACAAACTTCAAAAATTGAATGCTTATTATGTATGTAGTACGTAGCTTTTACATAATACAAACAAGTACATGAATTTAAAAGGAAAATGTAATTGTACACATACTTCTACGTATCGTATACATAGCGATTACATACAGTAAACGAGTAAACACTTTTAATAGGAGAATGTAACCGTACATTTACTTCTACGTAACGTATACGTACCATTTACATTTCGTAAACAAGTAAATATGTTTAATAGAAAATTGTAAATGTAACAAACTTGTAAATATCCGTATTCAATTTACTCTCAAAATGTATACATAAGGATAACGTGTATTTTCAAGTTTACATATCGAAAATTCAGACATGTTCCCTTCAAAATTAATGGTCGGCCATATTGATCACAAATTTGAAGCAAAAAGAAAACTTCGTATTTTCAAAATTTTATGTACTTTTATGATTTCTGGTACACACAATAAATATAAATTTATGTAACGATAGAATTAAAATTTTTTAAATAAATATTATTTCTTTAATTTTTATTTTGAAGTAAAAAAAATGTATCTGTAATTTTATATACTTCGTTATTTTTAAGGCGCATCGCTATTATCAAATTATTTCAGAACTTTACCCGACAAAATGATATTCGCTTGTAAATTTTAACATCTTAATATGCGAAAAATATATTTCTAAGTTTGATGTTATAAAAATAATAATATTTCAAATAAAGTCGTTCATTATAATCTACTACTGTAAAGGAATTTTATAATTACGCATACAATTGTATTTATCTGATTTGTTTACAAAATTAACCTATAAGTTAGTTTAGTTAGTTTTGTTTAAAATAATTTATGAAATTGTAACTTATTCGTAAAAGATTTGTAATCGTAACATACGTATACTGATTTCTTATTGTAAACTGTACAAACTTATTTGTAAATACACACTTTGTTTACATTAAATTATATCCGTAAAGGTTCAGCATACTCTACAATTGATTCCCCAAAATTTGTACTAAACATTTACAACACGTTTACCGTGGATTTACCAGTGTAACTTTACAATAACAAAGTAAATTTACAGTAAACGTTGTGTAAACCAAAATTGTTACTTGGGGTTAGTTCGTTAGTCATAAAATAATCATAATCATAGGAAATAAACAATTTACAAACTAGAAAAGAAAAGGCTTAATTAAAAATATGTAACTTTAAACATCTTTAAACAAGTTAAAATTAAAACTTAATTAAACGACTAAATACCTGTCTAAAACTTTTTCATATAAAATCTCTTCATTTGATTAATTTAAGTTTAAGTCTTTTTCCGACATTTTTTTAAAAAAAAAAATTTATATAAAACTATTAGACCAATTTTGTGATCTAGTCTGAATATTTTTAAAAAAACAATTAATTGTTTTTTGAAGAGAAATACACTGATATGGTGGTTATGATTTAAATGCCAAAAAAAATTTTTCCGATTGTATATGATAAATTATGTACATTGATCTCTTTTTTAAAAAATTCATATTGCTATATGTAAAAAACGATCGATAAGTAGGTCTACTATGTATTCCGATCTGAAAGTAATTTTTCCCGAATTCAGAAATTTTGTATAGAGAAAAAAAAGAAAATCAAATTTATTTCATAGTCAAAATAAACTTTCAAATCGGTTTTACTTTCAGATCGGAATACACAGTAGACCTAAAGGAAAACATGAGAAAAGAGAGGAAAAAACAGATATCAAAAGGCTTGTATATGTACCTAAAGACCATTGAAAAAGAGATGAAATAGAGAAAGGACAAAGGGAAACAACTGTCTGAATGTGGAAAAATAACATATGAAGGAATACAAACTCTGTGGTGGAAAGAGGAGTGATAAAGAGTGAGATAATAATGGCTATCAAAACAAAATTAACTTATATAGGTCAACAAACTTCGTCATCACGTCACGTTTATGATAAAAATAAAAATAAAATATTTTATTTTTATGTATTCAAATTTTTATGTTTTTAATTTATTAAACAATTTTTTTTGGAACAACAAAAATTATAACTATGTATGTTATAAATTGTTAATACATACTATGTATTTTAAATAAAAAAATTGTCTATAAAAAGCTGAAAAAATAAATTACAATAAAAAAAAAAAACTTTATTCAAACAAAAATCTATAGACTTGCTACCTGCTTGTGATTACTAAATTTGATTTTATATTTTTGGGTCGTAATTAATTAAATACATTACATTATTCGAAGCTATTTGTGTGATATATAAATTGGGTTTGTCGTTAATCCTTTCAAAGAAAAGCAAATATGCCTGAGGTTTAACAGTTCATTTAAGAATTTGGTAAACCGATACATAGTACATACTGTAATTTTTAGGAACAGTTTTCTGACATATAAAATGATAAAACTGATCCAGATGAACTGAATCAAATATACCTACTTTAACTTACATATTGCATTAATCAGATTTTCCAATTATGTATTACAATTTTAACAAACAAATATAAAAGTAATATTTTTTACAATACATATTTCCATATATAGTAGCTTTATATAAAAAAATTTTGTTGTATGGAGTCACATATTCTATTTTTGTCCGGTAGAGCCAATCGTCAAGCACAAAATTTCGAAAATCCCTACTTTTAAAAATAAAAAAATATTCTGGAAAAGACCCGAGACATATTCTGGAAAAAAATCGAGAGAAATTCTTAAAAATATTTTGGGAAAAGCGGAAGTTACTGCTCTTTCTAGTAATATATACTGGAAAGTAGCTGGGTCATATTCGGGGAAAAAACGGAAGAAAATTCTATAAAAAATATTTTGAAAATTCGCTTTTATAAGTAAGTAATTTGATTAGCTTGAGATTTTCTAGAGTCGGGATTTTATTTAGTCGGGATTTTGTGCAGTCGAAATTTTGTGGAGTCGGGATTTTAATACGTTTTTTTGTCAGGATTTTATGTTTTCGAAATTTTATGATTCAACATTTTGTGGAGACACCAGCGCTTGCCCTTTGCCTTCGGCTGTCAATTTATATCATTTGACGTTTGAGGAAAAAGGTAAATTGCCAACATTTTTAAGAACACAATAAAAAGTAAATAGGTACCCTTTCGTTTTTTTTTTGTTAACAAAATAATAAATATTAAGCGAAATATAAATACAGTCCCTGGCCAAATTATTAGACGCAGATCAATTCTGTTGGAAAATGTTGACTTCTGGCGATTTATGTATTTCACTAAGCATTTTTATAGCCTAGCTATACGAAACTATTTGTGTTAAGATGCATTCAAAATACATACAAAATTTTACTTTGTACTAAATAATATTTGTACTAAAAGTTGAAATACATTTTTGATCTAAATTAGAAAAAAATTTTAACTAGCTCAAAATATTGAGTGGATGCATGTTGCGTATTATTGACTCTCATTTCTTTCATTTGGCGTTTTGTGCTACCTAGGCTAGAAATAGCTCTCACGGCATTAAATAAATGTAGATTAACATGAATAAAATTAGTACTTATTACAACAAGTAATTTTAGCCCTTATAATTTTTAATACACAAATAAAAATGACATTTTCCAATTAAAAAAATAACATTTGTTCGTTTACTAAATACAGTAAGAACTAATTAGTACATATACCAACAAGTAATAATTTTAAATATTATTATCTAAATTGATGATGTCCTGAGAGCTATTTATAGCCTAGATAGCACAAAACTCCAAATGAAAGAAATGTAGAATCAATAATACTGAATATGCATCCACTTAATATTTTGAGCTAGCTCAGCTAGAAATATTTTTATTAAATGTTTTTCTAATTTAGATCAAAAATGTATTTCAACTTTTAGTACAAATATTATTTAGTACAAAGTAAAACTTTGTATTTTGAATGCACCTTAACACATAATAGTTTCGTATGGCTAGGCTATAAAAATGCTTAGTGAAATACATACAGCTGCGGCAAAAATAATAGTAGTGAATGAATCAAGATTATTCAATACAAACTGCCTGAAAACAAAGCATAGTTTTTAAAAAATGTTGTTTTCCAAATTTACATTATTTTTACATAATAAGAAAATAATATCATAATTTTGTTTAAAAGTAGGAAAAATTCGAATATGTTGCAATTATGATGTAGTACTACTATTGTTTTTGCCACAACTGTAAATCGCCAGAAGTCAACATTTTCCAACAGAATTGATGTGCGTCTAATAATTTGGCCAGAGACTGTACATATTATTGTTAACTATGTATTATCAGAAATTATTGAGTTTATTAATATTCTCATACTAGACAATCTCTTAGTACTTTGTCACTAACTAGCAATACGAAAGTTTTCGTAATAGTTCAAGAATAGCACCCCTGGATAATTTATCTTTTCTAATGACCCGAAGATTATCTTTTCTAATGACCTGATGTTCCACAATAACCATGTGCCTAACATCTTTCTGCTGGACAATCTGCCATCCCTGAATACGCAACTCTTCATCTTTGAATAGTGTTCCATTCTAATCTTAAATTTAAACTTTTAAGGCTCAAGCAGAAGAAGAGATACATCGACAAAATACAGCGACCAAATACAATTATACACGCCATGTCGCCGCAACGTAGACAATTGTTATGTAAGTATTCTTTGATTTGTTTGTAGTCTAATTTTACTAGTGAAAACGACAAGCGATATCACATGTCAAATTAGAATACATAGAAATAATATTCTGATCACAGAATCAATGTCATCAGCGACGACAGCATTATTGCTGAAACTTTGTAGGATTTATAGCGCATACTTCAAAACTGCCGACATTAACTTTTTGGTAATTTTGCAGCAGAAGAACTTGATGATGAAGTTTTTTTAAAATAATTTTTAAAAAAAATGAGGAAAAATTAATTCTGCGGCATGATTTCTGTGACGCCAGCGCTTCAATGTTACAACCTGATTTTTGGGTTGTTATGTTTCTTCTTTCGCTGGCGCTACATCCCATGAAGGGATTTGGCCGCCTCAACGATGCTCCTCCAAATAATTCGATCTGCCACAAGAGAACGCCAGACACGGTGACCGAGTGTGTATAGGTCTCTCTCAACGTCGTCCATTCATCGGGTAGGTGGTCTCCCACGAGGTCCTACTTTTGCTGGTGCCGACCGACTCCAAGGCCTGTTTAGTGGTCCGATTTTGTGAACGTAGTACGTGCCCAAGCCATCTCAGCCTTGACGATTTTATGAATCCTATGATGTCGACTTTATCGAGATCATTTCTGATCTCGTGGTTCATTCGCATTCTGTACGCGGCTCCCTCTTTAATGGGACCGAGAATTCTTCTTATCATCTTACGCTCAGTTACAGCGATTTTCTGGATGTTTTGCGCTGTTAGTGTCCCAAGACTCGCAACCAAAGGTAACAACTGATCTTATCAGCGCCTTGTAGATGTCCAATTTTATTTTGCGCGATATATGAGGAGACTTGAAAATGTTGATATTGGCGTAAAATGCTCGGTAGCCTGCTTCGATCCTCGATGAAATGTCTACAGAAACGGAGTTTGCTCAGTGATCAGTGATCCTAGGTATTTAAACTCATTCACCTTTTCATATTGAGTATCTCCTGAAAAGAAGTCCCCACGAGTCTGCCTTCTCGCGGTCACCATGTATTTGGTCTTCGCTTCATTGATCTGAAGGCCTATTTGTTGGGCTGTTAATTCCAATGGGAGGAGGACCTCAGAATGCAAATATCGGCAGCGTATGCTAATAGCTGGGTTGATTTATAATACAGGCAGCAACGCTGCGCTATATGAAGCTGACGAATGACATACTCTAATGATAGATTGAATAGAGTTTGAGCTATTGGGTCTCATTGCCGCACTCCAGATGTTATCTCGAAGGCATCCGAAATTTTGCCTTCTATTAGCACCTTACATATTTGGTAGTTGCAAATTTTTGGCTGTCATTTTTTTCATATTCTAAGTTTTCGCTCCCTCAACAATAAAACAATGTAAATTCAATCGCCAAATTTAATTTAAATTATATTTTGAATTCATTAAACATGATATGATTAGAAAAAAAAAATAATTGAGCTAATGAGCTAGTAATTGACTGAAATTAACGATCGGTGGTTAACATGGGATTTTATTATTTGATCTGAACTGACAGCTTAAACATCACTTTGTACTAAAACTAGATTTTAAATTTATTAAAAAATGTTTAAAATAATTTAGCAAATAAATTATAATAGGCCGTATTCTGGAATTTACAATTTTATGTTATGTTATTTTTGTTTTTTCCATACAAATTCATATAGGAAGCGGGGAAATAAAATAACATAACAAGAATTTTATCGTTCCAGAATCGGGCCCAATATCTGTAAAGGTCTTCGCTGTCAAAAAACGGCGATAGATAGATTAAATCTAAAGATGACACTAGTAGTTTTTTTTAATTTTTTTTTTGTTGTATCGAAACAAAAATATAAACAAAAGCAAAAAACACGAATAAAACTTACAACTAGACATGAATTATAAAAAAAATTAATTTTATGTTTGATTTATTTACCAAAAATTAAAAATTGTTAAAGCTGACATCTTTAGAAGTTATCCCGTACTATGTTTTCACGTATTAAATAATACTGCATTATCGATAAATCTGCCTATATCATTGACCGCAAGTTTACTATGGAAAAGTATAGTTATGTCCTTTATAGGTATTATAATTTATTTGTAATTTAGTAATCACTTCTTAAATTTGTAAAACCTTTTGCCGTTTGTCGGTTTAAAAAAATTTGTCAGTTCAACTAAATTAAACATGTTTAACACAATAAAAAAAACTGACTCAAGCAACCAAATTTAAGTTGACCGAACTCAGGCTACTTTCAGTCAAGTCACGGTTTACATGAATTTTATTCGGACGCATTCAGTCAGGCCACTTTGGGTTTAACATGTATCTTTAGTATATGTATGTATGAGAAACATTTTATTGAATATATTCTATATGAGCAAAATTTTAAATATTTTGATTAGCTGATTAGGTAGTTGATGCGTAACAATCGTTTATCATGTAAAATTTTTCTTTAAAATGTGCAACACAAATATTTCCCCTCCAATATCCATAGTTTAATGGAAAAGAGGTAAGAAACGAGGAAATGTATAGAAAGCCGGGAAATAAATAAAATAAAATAACACGAATTTTTGTCGTTCAAAGTAGGGCTGTTTCACCAAAATTATTAAGATTTTTATAAGTTATATGCCTAATCTTTGTAATATAAAGCTTATCCGTATTATTATAATATATAATTACTAATTAGTATTAATAATGCAAAAAATAGCTAATCTGTACTTACCAAATCATCCGCTTCAGTTCGCGATGGTTCAAGTGATTCACTTGAAGGTCCACGTAAATGTCGCGATCGCCTTTTATCTTCATTGTCAAGGATTTGTGCAAATTTTTGTTGTCTAACTATATCTATTGCCTAAAATAGTAAAAAACGAAACGAAAAAAAAAATCGTGTATAAATTTTCCGTGTAATATGTGATTTACGTGTTTTCCGACCATAAACAAATTCTGAAACATGCATTAAACCTTGATTAAATCAATATACCTCTTTTTTGCTTCTAAGCGCGCAATCTTCTAATGTTTCAGCAGCTTCATATTTTCCTTGTCTTCGATAGAGTGCACCTAAATTTTTAAGCGTTGTTGTAACAGTTGGCGAATCAACCTTAGCAGCCTTATGCCAACCCCCATATTCACCGTAAGGTGCATTACCTAAACTTTTGTTTTCCTCCCGTTCTTCTGCAACCTATATAAGATTCTTTAAGCGGTTATTATAAACATACTGGAAGATGTATATTTACCTGCCAAATGGGTTTATTATTCCCATCGATAGTACCAAATTCTCGTTCATGTGCCCGCGTCAATACTTGTTTATATAATACTTCAGCTTCCTTATATTTGCCTTGTTTTAAATAACAACTTGCCAAATTATTTTTTGTTTTGGCTACATTTGGATCATCTGGTCCCAATTTTGTTTCGTAAATTTCCAAAGCACGTTGATAGTAAAGTTCAACTTCTTCGTATTTACTTTGATTTTGACATAAGAGAGCCAAGTTATTCAATTGTTTTGCAACATCGGGATGATCTTTGCCTAATACTTTTTCACGAATTTCCAATGCACGTTTACATAGCGGTTCGGCATCCTTGTATTTACCACGTTTTCCATAAAGTACAGCTAAATTATTTAGTGTGGCTGCTACAGCTGGATGATTTACACCTAATGTTTTTTCTCTAATTTGTAGCGCGTCGTTTAGAAGGTTGGCGGCTTCTTTGTATTTGTTTTGATCACGATAAACTAGTGCCAAAATATTAAGCATAGTGGCCACATCGGGATGATCGTGACCACTTGTTTTTTCTAAATCTTCTAAAGCTTGTTTGCATAGTGGAACCGCAACTTCATAACGACCTTGCGAAGCATATTGAATAACTAAATTATGTAGAGTACGTAATCGTGCTGGAATCTCATAGCCAGCATTTGCTTGATTTGCAAATTGGCTTGGAGGTGTGGGTGACAAATTATTACGCTCTTCGGGTTCATCTTCTGGAAATAGTTCAACAACCGGATCAGCACGCGGTTTATCATTATTCTCATCCTGATCCTGATTATCATCATATTTTTTCACCGAAGCCATAAACTCTAAATGTTTTTTCTCCTCTTCAAGTTGTGCCACCATTTGTTCCGAAGACTGAAGCTTTTGCTGAGTATTTGCCAACTCATCTCGCAACCAAGCATTTTCCTGACATAAACGACGCACTTGTGTCCGCAATTTTTGTTTTTCCGCCTCGACATTTTGTAAATGCGACGTTAAAGCTAATACTACTTGAGCTTCCCCTAATCCTAATTCTATGTTATCAATATTTTTTTGAACAATTTCCGATTTTTCTGGGTCCCGTCTTGCTTCCAGTAAACTTGCCATAATCGACATATGTTCAACGCGTAATGCTTCCAGTCCCTGTATGACAATTTTGGCATTGCTTATAATCTCCTCCTGCGTCATTTGGGTCATTTTGCCGATATTCTCTATTTTTCGACTAGAAATAATAGAAAAAAGAAAAAGAAATTCAAAATTAATTGATATCGATAAAATACGATGCGAGAAAAACCTAAAAGGATGTTAAAATTAACTCCAAAAAGCTTTCTCGAAATAGTATTCAATTGGTATTTCAAAAGAAAATATGAGGTACTATTTATATAACGACACGCAAGAACACAATAAATATTCTAATAATAATATAAGAAAAATTATTTAACATTCAATATCGATTGTGAAAGGAATACATTGGTTTCAGCTACATCAGATTTATGTAATTTATGTTCTACTTGCTTCTCTTCTTAACATCATTAAAAAATTTTCGCGACCCACTTAAATAAACCAATTGATACCCTCAAATAAATGTGGCGGAGTAAACAAATTAAATTTTAATTGATGTATAAATATATAATGAATTTGTGTGCAATTATGAACACTCACTTCGATTTACTCCGATTGAGACCATACAATTAATTTTTAATATTAATGTGCTAAAAAACTATAATAAATATAAAACCTAAACCGCTACAAAATAATAAACTAAATCAAAATACAATTCGTAAGAGTTCAGGCAAAACTAAATAAATTTAATAAATAAAAAATGAAACATAAGATTAAACTCATGCAAAATTATCGTGAAATATAGAACAAATCTCACGTACCCGAATTTTGTTTATTAATCAGCCCGGAACTTATTTACTGAATTCCTAATATTAGAAAAAAGGATAATAGATTATGTAAACGTCACGTAAAATGCGGTGGTAATCTTTTTGGAGTCAGTAAATTTTTTTGGCCACTAAATTATTCAAATAAAAGCCGCATCTAAATGGCCCGAATTCCGGTTCGATGACAAATTATAATGAGAAATTACTTGATTTTTTATTTCAACTAGTCGGTTCAATGAAATTCCGGTTCAATGATAAATGAAAATGAGAAATTACTTGATTTTTTATTTCGCCTACTCTAAATAAAAATGCAACCGACTAGTTGAAATAAAAAATCAAGTCATTTCTCATTATAATTTGTCATCGAACCGGAATTCGGGCCTTCAAAGATGTAGTTGAAGTATTACAATACTTGAAAAAAATCGTTATAAATAGGAAAACAATAAATCGCAGCAGTTTAGCCGTAAGTTTCGTTTGTAGTTTTCTGGTGAATAATTCGAGATTTTCAATAACAATCAGCGATTTATTATGCCACCTATTAAGATTTTATTGATTTTTCAATAAACATTTTCAACGGATGGTATTTAGCCATACATCGACATGTAGGTACATTTAACGGGAATTATTATGCCGGATTTCATCCGACTTGCTTTCATGCCAGATGAAAGCCCAATTTCCAACTAGAGTGGGACAAGCTTTTATTAAATTTTCTTCTCCAAATCTATTGTCTTTTTATTTGCCAGGAGTTAAAAATCTAAGAAACAATTTTAAATTATTGTTCGCTGTCGAATTACCAATTTCTAATTTCAATTGAATAATATCGGATATTCGAATTTTGAGATGCTTGGAAAGATGTGATTAGATTTTCATTCATTAACCTAATATCCATTTTAAATGTCAGTCTTAACACTTTAATGTAAAATTAATTAAACTGAAGTTATATTTCCACAAAGCATTAAAAAATTAGACTAAAATATCGACATTTTCTATTGTTGTCTGTTATGGCGATGGGTATTGAAACGTTCAGTTTCGGTAAGGTCTGAAACTTCTCGCAGGAAAACATCTTTATTGGGCGTTTGGTTGGTGCTTTTTATTTAAACTGGATGAATTTTAAAAATGATTGTTTACCAATTGTATTTGTTTTGCAAGAGTTTAGGAAAATTGCTAATTGGAACGTTGATATCACCTGTAAAGTCACTCAAAAATTTATCTTACTCGTAATATCATATCTACAAAATATATTCACAGATAACTTGAATAGGAACCTTTTATTGTAATTAATTAGATCTTAACTTTTGTGTGCATTAATTTTTTCGAAGTGGCAAATAATTACGGTTTGTCTTAATTCTTAAACTGATGTTTTGTTGGGTTTAGGAATATATTTATTTTTCGACGTAATCAAATCAGCAACTTAAACTAAAATTTAGTATTGTTTATTACAATAAAACAAATAGTAGGTAGTTGGTTTATGCTTAATTTTATTTTAATTTCCTTTTAGTAAAATATTTTATTCTTTTTAAGTTTCAATAAAATCAATTTCGATTACTAGTAAACATCTTTAGTTATGAATTATTATAATCTTGTGCAAAAAATTCATTTAATTGTTTTGCAAGACTTTTGGAGAGCAACCAATTAGAATATGGATATCATTGGTTTAGGTAATCATGGATTACTAACCGCTGGATGGTTACTTGATGATATTTATGCATCTCCTTTATTACTTGGTTGGTGAATTCAACCAGGTTAGTAGATGTAGACAGGAGGCATAAACCCATGCTGGTTGGATGTATAACGATCCCTCGATTTCACGTTTAGACATATATAAAGTATTTCCAGAACCGTTTTGGGTTTCTTCTATTTTTTTATTGGAAGCCAGCCAAATAAAACTTGTACTTAAATTTGAAATAGACATTAAATTCCTCACTGTGTTGTCAAAAGGAGAACTTGTCTGTTTCCAAACTTGATTTCATCATTTTAGTATAGGCCATCGAACCGACGAGGGTGAATACTTGGTGATATGTTGAAAATAGGCACAAGGGGTTCAAAGCATTGTAGTCAGATCTCATAAAATTTGTCTACATTTTCATTCACATCCTTTACATTTAGAATATCATCCCAATTCATTGCTTCCAAATAATCATGCAGACCAGTATGGTTTGTCTTCTTAAAGTTGTATTTGATTTGTTGCAGGTTTTCTGATTTCGGCATACAGTCAGTAGTGTTAATTACAATATCCAGATTTATGGTTGATATTATTTACGACAAATGTTAAGTGGCTCAGTTACTTTAAACGCATCTACATACTTATACTTCATTGGTTAAGACAAGATCTAAAAACGTCTCCAGATTATTAGCAACGGAGTTAATTTGGTTTAAATTATAACCAAGCATTGGAAGAATATAATTAAATTCACGGTCAAAATTCCAGGTGATATTTGGAAGATTAAATTCACCAAGTACAATAAAAAAAACTTCATAGATGTTTGATTTTTTAAATGTTTGGCTAAATTACATTATGATGTAACAGAGGTTTTAGCCAGCTTTTCCTAACCGAAAGACCAGGAGTGGATGCATCTCTAAGAATTGCCCGTATGTTTTTGGATGTTGCCATGCTTGCACGAATTTTAGAATTTTTTTGATAGCTTCCAATGTTTCTGAGATAATTATGCCCAATTGTGCGACCTCTTCCAATTTTAGAAAGAATTAGGCGTATAAACTCATGTATTTTCTACAAATATGGTGTTTTTTTTTTGATTTTGGGTGGTTATTAACTAAATGCAGTTCGCGTTTTGAAAAATAACCTAACAATAATTTGTAACACTTTCAAATTATTGTACGGAATATTTTTTTAAGAAAGTCCTTTTTCAATTTTGTTTTATTGTATTAACTAAATGACATAAAAATTTGCAGGGAATATACACCCTGCGCCATTGAAATGTTCGGTTTCAATTGTTTACTATTTCATGCAGTTCTCTCATAGATTGTACCTCATTCCCTATTTTTTTTTTGTTTTATTTTGTTTTTTTGCTTTTTCTGCATATTTCACGTCTTATAACGTATTTAAAACCAAAATAAGGATGACTTATTCGTTTGATTTCAATTAAGTAGTCTAAGAGTTAATTTTAAAATGGGTTGCTTTAAATTAAATGTTGACGAAATAGCCAAAATTTTGCAACTAAAGACAAAAAAGGACACACATTCACAAATTGCAAGAGTAATTTAGCGTAGCCAAATAGCAATTAGAAAGTTTTAAGGCACTATTCCGAAAATCAAACGGTTACGATATAAGTCGGCTCTGTTGCGAAGAGGAAAACCAACAGATCGAATTTCAGACATTTGGCACTTAAACAAAGGTGTGCTACGGCCTTGGAGCTGAAAAGTTAGCTTCTAATAGCAACAACCGACACTACTTTAGTTCCTACTATTAAAAGAAGACTAAAGGAACTTGGTCTCTATGCTTGTCGACCTGCGATAAAATCATTACTGACAGTAAAATTGGAAGCTGCAAGCCTCAAATTCGCAATAGAATGAGAAAACTGAATGCCCGTAGACTGGCGTAGAGTCATATTCTCGGATGAATTAAATTCAATATCTTTGGACTCTATGTAGGGATCAGGGTTCGGCGACGAAAAGGCAAAAGGTTTTAACAGAATGTATTTCGCAGACAGTAAAACATTCACCATATATTATGGCCTGGGGAGCCATAACAGCTTTTGTTTAATCACTACGCCTTCTGGATAGTTCAGTAAACCGAGAAAAATATAAAAAAATTATCGAAACCTGCGTTGTAACTATTGAGGGCCCGCCCAATACATCGGTATTCCACTCTTCCAGGACGATTCAGCTCCGTATGCCACAGGGCGCGCATTGTAAGGTATTAACGTTATTTGTGACGTAAGAATGCTTAATTTTAACGTCAATTTTTTGTAGGTAGCCGAATTTAAAAATAGCCTGGAGATTGAGTCGTTACCCTGGACAGGAAATAGTCCTGCCCTCAATATTGTTGAAAATATTTAGTCTTTCATGGGAAAGAAGATCAAAAAATACAAGCTGAAAAGTGGCAAAGAGTGGAAAAAACTTATAGAAAAAGTCTGGTTTGATGAAATAACAATATATCATTTAACCAAACTTTACAATTCAATGCCGATCCGGATTAAGGCCATCATAAAAGACACGGGCGGGGTCATTAATTATTGATTTTAAAAAGTGCATTATCTCCTAAATTATTTTGGTTGAGATGAATTATTTTATTTCTGTTAATCCTTATTTTGATTAAAAATTACCATTGTCAACAACAAACTATTTTTCAATTGAAATAACTTTGTCAAAAACACTGTAAAGACCTACCAAATTGTTACGAGGTAGAACGGAAATATTCTTTATTCGAAGTTATGTAGGTCTAAAATGGCGGATCACCGTTCTGTTGATTTGAATTTAATTGGAAGAGTGTACAAATTGTGTTGGTAATCAGAATCTATCATTTTTCCCATTTACTTTTGAAGCAAACGGCGGTATTTCCAAAATTTACTTTAAAAATTCAAAACGAACATTTCAATGGCGAAGGGTGTAGATCCAAATTGAAATATAACTCACTTATTTGGGCGCGCATTCCAAAACACACCTGGCCCTGGATTCTGATCAAGTGACAAATGACATTTTTTGTAACTACTGTAAAATGACAATATACCTTAACTACTGTAAAATGACAATATATGCCTTGTCTTGACGATATAATTAATTGAAGTATAATTTGATTTAACAGTGTAATATTACACAGCAAATATAAAATACGAACATAATTTAACGATTTTTAGTACATTTTAGTACTATAATTAATTATCCTAAATCCCCATAATTATTGTTGTTGTTGTTTTTGTAATTTTCCTTTGATTAGGTCGACTAGCAATAGCACTTATAGTAATAATAAATCTGGTTAATCCGAATCTTCTTAAAAGAAGCCATGGACGTCCCGAGTACAACTTTTACTTTCACTGAGTCGCTATTTGTGATACCTTCGCACTGCACGATTATGGGCCTTATACGATAATACGCAGTACCCGGAACCACTATCTATTTTATTAAGTTGTAAAAAAGTGATACCCTCGTTCTGTGCACGAAATTATGGACCTTGTACGTAATTACGCAGTACCCGGGACCACTAACTTAACCCCTTAACGCATATTATTTTTGACAGAAAACCTGCAAAAAAAAATATTTTTTTTTATTATTGAAAATGTTTATTTGCACCTATTTTAACACAATAGGTACATTTATATAAACAAAAAATAACGGTTTTGTTCTTTTTCCTACTTTTAAATTGAAATTGTTTGCAACAGAAAAGAAAAATAACTAAAGAACAACAACAACGACTTTCCTTTGTTCTTCTTATACCGTTACTACCTCGGTGCATTGCATCATTTGCATGTTTTACTGTACAAAATGTTACGAGAAAATGTGCAATCGACATTATTATAGTGCACTAAAAGATAATGTCGTTCACAAATACTACACGTATAACACTAGTTGTGGAGTGGTGCAGTAAAACAATAAAAATTAATTGAAATTTTATTTTGCCTAAAGAAAAAACAAAATTTGCGAGAATTCTCTTTTGACTATAGAGAGAATTCTCGAAGGTTTTGGAAAAAACCAAAATCATTCTTGAGATGCCTGTAACGAAATTACATCCTGCAGTCATTTTTCTCCTTTTTCATATTATCGTTTATGATGAAACATGCAGCCATAAATATGTATCTTATCGATATCATACACCACTGGGCAATTGGTGTCATAAACCATAAAAATCGAAATTGATGAGATAAAAAGCCATAAACTATAGCCATAAAGTACAATTGATCACAATATTTTAATTACAAAATCAATCGTAATTTAAACTAAAAATTTAGTTTAAAATTTAATTGGACGAGTTAACTCGTTCCTATGCATTTCTGCAAGAAACAAATGAACGAGTTAACTCGTTCCTATGCGTTAAGTGGTTAATAAAGATGTTGACTGAAAAATACCCATAATTATTTGGAACATGCTTCTACTTCTCGAAAACTATGGGTGGATCGCTTCGATCAGTTTGTCAAAAAATTTAAAAATGAATGTTTTCTGTTGTGTATGTGCGCGTTTATTTTACTTTGCAGGCTCAAACATTCACTGATTAGAAATAAATAAAACTCTTTAGTTTCATCTTTCTTGATTTTTTGTTTTTTAATTTTTTTCAAATACAAATTAGAAAATTTTACAAATTCGCTTGAGTGCTAAAAGTAAATAACATTCATTGACGCCTAATTCAAAATTTGACGTCTAATAACAATAACAAATTAACTAGTTCGCGCATTTGACGAAAGGAGGAAATGTAGTAGTTTACTTTTACCACAGAATACCCAGAAGCGACATAACGCGGTTTTTATATGGAGAAAAATGGACTCATTTTTTTGACCTTGGTTTATAGAAGGTAAGATTTTCGGTATTAAATTATCGTTCAGTGGCTGAAAATTCAAAATTAACATGTAAAATATAAGGTAAGAGCAACAATTTCTTGGTCCACGTAATGTCGATTCTGGTTGTTTATTATTCTGTGCTTTTACCGTCAAGACGATAACTCCAAATTAAGATCATAAAATTAATTTTTAGAACTATATATAATTAATTTTGCCGTCTAGACACGGTGTGCGGGAAGCCGAAAAAAGTTGGTCTAAAATGCCGAAAAAAATAGCGTCATACTTATATAAATACAGCATGCTCTACAGTGTCATAATCAGTGTTTAAATTCATTTTTTCGTTCCCTTCTTTTATCTTTTTTTTCTCTCTTTGTGAAAGAAAACAAAAAATATTTTTGTTTGTTTCTTTCCCCGGGAACGAAATCACAAAAGTAAAATATCTCTCCTCATATAAAACACAAAAGATAAGAGAGGAAATATATTTTATTTTGTTGGATTTCGTTCCGGAGGAAAGAAACAAAACAAAATATTTGTTCTCTTCTTTCGCAAAAAGAGAATAAATAAAGGAACGAAATTTGAATTTAAACACTGGTCATAATCCATTAAACAGAAAATCGTACCTGATCATTTCGTCATCGTCAAATTCGCTCGCTGTTTGCACTGATATACGTGATTTGGTTTCCACAATGCACCATGCATATAATTCCGAAGATTGGCGATTGTCTATCGATTCCTCCAAAAACCTTTTGAAGGCAGTTTTCCTCCACGTTACTAACTCAAAAATTTTTAGGCAAATTTTGTTCACCTTTCCGTACACAGACACCTTGAGTTAGTATTGTTTCAAGCAAAGTAGGCGGAGTATTTTGATGTTCGGCATTGTATGTTAGTGTATTTTTGGTTGTAAAACAAAAACTAGTTATCGCAAAATATTATGTAGGGTTCATTTTGTAGATAAAGGAATACAGATTAAGAAAAAAGTATAAAAGTTGTATCATCTTTAATTTCTTCCTTTTTAAATTGGCCGCCGAAATGATATTTTCAATTAAAATTAAAAAAAATCGCGTTTTTTCGTAATTTCTGTTAAATAATGATCAAGTACGATTTTCTGTTTAATGGATTATGACACTGTAGAGTATGCTGTATTTATAAATGAAGCTAGTTTTTTCGGCATTTTAGACCAACTTTTTTTGGCTTCCCGCACACCATGAAGACAAGGCTATTCTGTAGGTTGATTTACATATGCGACGTGCGACGACGGAAGCTTTTAGCCAATCAAAGACGAATATTTTGACATTCGTCACACGGCACACGTCGAGAGATGGTTTAATTTTATCTTTTCCGTCACGGTCGGACAAACAAATACACATTTTTTGTATGTATAAAACAAAATAGTAGGCTTTGACGAAGCTTTTTTGAAGAACAAAAATTAAAATATAAAAAATTTTATAAAGTGTCGTGGCGGATCTCGTCACAAATGTAAATTGTTGTCAAAAAAGCGTCACGTTTATTTCCACTTGTCACACGTCGCATATGTAAATCAACCTTGTGAGTACTAAAATGCGATTCGGTGCTCGTATTCTTGAAATTTACCGAAAAATGTCACAGGTGGCGATGACTTTGGTATAAAGCAATCTAAATTTTCGACTGAAATGACGTATTTCACTAGAAAATCACGGGTGCGTTTTTTCGGGTGAATTTCAAGAATCCGGGCCATGATCAAGAAATTTTTTCAAATGACACAAGAAATAAAATGACAAATTGGAGAAAATTGTCATCAGTTTTGGTTTTCGATGTTCGTGACATTCAAAAACATAAGTTTTTGATACGTAACTATTATATAAGGGGCATTTTTTTCTCATTTGGACACCCCATATTCTCCCAGAATTTATTTAACGTTTAGGAGTCGTGCAAGGGCTTAAAATGTAGGTTTTTCCTGAAAAATGGCATTTAATGCAATTGACCTTTTTCCTTAAAAAAATTTGATAAGTAAGAACGGCGATCCGTAGGTGGTCCGAACTAAAAATTAATGTTGTAGAAAAATAATTAATGAAATATATTTCGGGAAACAACTTCACAATTACTCAAAAGCGTTTCTAAAGTTAAATTTAATGTAAAATTTAATTTATTTGGTTAAAACACCGAAAACAAGATTCCAATATTATGCAACACCTACAGATATTTCTAACGGTTCACTATGTTTGACAATTAAGGAAAAAGGTTTATAATGTTTGTAGCTGCTGTACACTAAAACTACAACTGTTAGAAACTGCTTATAGCACAGCTCAAAAAATGTCACTAAAAATTGTTATTTCATCGGAATCTACCCCCTGGGCCTTTAATACCGTATATCGTATCAGTTAACAGTAACATTTTTGATAATTTCGCAACTGTACTTGACGGTGCGAATTTTTTTAGCATTTTTTGTAAAAGTGCGAGGAAAAATTAATTCCCTCAAGTTCTTCTGTTGCGAAATTACCAGAAAAGTTACGGTCAACAGTTTTCGAGTATGCGGCATAAATGAGAAATGACATTTTTTATGACATACTGCGCTAAAATATTAACTGCTATAAAATGACAATACATATACATACTGTGAGTAATAAAATGCGATTTTGATCATATGACCTATTCAAAGTGTCACAAAACATTATATGACATATTGGAGAAAATTATCATCGATTTTGGTTTTCATTCCATTCCGTGTCCCATATAAAAATACAAATTCGTTCGAGATGGTATATTTGTAGAATTTCACGGCATAAAAGGGTCGATATAGGTAGTTTTTTGATCAGTTCAAGAAAATGTTGAAAATACGTACAAACACTTCATCGTCTCACGAATAGATTACGATAAACAACAAAACCTTAGTTTCGAAAGAAACGAGATTTAAACTTTAAGTAGGAAAAGAAGAACTAGAACACTAAAAAAATCTAACACACGCGCTTATACAGTGGTAGACATTCGTATAAACGCACTATGTTTTTTGAATATAGTTCTAAGAGTAAAGTGTTTTGATTTTTTTCAAGTAGTCTAAATTGTGTCTATCATCTTAAATCTGTTGATAAGATAAACCATTAGTAAACATTTTAATGTTTTACTTTAATAAATTGAAAAATCTAAATTTCAGGTGGACATTCGTATAAACGCACTTCTGATAATGTACTAAAATAAAACCAAAATTAGCAATTTTTCATGTATTATTTAATTTAATATTTGGTCTGGCCCCGACCTTCCTGAATAACTTCGAAAATTCGAGTAGGCATTGAATTTGTTAAATTTTTGAGGGTTTTCGGATCAATTGTGGCCCAACATTCACGGATGGCACTTTTCAAATCTTTAATTGAATTATATTGCTGTTCATTTCCATAAACTTTTCGAGGAAGGCCCTCTAAAGATTTTCGATAGGATTGCAATCAGGACTATTGCCTATCCAAGATCTCAGCTCGCCAGAAAGGTCTAATCCGCACAGAAGCTATACACGAAACCGTCTATCATGCAGGCCATTGGATCGTCTGTGACGACCCGATACATTGCCCGTATTTTTAATAGTTCGCCGAACATAAAATGGACAAAATTTTGGATCAAACCACATTTAAAGGCCATGCATACGAGTAATCCGCTCAAATTTGCTCGTAAATACATGTCGTCGATAACGGATTGGCAGAGTGTGATTTTTTCTTATGGAAAAAAAAATTAATCTGGATTTTACCGACTGCTACAGTTGCTACTGGCATAATTTGGAGGAACATGGCATCGTTAGGTCGAAGCGTAATTTTGTGGCGGTGTGTTATGGTATGCGGAGCATTTTCTTTTAACGAGGAGCTTCTCATCTGCTTTGTAACGACACGAATGAACTTCCGTATGTACGTGAAACTTTTGGAAGACGTTTTGATAAATTATCTAGATAATAACATCAACAAAAATTATAATTTTCAACAAGACAATGCCTCGATCCATGCTTCGAAGGAGACCACACAGTTGTTTCTCGAGAAAAACATTCCCCTTCTTGAATGGCCTGCTTGCGGTCCTGATTGCAATCCTATCGAAAACCTTTAGAGGGCCTTCCTCGAAAAGTTTATGGAAATGAACAGCAATATAATTCAATTAAAGATTTGAAAAGTGCCATCCGTGAATGTTGGGCCACAATTGATCCGAAAACCCTCAAAAATTTAATAAATTCAATGCCTACTCGAATTTTCGAAGTTATTCAGAAAGGTCGGGGCCAGACCAAATATTAAATAAAATAATATATGAAAAATTGCTAATTTTGGTTTTTATTTTAGTACATTATCAGAAGTGCGTTTATACGAATGTCCACCTGAAATTTAGATTTTTCAATTTATTAAAGTAAAACATTAAAATGTTTACTAATGGTTTATCTTATCAACAGATTTAAGATGATAGACACAATTTAGACTACTTGAAAAAATCAAAACACTTTACTCTTAGAACTATATTCAAAAAACATAGTGCGTTTATACGAATGTCTACCACTGTAATTCACATATATTATAAAATTATACCGTATCTTAATTAAGAGCTTTCCCTTGCCGATACACACTCTCGGAAATTTGAAGACCTTGGGTCAAGGCTCGCTTATATTAAATTAAATAGTTTATCAAAATTTATCTGACTCATTCGGAAATATTTAAAATAAAGCTCTGGATATTTCTCCAACTCTTTGACGTCTTTATTATATAAACCCCAAATTAGTCGATTTTTAAAATACGGATAAATCCAGGGGTTCTACCATCACTATTTTCGATGTTCGATAGGCTTTGAATCTCTTTTTTCAAGAATAAAATAATTGTAGGCTATTTCGCTTATTTCATTACGTTTTTTTTTATTATGCTTTCGACTTGTTCGATCCATCGTGTAATTTATTCTCCACTTCATTTACGGTGGAATTAGATAGTGTAGAAAATTATACTAATAGACGGAGATCGCAATAGATAAAGCGTAATTGCGAAAACGAAAAAAAAGAGATAATTGCCGTCTTACTTTGGTAAAAGTTATTCCTATCCGGATAGGAATGAAATTTTGCCCAAAGTAAGAGCAATTCTTATTCAGAATAATTGTTTGTTTTACTTTCAACAGTTGGTACCAAGCTCTAAAATATAATTTATTATTTAGAATTTTAACAAATATAAAATAATGATATCAAATTATTGAATAAGGTATAATTATTCCAAATGATAATTAATAAAATTTAATATTCTGATTTATCGAAAAATTGAAAATTGTTATTTAATACCAACTCATAAAACTAAATATATCTAATATATGTACTCTAGTGGTAAACATTACAACTAGGAGAAGAAGAGAATTTTGCTATTCCTTCTTCTCAGCGGAATGAATCTCTTCATTCCGGAATGAAAATACACGGCATTGTTGTTGTAAAATTGCCAAAGTAAGACTACAACAATGTTCGACCAACATCGATAATACAGATGATAGAATGTCACCATAGTATCTCCGGCGATTTAGTTTAGTTCTTTGGTGTTTTCTCAATAAATAAATGGCAAAAATCAGTTTAGTTCTCATTGAAACCGTTTTGTGTATTTATTTATTTAAATTCAATTAAAATATAATTTTATTTGAAATTCAAATATGTTTTATGTTATAAAACATAATAAAAATAAAAATTTTAAAAAATGTAAATCTGAAATCAATAGAATCAAGGAAAAATTGACATAAAATATTGCTCGTCAATACTTTCTAGAGCTTTCTTTGACAACTGAAATCAATCCCATGAAGGGGAAATTTTCTCCATACAAATCAGAGTCATCATAGTCTGCACATTACACATCTATTTAGACAACAAAGCCTTTTGCCAAAATTCAACTGTACATAAGATCATCGTTTTTAAATAGTTATCAAATTCATAGGAAGGTGTGCTTTAAAAGAGAGTTAATTGAAAAGGTACAACTAAACATCTCCGATTCATAATTCTTGGTAAGCGTCACATAGGTTTCATTCTTTAATCGAAAAAGATTAAAATAAATCCACAATCTTATTTACATATAATTAAAATCAAACCATAGTTCAAATCAAACTTTATTCTTCATTCAAACATCTGCAAAATCTGTTTAAACAATTGAAATGCTTCTTGTTATATTTATTTTAAAGTACTCTAAGCGCCTTACAATTTATTAGGAATCTCGTTATCAGCTTATTTTTTCTTATTGGTTTTAAACAAACTTCCCGCCTACATGTCTAATTTTAATGAACACAGAATTTATTTCATTTCACGAAATAAATGACTGTTCAAGATTTCTGCAACGGAAGTTAAAATGTATTCGAAAAATTGGTTTGATAAGAGCCATTGAATATTTCAAACTAATTTAAGAATTCGAGTAGTTATTATTTTATTATGTCTTTGAACAAGTTTTCATGTTGAACAATGTAATAATCTCGAAATATTTTTTTTTTTAGCATAAATGAGGAAATTTCACCCGTGTAAATATAGATTCACATCTCTAAAAATGAACTTTGAACTTTCCGAAAATAAAACTTCTACATTTCATAAATATTGTACATTTTGTCCAATTGTAAAGAAAGCGTAATAAATCAATATGTTGACTTAAAGTGATAATAATCGCAACAAATTTTAGGGGTGCTCTAGCACTAAATAAAATTAAATTATCTAAGACGTGAACGTGAATGACGACTCTAAAATATTGTAAATAAAAACGTACATACTATATAAACAGAAGAAAATTGTTATTTTATTGTTTTGGTTACAATAAAGCATAACAACAATATAATTTTTGAATATACTCTCGTACATACAACTTTGTTAAAAAAAAGCTTTTAGTGGAGACACATCTTGTTAAGTAAGCAAGAAATTGCACGATACAATAAAAAAACCGAACACACACAATTTAATTACAACACAAATTTTATGCCACAGGGTGTATTTCAATAAAATTATCTTGAACAATTTATTTAGAAAATTTTAGGAAATGAGTCACCGTTTTCCCAAACAAAGCCGGTACCATACACAATTTTAACATATACTCAGCTAGCTGATAACTGAGTCGATGGCATTGAAAATAAATCCTTATAAATTTTACTGCATTAACCTTTAACGTTTCCCCAATATTTTCTGTGATTTTTTGCTAAATCGAAAACGTTACAAAGAAAAATTCTATCATATCAATATAATAAAATATTTTTTCCAAAAACATATAAAAAAGGGTTGTATATATGTATAGATTTTTATGTTTCCCACGCTCCACTACTTAGTAAACATTAAGTTCAAATTTCTGAATCGCGTTTACGATGACAAAATCCATATTTTCAAAACTATATAATATAATGCATATTATATCAGTTCTGATGAGAGCTAATGATCCGATTATGTTTTGATATTGATTCAAACTGAAATGTTTTGCTTGCTATGTAATAATTATAATAGTTTTTGAAGCGTAGTGTATTTCAAGGCTAATGATATAGACATCATGTCTCCTCCACAGCCAGAACACATCACTCACATAACTAATTCTTTTATCAATAAATAATACATCAAACTTTTCGTCGCCAAATTTTTTATTGTTTATATGGTTTTTAGAAATTAATTATTTTTGTTCACTTACACACGGTAATCATTAATTACTTTGGACATTGTTTATAGTTGAATTTTTAAACTTTTTTTTTATTGCAGTCTTTTTCGATTAATTTGTAGTTTTTGTATAAAAGTTTTATAGTACAATACGGTAGTTTTTTGTTTTTATTTTGCAACGAGCACAATCGATTATTTTAATTATTTTGCTGTGTATGTAGAGTGAGTATGTATATTAAAAAAAAATCCAAACTAACGATTTAAAATATATTAAAGCAATAGTATTTTGTAGAAAGCAATGAATAACTATAATATTTTTTTCACAATAAACTAAAAATTCATGAATAATAAAATTTTAATATATTATGAGTCATGCACCAACGGAATTATATAAAAAAAAACTTCATTTTTTTCGCTTTCAATTTAATGTACTGTAAGTTTTTACAATATTTAATTTTTTTTTTGGTTTTTCTCTAAGCAAACTATGTATATAATAACACAAAACTTAAATTAGATTTAATTATATTAAATTATTTTTTTTGTTTTAAAAACTAATTTATTAAATTGTATATTTATTATAGACTAAAATAAATAAATGCACAGAGATAGAAATTAAAAAATAAATTTACGTTCAGCTTTAGCAAAATGTTAAAAACTAATACGACAAAAAGAGGAAAAATGTTTTGGAAAATATATAGAAATTTTCTTTTTTTATATTCATAATTCGAGTGTTACTCGATTTTAGTCGGATATCGATTTTTCTATTTTCTTCTGAATAATAACATCGTACAGTTAAGAACAAATGTACTGCAACACCATTCGGGGAGGAGAAATATTTTCAGTAGTTGTCGTTGCTATTGTTTTGGTAGAAAAAAAAAATATTTTTTGTTGTCATGGTTCGTTAAGTTGTTTTATGTACAGATATGCTGTGTTCTCATTGCGCAATGCAAGTGTATCGTCGGCATTAATTTATTTGTAAGCACGAAATTTTATTTTACAGAGCGATTCGTTTGTAAATAAATATCTAACGAACACATTTATATTTTAGCATCAATTTTTTAATTAGTTAATGGCATTCGAATATTTTTTTGTTAATTGATAAACATCTGCTTGTCTCTAACTTGTATTGGACACTGTATAAAACTGGCAAATTTTACTAAAATAATCGTTTAATTTTAATTTATTTTTCTCCATGTTCTATGTGCAAGATGCGCGCTATTGTCCTTGACCAAGAATAGGTAATAAAAAAAAAAAATTGCTTAGTAAATTTATTGTGTTTTTGGTACAGTGCAGTAACAATACAGGGAATGAAAAACTCAGTATTGAAAATTGTTTTATATTTGAAGAATCTAATGTTGACCTTAACACTAACCGTTTGATTTTTGGATTTATTCTACAGAACCCAATTTACCCAAAAAAAAACAGAATATTAGGTCAAAGATACGATAGATGTAAAATTTATTTGGGATAAATGCTTCATACAAACAAAAAAGAATTTTGTTTGTAAAAACCTCATTTTGTGAAATTTTAGTTAAATTAATATTGCGGATAATTCGTGATACTTAGAACAAAAAAAAAACTAATACAATGGGCAACCCAAGAATTTGCAAAGAAATTAAAAAAAAAATGTCGACGTTTACGATGGGCGATACAGTTGCCACCTGAATAACAATTTCACCGGTCAATTTAAAGATTTAAGCTTTCCAAATAAATATTTAACGTCTTTCATGCAGCACTGCTTACATCAGAATTTCATCAGAAAAATGGTAAACAATTGTTACAAACCGAAATGATTATTGTAGCAATGGTATAAACGCGACATATGTATCCCCTAACAAATTTATTTGCGCTAGCTAAATTTTCAATGCAACATAACACAAATTACTTTAAAATTTTGATAAATAATAAACTTTTCGAAATTATTAATTCTAAATTATTCTAGGCAAAATTACCGTTAATTTAGTTTTTAAGAATATTATTTGTGCCCACAAGTTTCCCCTCCTCATAAGCCGTCAAATCATAGGCTCATAATTAATTATATATTATTTAAAACTGCGACTTGTTGAACAGCAATCAATGAGAATAATACGACCGTAATTTACTGCTTTAGTTTAGTACACGACCTTACATCAATAAAAATGTTTAATGAATCTAACTGATACTAACATATCATCTAAAATTCCATAGTCTGTTCCCCTTACGTTGTAATAATTATGGCGAACGTTAAAAGTGCACTTTTAGATAGTGGCAACATAGAGCTTGAGAAGGCTGGTTTTCGCAATAACCTCGTAAATATTTTCACAAATTTTAAAAGGCATAAACAATTGTTGATATCAGGCGAATTATTGATGTGTTGTTCACAAAAAAAAAAAAAATCATCAAAGAGCATCAGTCGATTATAGAATCCGAGAGAGCGTATGAATCGCGGATCGAAAACATATAAACAAAATGGGAAACAATAATTTTTTAACGCTTCATTGAAATCCCTTTGAATTTTTTACAATTTATCAAACAAAAAATTGTTTTAGAAGCGCGACAAAATTATTGCGATTTTAAGGGGAATCAAAATATACAAATTGCATGGAAATCAATTTTAATTTTTCATGATACTTTGATTTATAGTAGAATAAAGGCGATGATTCATGTACAAATTTTGTCTGACAGACATAAATAATAATCGCTTTGATTGGTTAGTATTTTTTTTTGTCTTATACGATAAAAATGAAATTCATACTTAGGCGATACATGCATAAAATTTGGTCGTATGGATATTTTTTAACATTTTAATAAAACATAGCCTAAAACGTGTTTTAATTTTTGTTCTTTTTGAAATTTGAACCATATTGATGTGAATAAACATACGAGGGTGGAGTGAGAAGTCTGGTAAAAATGAAACAAGGAATATATTTTCGGCCAAAAAAGAATTTATTTTTCAACGTAATCTCCTTTTAGCTCGATACACTTAGCCCAACGTTTTTCCAATTTTTCGATCCCTTCCGAATAATACGATTTCAAAATAGCCGTTTCTGACTGAAAATAGACTGTTCTTTGGTCTCCGGTGTATAGTGATGGATCCATGTTTCATCCACAGTTATGAAACGACGCAAAAACTCCTTTTTATTTCGCTTGAACATCGCCAAACGTGCCTCTGAAGTTGTCACACGTGTGCGTTTTTGGTCGATTGTAAGCAAACGCGGCACCCAACGCGCGGATAGCTTTTTCATATTCAAATGTTCGTGTAATATATCTATTGCGCACACGCTCATCTGAGATTATTTTGAATGCTCGGTTTTATAAAATGTGATAAAAAGTCAAAATTTAATAATTTTATTTTTGACAGGTGTAACAAAAAATAAAATAACAAAATCGTTTTTGAACATGAGAATATCATTTTACTATGTTATTCCAAAAAATAACATAAAATTGTAAAATTTGTATGCCAGAATTGGCCCTATTATTCACTTCCACTAAAATGTATGTTACGAGGGCGGAGTGAGAAGTCTGGTAAAATTGCAACAGAGGGCACCACAATCGCAAATCCCAGATGTCATATGGCGATGCCCTCATGTGGCAAATTAAAATTTTCAGACAGATCAGTCATTTAGTTCAGTTTTGACAGCCATTGAAAACAGACAGACAACCCATTGTTTTTTTGCAAACATGGAAAAAAGTGGATTTCGTGTGTTAATTAAACATTATTTTTTGCGTGGAAAAACCATTACGCAAACTAAAACAAAGCTTGATAAATATTATGGGGACTCTTCGCCATCGATTAAAATGATTCACAAGTGGTTTACTGATTTTTGTTGTGATCGTACAAGCACAACTGATGCCGAAAGTTCAGGACGTCCAAATGAAGTCACCACACTAAAAATGATTGACAAAATCCTATGGCAAGACCGCAGAGTGAAAGTGCGCGAGATAGTTGAGATAGTCGCGAGATAGCTGACATTTTATAAAATCGAGCATTCAAAATACTTATACATATGTAGGTATATCAAAATTGTTTTTTATTGCTTTAAATTTTCGGAATAAAACATTTACTTTTTTGTGTTTCAATATTATATATTATATCGCTAGAAAAAATAACGATGCCATAGATAGTGAAGAATAAACGATGGCAGAATAAACGTTTGGCGAAAACCAAATCAAGAAATGAATCCATAAGGTTTGTGTCCCACAGTTAAACATGGTGGCGGTCATGTGATGGTTTGGGGTGCATGTTTTAAACGTGTTGTGCAGATATTAAACTATGTATTTTTATCGAAAAATGTACTAAATTTCGAAAAAATTAAAAATTTTATTTATCATTTTAAAAAATGTATCTAACATAAAAAAATAACATAACATTTCAAATTGTCAGAATCGGCCCCAAACCAATGTCTAATTCGACAATTTTTTTTTTTTCGCTGGCGCTGCATCCCATAGAGGGACTTGGCCGCTTCATAGTGAAGTTTCGTAATCATTTTTACAACGGATAATGAGTGATTAATTCATTGATCCATACATTACATTAACCAGCCGTGATTTTTTCATCACCCGCCGGGAATCGAACCCGGGACCTCCGGAGCTTGAAGCAAGCATGCTAACAACTGTGCTACCGGGGCGGCAATTAACAAAAAGCATATATGTAATAAATATCGGTCTTTTATATTATTTTGTTCTCACTGCTGTCAAAGTTTTTAAGGTTATGTATTTATCTTATACAAAATTGAGCAATGTTCAGTTTTTAATTTTTGTCATATACGATAAAAAAATATGGCCGACCTTCAACCAATCACAGCGATTATTATTTATGTCTGTCAGACAAAATTTGTACATGAATCATCGCCTTAATTGTTTTCTATTTTTTATATCCAGTTTTCGATCTGCGATTGATTCACTCCCACTTATTCTATAATCGACAGGAATAACTCGACCTGATTAGGGTTTCTGAACCGGATATATCCGTAACCGGTATCCGCGGATATTTGTGACTTTAACGGTATCCGATAACCGCGGTTATTTTTCAACGATATCCGGAAATATTGTTTTATTAAATAATTTCAATATGTTTATTAATTTTAATAAAACAATTAACCAGAAATGCAAAAATAAATCTCATTTTCATAAGTTTTATTTATAAATATGTGCGCTCTTTTTTGACAATCTGTTCCTTTCAATAATGTGTTAAAGTATTCAACACAATAAACCTTAATACGATCCTCATTAGTTGTTTAATTTCTCCTCGCTTTCCCCGTTAAACGTCAAACTATGTACTAGCGTATTTTTTTCATTTTTCATGCTCATTTTATTGTAACGCAATAATTCAGAAGCACTACCGCATTAACGCACATACTCATATCTCTTAAAAAAGAATTGAACCATGAATATTAAAATTCGCTGGAACTCGGTAACTCTAATGTTATAGAGGTTCTTAAAGGTAAACACGGCCATTACTCAACCTCTAAAAGATTTAAACGCTTACTCCATGATGGAAAAATCTGATTTCCAATAATCAGACATCTCGGCCAATCTCTACATCCAATAAAACTGCCTGGGCCGAAAAGATGCCAATATTTTTGCTGCTTAAGGTATTTTATCTTTTTTAAGAAATAAAATGGAAGCAATTAATTCCGAAATAAATCGTGAAAATGCCTTGTTGATCCAAATGTGAATCCAACAAAATTAATTTTGAGTTTTGCAAACCTCATGAATCAATAATACGGTGATGAAACTACTAGAGTTACCTAGAATGACAAAGCAGATCATTACTCATTGCAATGAAACTGCTTTGACTGTTGAATTAGATTCAGAATTAAAACTATCATTAACTGAAGAATTAATTCTTATATTTCAAATGCGACGACCGTTTAACATGTAACGACATCGAATTTTCCGAGCAGTTTAAAACAAGAATTTAACATCTTCAAGAAAACTGGTAAGAGAACCCCAAATCTTGATTTATTATTCAAGGCATTAAAAACTGCAAAGCCAACATCGACAGATTCAAAAATAACATTTTTGGTTTCAGGTGATTTTTGCACTAAAGTTGGGCCCCGTCTTTCCTGCACTTCACTTAATGCATTAACATTTTTAAAATATCATTGTAAGACCAATTACTTAAATATTTAAATATGAAATATAAAAAAATATTTAACTTTAACTACTTTTGTTTATTTTTGACGGTTATCCGGTAACCGTCAGATACTTTAAACTTTAATTCAATATCCGCGGTTACAGAAAATCCGGATATTTGGAAACCCTAGACCTGATAAAGGATATAACTATTGTTACAGTAAGTACAACAGACTTTTCTAATAAATTATCAATTTTGCTTGAAGATTTTAACCCTTTCAAACACCATTTAAAATTGACTTTCTTCCAAAAATAAAATACGTAGCACAATTATGCACTGCTATGATACGGCATTGCTTATAAAACTGTAGTGTGAACATAAATACATAAGAGAACGATCGCACAAGAAAAATGAGACAAAAATTAAAAATTACGGTTGGTCGAAGCGATGAAAGTTGATGTACAATATATTGTACAAGGCGTTTGAGAGGGTTAATTAAGATAACGATAAATTTCGAGGATGAATAGGGTGTGTGGCGGAAAGTGGAATTAGCATTAGATGTCCACTGAGGGAAACACATTTCTTAATTCCTTTTATATGTGGGTATGTTTTATAAGCCGTGTTTTCCATGAGAACTGCACTAGAACTCGATAAACTTTAAATTCCTTTTATTCTATGTAAACCGAAAAAAAATAAATTCATAATGCGCGAATATGTAATGTAGTGCATTTAACATAAATACATATTTTAAATTTAAAAATGTTCTCCTTAAGTTACTTCATCAATATTTTCTTATTTCTTGCTGACGTCATTACACGCGACTACACTCGATAAATTTTCGGGTTTATCAAGTGTAACTAAAAAATAGGCTATAATTGTAATTATTTATTGCTGTAACAACTTAAAATGTGAATTTATGTTAAATGCACTACACATTCGCCTTTTATCAATTTATTTTTTTTCGGTTTACATAGAATTAGAAGGAATTTAAAGTTTATCGAGTTCTAGTGCAGTTCTCATGAAAAACACAACAATAGATGTATAGAACTTTGAAATGAATTAAAACACTTACAAATCGTGGTAATTGCCATTGTATTGGCTTTATTGGAAAGACAATTTTATGCCACTTGTATTTAAGTATGATTTCGGGCATATGGGCGCAGCGGTTGGATCGAATAAAGTGCAATCTGGAAGTCAAATTTTCCACTTTTTGAAGCAGCTGGGACCGTATATCGGCAATAACGCGGCAAATGATGTCTTCTAAGCAGCCCATCGTCTCTGGCTTAGATTAGCACGATCTTGGATGCCTCACAGGTTCATAACGCATAATTTTTCATGGATGCAACGATATCTTAATAATAGCTTGTGGATTTTCTTCACTCCAAATGCGGCAATTGTGCTTGTGGACATAGCCATTAAACCAAAAATGAGAATCAACGCACGATGATCATGCGGCTTCAATTTTTGCACGAGTTGAATCTTGTAAGCGGGTAAACCAAGATCTTTCCGCAAAATCTTCCATAAAGTGGATCGACACAACTGTAATTGCTGTGCATGATGGCGAATCGACTTATTCGGGTCCTCTTCAATAGTACACTTCATACAGCAACAGCTTCTTCAGTGCGCAATGAAAGACGCCTGTGGATGCTTATTTTCAATTAGAATTTCGTGGTGCGAAAACGATCCTTGGTTATTCGAATTACTAGCTCAGATGGACGATTATGTCAACCGTAAAATGGACGTAGCGCACGGTAAATTTCGTGAACTGAACTACGATTTTCGAAATAAATTTGCACTATTTGCAAGCGTTGTTGTAGCGTAAGTCTATTTCTGATGAAATGGCGTACCAAACTAAGCACAAATCAGCTGTCGCTGTAAAAAGTGCCACCAATTCGAAAAATAAACCTATACCTATAGGCGATCCATTAGGACCAAGCATAAACACAAAATGGTCCGTAGCCATAACAAAATATGTATAAGAAGACTCGTACAAGACAAAAACAAAAATTTGTTAAATTTTTATTGTTGCATTCAATGTAAATTTTGATCTGATTCGGATCAGTATGAGTATTACTCACTACGGTATTCACATTTGAAAATTTAGTTATAAGTCAAGTTGTGAGATAAGTAAAAAAAAAACTCAGCCACATGATTAGACAAAGTTGGTTTGGTAATATTTTCTATGATTGTTTTGAATGACTTAGAAATTGCCAACTCAAATTAATCTCTTTCACTTCCAATTATTTATCAAACTAGTTTTTATCCAACTTTGGTTAACTTTAAAAAGTTTGATACCAAATTAAACTCAACGTCTTTAGCAGAGTAATAGGCCTAATGCTACATCGTTGCATTATCTCAGCTAAATTATTTGATTAGTTCAAGCGGTTGTAAAGGGTTTTCCAATAAGAGCTGCAGTTATTCAATTTTTGAGTAAGTGACATTTCTATTCAGTATGTTGTTTACCTTTTCACCATGAAACCCTACCATTAAAATTTAAAACAACCTTTACAAATAATTCAAATTTATTAACACAATTCGTGGTCAATTATTTAATTTTAAACTTATCGTGAGCCGTCAATTTTAGTAGACGTCAACTTTAGAAGTAGTCAAAGACATCTTTTTGTACTTTATCTTTAACCTCAAAGGTCCTTTACACGATCAAACAATTTGCGCAACAAACAGTGTTGTGCGAATGTTTTGTTTGTGTATGGCGCTGATTGTATTGTTGCACAATAGATTGTATAAATTTAAGCATGTTTGAAATATGTAATTTGTGCCACGATTGCTGTTGTGCGGCTGTTCGATACGTGTATGCAGATGTTTGAAGGTCATGTACAGCTTGTATCTTTTCCTTTGCTTTGTGCCTTGTATATTATTAACTTTGAAGTGCAATTTGCACAACTATTGTTGTTGCGTAAGCATTGTGCAAACACGTGAGTGGACAAAAATGTATACAAATAGTATATGGAATTCTTAATGCACAGTCAATTTCAACAGATTAAAATCCGACAATGAGTCTTTGGTTTTTTTCTTCTAGTACCAGCTACACACTACAGGAGTAACAGTAGTTACCATTGGCGATTAAAGTAACAGGAGAAAATCAATTAAAAAATCAAACCAAATTTTTGCTAAAACATTAAATCTTACAACCTTTGCAGCCTCACAAAATACTTTTTCGGAGCACTACCGGAGCAAATGATACAATTAAAATTTTTCTCACTCACTTTTCAACACAATATATTTATGTACAATATATTCAATAAATTTTTACGAAGTCTTTAACCTCAATGTCAGAATTCAGGTATGAGTAATTTTCAGGTTTTTAGGAATCTGCCAAAAAAAAACTAAAATCGAACTAATTACCGAATAATGAATAAATTACATTAGCCGACATTCAGCGTCTCGCTTTGTTTACTTTTATTTATATTATGTGAAAAGAAAATGCAATTTTGCAAGACTAATGTTAGTCTTCATGAGCAAAAAATATTTATGTACATAAATCATTTTCAGTTTATTGCTGAAATAACCAATATTATCATTCGATCGCAAAAATCAAGCATTTAAGATACCTTATCACTTTCTATAAATAGCGGCAAAGTAAAATGAACATTTAATCAAACAAACAAATTTTTAAAAGATGGATGTTTCAAAGGAAAATTTATGGGGGTCAATATTATTCGGATTTAAATTGAGAAAAAATGCTGCTGAAGCTATGGAAATGATTAATTCGGCTTGGGGAGATAATTTTGTTGATGCTTTATGAAAACCCAGCTTTACTTGATAAATAGCAATTTCAAATCGATTGCATGCAATGGGAAAGATTCTCAAGAATGGAAAATGGATTCCTCATAAGCTAAATGAAGAGAACAAAAATTGCAGAGTCGACATTTGTTTGAATTTGCTTTCTCGAAATGGCTGAATGTTATTAAGCTCAACTGAACTAATTGGCTGATGCATTAGAGGGAAAAAGATCATTCACGGACCAAAAAACGCGATCTGTCATTTTGCTTCATGACAACGCCCGTCCATACACTGCAAAAGCTACCAGGGAACGTATCTTCACCTTGATCTAGGAAGTTCTCCCGCATGTGGCATACTACGACTACTGAATGTTTAGATAGATGCAGTTTTATTTGACTGAACAGCGGTTGTCGAAAGTTAAAGATTTTTGAAATGGCTCGATGAATATTTTGCATCCAAACAATCAAGCTTCTATCGCGAGGGCATCCATCCATCAACTGCTCGATAGATGGCAAAGGACCTTAGATAGTAATGGTGAAAATTTTGACTATTAACGTTTGTAACAAGTATATTTTTAATAAAGATGTATTTGACCAAATAACACTATATTCCACTTATACACCCAATATAAAACAGCACAGCATTGCCAAAATTTTCAGTACCCATATGAATAAATCAATCACCAAGGGTCGCGAATGTGTAACAAACCAGAAAAGAAGTGTGGCGGTGTTCATATGTTTTATGTGGTTTTACATCGAGGAGCTTGTTTAAACGGTTCTTACTATTATAGAAAAAAATATTAAAAACTTGATTTTGTTAAAATTTGGAACAATAAATTAGTTTAAAATTTTAGACGATAAGTAATGTACTAATGTGTTTGTTAAAAATACGTCAAATTTGGTAAGCATTTGGTTAAAAATAATTTCTTTTAGGGGGGATAATTTTCCTAGAAAAGCAAAATTTGTAAATACAGTGATACCTCGCCTAACGAGCACCCCGCATAACGAGCAAAACAAATTGTAAAAAATGACTCACTTAACGAGTAACGCTTCGAAAAAAACGGGTGACGAGAAGAGGGGGGGGGGGGGGGGAGGCGGGATTATGCGCTTAATATACAAACATAATGTATTTCGAGTAACATCCTGGAACGAATTATCTTCGTTAAGCAAATTTCCACAACAAAAAAATGACTCTCTCAACGAGCGGCGTTTCGCAAAACTAGTGAGGAGAAGTTCACGATTGTGTACTTAATATAATATTATGTATTTGGTTATTTAAAATGAAAAAATGTAACGTTAAGCGAGGTACCACTGTAACACCAAATTAAACCGACCGCTAAGTGTTGATTCAATTGCTTAAAAAAATAGTACGTTTTTTGCGATAATTGATTTGCTTTAATTTTATTTGTACCCACGATAGCCTTTTCTCTTGTGAGCATGTTAATAAATTCAGTAAAGTTAACTTAAGAAATAATTTATTTTAAGGGCATCATGTAACTGAGAAGATGGGACTATATTTTATACATATATTAAAAATATAATGGTTCAACAATCAAATTCATAATTCCCCCCCCCCCCCTTGTCAATAGAAAAATTATTTTGTTACGTCAAGGCCCCCTCCCCTTGTCACTAAAAGAGTTATTTTTTTACGTCAAGGCCCCCCTTGTCAATAAAAAAATTATTTTTTTACGTCAAGGCCCCCCCTTGTCAATAAAAATATTATTTTTTTACGTCAAGGCCCCCCCCTTGTCAATAAAATTATTACTTTTTTACGTCAAGGCCCCCCTTGTCAATAAAAATATTACTTTTTTACGTCAAGGCCCCCCTCTTGTCAATAAAAATATTTACGTCAAGGCCCCCCCCTTGTCAATAAAAATATTTACGTCAAGGCCCCCCCCTTGTCAATAAAAATATTTACGTCAAGGCCCCCCCCTTGTCAATAAAAATATTTACGTCAAGGCCCCCCCCTTGTCAATAAAAATATTTACGTCAAGGCCCCCCCCTTGTCAATAGAAATATTTACGTCAAGGCCCCCCCCTTGTCAATAAAAATATTTACGTCAAGGCCCCCCCCTTGTCAATAAAAATATTTACGTCAAGGCCCCCCCCTTGTCAATAAAAATATTTACGTCAAGGCCCCCCCCTTGTCAATAAAAATATTTACGTCAAGGCCCCCCCCTTGTCAATAAAAATATTTACGTCAAGGCCCCCCCCTTGTCAATAAAAATATTTACGTCAAGGCCCCCCCTTTGTCAATAAAAATACTTACGTCAAGGCCCCCCCTTGTCAATAAAAATATTTACGTCAAGGCCCCCCCCTTGTCAATAAAAATATTTACGTCAAGGCCCCCCCCTTGTCAATAAAAATATTTACGTCAAGGCTCCCCCCTTGTCAATAAAAATATTTACGTCAAGGCCCCCCCCTTGTCAAGGCCCCCCCTTGTCAATAAAAATATTTACGTCAAGGCCCCCCCCTTGTCAATAAAAATATTTACGTCAAGGTCCCCCCCTTGTCAATAAAAATATTTACGTCAAGGCCCCCCCCTTGTCAATAAAAATATTTACGTCAAGGCCCCCCCCTTGTCAATAAAAATACTTACGTCAAGGCCCCCCCCTTGTCAATAAAAATATTTACGTCAAGGCCCCCCCCTTGTCAATAAAAATATTTACGTCAAGGCCCCCCCCTTGTCAATAAAAATATTTACGTCAAGGCCCCCCCCTTGTCAATAAAAATATTTACGTCAAGGCCCCCCCCTTGTCAATAAAAATACTTACGTCAAGGCCCCCCCCTTGTCAATAAAAATATTTACGTCAAGGCCCCCCCCTTGTCAATAAAAATATTTACGTCAAGGCCCCCCCTTGTCAATAAAAATACTTACGTCAAGGCCCCCCCTTGTCAATAAAAATATTTACGTCAAGGCCCCCCCCCCCTTGTCAATAAAAATATTTACGTCAAGGCCCCCCCTTGTCAATAAAAATATTTACGTCAAGGCTCCCCCCTTGTCAATAAAAATATTTACGTCAAGGCCCCCCCTTGTCAAGGCCCCCCCCTTGTCAATAAAAATATTTACGTCAAGGCCCCCCCCTTGTCAAGGCCCCCCCCTTGTCAATAAAAATATTTACGTCAAGGCCCCCCCCTTGTCAATAAAAATATTTACGTCAAGGCCCCCCCCTTGTCAATAAAAATATTTACGTCAAGGCCCCCCCCTTGTCAATAAAAATATTTACGTCAAGGCCCCCCCCTTGTCAATAAAAATACTTACGTCAAGGCCCCCCCCTTGTCAATAAAAATATTTACGTCAAGGCCCCCCCCCTTGTCAATAAAAATATTTACGTCAAGGCCCCCCCCTTGTCAATAAAAATACTTACGTCAAGGCCCCCCCCTTGTCAATAAAAATATTTACGTCAAGGCCCCCCCCTTGTCAATAAAAATATTTACGTCAAGGCCCCCCCTTGTCAATAAAAATATTTACGTCAAGGCTCCCCCCTTGTCAATAAAAATATTTACGTCAAGGCCCCCCCCTTGTCAAGGCCCCCCCCCCTTGTCAATAAAAATATTTACGTCAAGGCCCCCCCCTTGTCAATAAAAATATTTACGTCAAGGCCCCCCCCTTGTCAATAAAAATATTTACGTCAAGGCCCCCCCTTGTCAATAAAAATATTTACGTCAAGGCCCCCCCTTGTCAATAAAAATACTTACGTCAAGGCCCCCCCCTTGTCAATAAAAATATTTACGTCAAGGCCCCCCCCTTGTCAATAAAAATACTTACGTCAAGGCCCCCCCCTTGTCAATAAAAATATTTACGTTAAGGCCCCCCCCTTGTCAATAAAAATATTTACGTCAAGGCCCCCCCCTTGTCAATAAAAATACTTACGTCAAGGCCCCCCCCTTGTCAATAAAAATATTTACGTCAAGGCCCCCCCCTTGTCAATAAAAATATTTACGTCAAGGCCCCCCCTTGTCAATAAAAATATTTACGTCAAGGCCCCCCCCTTGTCAATAGAAATATTTACGTCAAGGCCCCCCCCTTGTCAATAAAAATATTTACGTCAAGGCCCCCCCCTTGTCAATAAAAATATTTACGTCAAGGCCCCCCCCCTTGTCAATAAAAATATTTACGTCAAGGCCCCCCCCTTGTCAATAAAAATATTTACGTCAAGGCCCCCCCCTTGTCAATAAAAATATTTACGTCAAGGCCCCCCCCTTGTCAATAAAAATATTTACTTTATTTTACACATTTTTGGCCGTAATAAGCGAGCAATTTTTACATTTTTCTATGGAAAATTGGTCGTTATATCAGAATTGTCGTAATAACCGAAGTCGTTGTAAGCGAATGATTCCTAATGATAAAATAGAACAAATCAAACTTTCTTTTAAATTTCGACGTTATAAACGAAATGTCGCTATATCCGAGGGCGTTATAAGTGAATTTCACTGTATTTTAATTGAAGCACATATTCGGTTTGATTGAAATTTACTTGAATAAATAAACATTCCTCTACGTTGACCTCACGATAAGCAATATTTTTAATATTAATAATAAAATCGTTAATTCGTATTATGAAATGTTTCTTAAACCAATATATAATTTCAAATATTGCATAATAATAATAATTACTGATGTTGGAGGATCTTCTGAATTTGGGTATTTTGCCAAATTTACTAGATAAGGATTTGTTAACTGGTGGTATGTTGCAAACCACCCTAATTCAGAAAATTCTCCAATATTATTAATTATTATTAAGCAATAGGAAGATAAATAAATATTTGAAATTATTTGTTTAAGAAAACACATAAACGAAGATTAACGATTTTATTATTAATATTAAACATATTATTCTATCGTAGAGGTCAACATAATAAGAATGTTTATTTCTTCAAGTAAATTTCAATCGAACCGCTTTTGAGCTTCAATTAAAATACAAAATATCAGCCCACCTTCTCAGTTACATTATGCCCTTAAAATAAATTATTTAAGATAAGTTGCAATCTACAAATTTCTAAATACAACATCATTCATTTGTAAGTGTTTTTTAATTAATAATAAGACCTTACAGACCTTGTTTTTTAATTGATAACCGAACATTAATCCCACGTAATTTCACGTAATAACAACGTTTTCGTCTGATTTTGCTATTTTCTAATTCAGCCAATACATATGTTGCAATGATTAGATTAGAAAGCGAATGGGATAAGCATAGAAACATATTTATAAAACATTCAAAGAAAGTAAAGAAAAAACCATTAGATTTCGATCCAATTTTCACCATTTTTGTCGGGTCAGAAGTCATCTTATCTTATTTGGTTTTTAAAATGCATCTTCTAATCATTATTTCTGTTCCATACGATCAAAATATCTACATTTTTTTCAAAGTTTAGCTCTACTTAAATCTTATGCTTCAAGTTTGAAGTATAGTTATGAGAATATCTTCAGCATACAAACTAATTACATATATTATAAATTAATTATCCGATTCACTGATATTTTGAAATAATATTACTGGTCTTATATGGCTAGTTAGTTAGCTAGTACGTCAACTAATTACAGTAAATTTGCTAATCTTCGAAATAAGTGAAAAAAAGATAAACGTTAAATGCAATTTAAAAAAATCATCTTGAAAAAAAAAATCTTTTTAAATCTTTTTTATTGAGAAAGGTATCTAGTAATACTATATCTTATTATTGAAGCATTTAAAAAATTATTCAGTTCAAGTAAAAGTTCGAGTAATTTAAAAGTAACAGTTTTATGATTCGAGTGAAATTCAAAAAACTAATTTTACATCAAAACCTCGAATGTTAACGTTCTTGTAGAAATGCTAGATAACTACACCAATCATTCACTTTACGACAATAATACGTTCCGCGACGCTAATTGAAACGTATAGATTAAACCGAGTGATTTTGTGCAATATAAAAATTATAAATTATCAGTAAAATTGTGCGAATATTATAATAAGTGATTTTGTGAATTATTGTTAATAAATTGTGTTATATTGATTTTTGTGTTAAATAAATAAATTCGTTTGTGATAAATTGAAGTGGTTTGTTTTATTCACAATCCAGTGATTCGAATCTTAATTGACAAAGCAAACCCTTAACAATTGGTGCGGTGGAATTGTGATTAATAAAACAAAAATGTTATTTGAACTTGAAAAACGGAATTTGCACATTGATGGTAGTAAAGGTACTTTACAAGCGCGACTACGTGAGTCCATGGAGAGCGAAGGGTTAAACGCAGACCACATGACTTTTGGAAGTTTCGAGTTGTCACAGTTAATGACTGCTTTGAATCAGATGATGGTGCGACAGCTACGACAAATTAAAAATTAGATGGCGCAACAAGGAGGTCAGTCAAACCAAGAGATGAAACAACAAATGAATGAGAAGTTTCTCCAATTATCTAATAATATACAATATGGTGAAGTAGAGAAGTTCCAAACGGAGATTCAACAGGTCGAACAAAAATTAGAAACGAAGATTCAACAGGTCGAATAAAAATTACAAACTGGGGTTCAACGCCTCGAGAAAGACTTAACTAATGTCAAGGCAAGTGGAACGACGCAAGTGGTTCAGTCCGTGCACTCGATCAAGTTAAAGCCACCAACATTCGACGGAACAACATCTTATACGGCATTTTCAAGTGGCCCTTAAAAATGAAGGTGCTGGATCGGAAGTACGACATTGACCGCACAAGCGGGAAATGTACCGCAAAAAATTGAAAAGCCGCTACCGCAAAAGGGAGGAGAATCGCTACAGGAATTTTCATCTGAAACCGAGAGACTAGTGCATCTAGCATATACAAGTACGGTACGTCGGCCGATTACATGGAAACGCTTAAAATTGACGCATTCATTGATGGCATTCGACATTCAGAGACACGCAAGGCGGTGATGTTGTCACCTAAAGTAACCTTTGCGGAAACCATCGCTGGTGCATTGACGAACGAGAGTACGAGACTGCACAAGCCTTCACCAAACAGTCAATAAAAATACGCCGAGTAGAAATCGACACCAGCATAAATACCGCGCGGTCGGTACCAAGATACCGAGACGGAAGCAGCAAAATCAGGTGTTGGACATGTAATAAGAAGGTCACATCTCGCGAGAGTGCTGGGAAACAAGAAGGGATCGGGGGAGGTAACTGCTATGCAGCGACGACCAAATGACAACGAAGCCGTTAAACTAAAAACAGTCAGTTTAAAGAGCCAGAAGCTGACTCCCACAATCGATTGCCCATAACCTCCATTCGCGTTTCGAGTACTCTCAAAAGGCGGTGAGAGCTAAACAACCAAAGGACGACACTGGTTACGGAAGCAAATCGCACAATTGTCCCAAAAGTTCTAATCTGGGGAGGTATGTATATCCAGCTAACGGATCAAAGTTACAAACAGACAGTGCATTGATAAAAGGGAAAAAGATCGTGATTATAATGATCGGGAGAACTTTTCCGCTCAGATCGATTTGATCAATTTTATTGCGTTAATTATTTGATTTCAGATTGATTAGATCAATTTTTTCGATCTGAAAAAAATTGCCGATTTCTCAGATCGATTTTAGTTTAGCTCAGTTCTATGATTTAGTTCTTCGATATTAGTTTATCTCAGTAAAGTCATGACGATCCATGAAGCGTAAGGTTTAACATCACCAGATGTTACTTACGAAAGAATAAATCCTAAACCTCATGAACCATTTGAGAATGCTAGACTACACTCATTTGTGGTGAATGTCCGATCTCATAGTATTGTTTATGCCGCGGGTCTATCATCTACTATCAAACCTAGTGTAAACTAATGCTACAACTCAGTCAAGAAACCATTAAGCTGTGCTTGTTCAATATACATACTATCAAAATGTAAACAAACTGGCATCTAAACTTCCTCATTTTACAAGTTTGTTTTAAAATTAAATTGTTAATTTATGTAACATCTATGCAGTATGGATTTTTTTTGGACAATCATAGGTCGTTTGTAGATGTGGTCGCTCTCCAGCAACTAGCTTAAAAAATTCGGATGGAGCTGTTGTGTTCTTATTGCCGTATAAATTCTTCACTTTGCAGTTCGCCGGTTAATTTAGTACCATCTATAGTGGAACAAGTCTGCGCAAAGATTAACATAAACAAAAGAAGTGTTTAAGTCAAAAAACCTACACACCACCAAATCTTTTCATCCCCAATGTGGTAGATAGATTTAAAGTAGTAGAATCACCAACGCCATGTTTCGTTAGTGATATTTATCACAAGTCGATGGAAATTATATTTGATTATGTGGATGTTATACCAGTTAACACATTGTTGACCGGTCACGAGTTAACTCGTGTTTGCACTTGCATTGAATTAGTTATTGCAATTTTACAATATAAAATGTAGGACCTACATATCGTCGTCCTAACTGTGAATTGACGTATCTGACATTTTTTCAAAATCTCATCTCTAATACTAAAATGTTCGTCTTGAGAAACTACAGCTCAATTCCTGCACCAACGTTAATTGACTCTTAGGAGACATATATCGTCCTAACGATGAATTAACGCAGGAGCAAAAATTCAGACAGAGTTTCTCACGATGAACCATTTTGTATCAGAGATGATATTTTGGAAAAATGTCAGATACGTTAATTCACAGTTAGGGCGACGATATTGTAACTCTACTTTTTTCGCTTCGATAGAATAACTGAATTTCTTTGACAAAAATACAAAAATGTGCCACGATTTCCAGAAAACCGTCCCCACTCTCAAATTTCAAAGTGCATAATGAAAATAAACAATTTATTTATAATCATATAATAGCTAGGCACATCCATTTTATGAAACTTAACCCCCGATTCTGACGTTAAGACTCCTGACTGTCTTAGCTAAGACATTATTATTGGAAAGGTTTTTCTTAAGACTTATTATACTGGTTTTATCGTAGTAGTTTTAATTTTTTGGTTGCAAATCCTCCAAAATATTTGTAGCCCTGTCAAACATCAATGTTTTCCTTTTTCCATTAGTTTTTCAGCTTTAATTTGTATTTTGAGATATTTCCATTATTGGAAAGTATAGTAGAAACATATTTAAATGCGGGTCGATATCGTTATCCAAAACAAAAAAATCCCAAAAATCAAGTTTTTTAAATATAACAAATTTTTGAAATATTATTTTAATTCGTTTTATACCTTAGAGGATGGAGGCTACCGCCCCAAACCCCCGCTGTGACGATATTTTGAAATTCTAACACATTCATAGGGATTGGAGCATTTTTGAAAAATTTATGTTTTTAATAATTATTCACATACTAAAATAGAGAACTCCCCAAAGCCGCTTAAAATTGAACCCTTTGCGCAAAGATGACAGGAAAAGTCAGAAAAATTTCAGAAACATCTACATTTGTAAAAATAGTTACGTTTGTATTTCACATACTAAAATAAAAAACTCCCCAAAGCCGCTTAGCATTGGTTCTTTCCGCGCAAGGATGACTGAAATTATGTAGATTCCTTTTGTTTTCATATTGTAGTTAACAAAAATTTAATGAGGTCTTCTTTTTTGATGGATCACTTAACTTGGTATTTTTTTTTTTGATTTTTTTCGTTCGGGAATATGTTGGTATCCCTTTAAATGCTTTTATGCCGATACACAAAATGTATGGTGTCACTTTGTTGTAAAAGCGAAATCATTTTGCTACAAGAGAAATGTCAAATTAAGACCACTGACTACTAAGATTGCTTGTAGAATACGAAATGGGTCTAACTAACACAAAAGTCTTAACTAACAGAAAGTCACACCTAAGACTGTTTTTTAGTCAGTGACTGTACGTCGGAATCGGAGGGTTAATATGTTTTTATTTTTGCTTAAAAGAAGTTTTATATTATATATGTCACAAGTACCTAATCAGCGTGGCATTGTACGTAATTTGATTAATTTTATATAAAGGAAACTTGCCTGCCTGACAATACAAATAATGCAATTCTAAAAAATCACTCTCAAATATTGTGCCAACTACTGTTAAAAAAAATTAAAAGTCTAACTAAAATAAATTCACAGCAAAATCGCAATTACGTTCAAAGACAAATCTAGGTGTCCTCTTTTTGTCACGCCTGCGTAATCCACATTTTCTTTGATTTTTGCTTTATTTATCACTTATTTTCAACATCGTTGACATTTTTATAGTTAGGGGAAAACTTAATACAAAAATCTTTAAAGTTTGGTTTTCAAAAATTAATAACTTCGGAATAAATGAAAATAAATCGCAAAATGTCACAGTACGTAATTTTGAAATCGTGATATAGAAAATGCAGTACTATAACGGTAATATTGTACTGTGTTGCTGTACACCTTCATATACTTTATTCTGACGGTATACAACTTTTGCGTCAAATTTCCGGTCAACAATGTGTTAAATGGGATTATACAGTGGACTCCCGTATAACGCGAATAATATGTTCCGCGTTGTATGAAATCGCGTTATAGGAAATCTCGTTGAACGAAATGAATTAACAAAAAGGAATGGATAAAAATGAAATGAATGGAATATTCCGGATTTTTATTCTATAGCGCGTTATACGGGAATCGTGTTGTACGAATAAAGTGGTCGCACTTTTTTTAACGCGTTGTATGAACTCGTGTTATACGGGAGTCTACTGTATTTTAAATACTAACCACGTTAATGCTAACGTGAACCAATTTTAAAAGATTCTGCAACGAGGTTTTGAAAATTAAATTCCATTGTGCATAAAAAGAACCAGCAGCCATCCTCCGTGGTTCGACGATCGACTCATACATTTAAGAAACACCAATCAAAAGCTTGTGCTAGAATTATATGTATATCATTCTGGTCTAGTGTGCTGAAATCGGATAAACTCATCTTTCGCCAATATAACGATGAATTCGGCGTTTACTTTAAATTGAAATACACTTTTTATCTAGCTGGGGTCTAAGATAAAATTAAAACTAACCCTAAACAATTTTGGAAATATTTGAGATCTAACCGAAAAACTGAGAGGGCCAATTTATCGTACAACAGCACTCATGTCAAGGAAATAGCCAATATGTTTGCTTCGTTTTTCAAGCTGTATACAGGGTGTCCGGGTTTGAGATGCTGATCCGTTAAGGGGTGATTCCTTGGTTCATTCCGAGAAAAAAATCGTATGGGGAGGGGGGGTCCATTTCTGATATCCTTTGAGATACAGGGTGTTTAAAAAATTTGGTTCAGAAAAAAAGTACACACAATATATTCGGAGTAACTTCCAATATATTCATCGGAGAGCAACCAACTTAGTCTTATTTGAATGGTAATTGTATACGCTATTATTAAGATTTAAGTGAGTATCTTGCATCTGCATCCATTTGAGAGATATGATGCTTTAAAGTAAAAAAAAATATTTTTGTTTTATAAAATTGAATTTTTCTCAAAAAAACCTTATAATTTTTACTTAATTTTAATTTCCCATCATCTCCCCTACAATCCTCCAATACCAAGTTTGGGTCGAGGAGTTATAGAAAATGCTCAAAATGTCAAAATGAAAGCTTGGTAATGATGGAATTACTGTTTAATAATGATTGTGTAAGGTTAAAAAATATTGAAGTAGTAATGATGCAGGTATTGACATTAGTTGTAATGACATTAATATTGATCGTGTAATAGTTGCTATTTTAGATTACATTTCCAAGAACATTGTGAATGAACATTGAAAATGTTTAAAAATGTGGGTTAGGCCACAATGGTTCTGCGCCCCTCATTTAATCCCTCTCAGGGATTATTTAATGCAATTGTTGTTGTAAATGTCTCAAATAAATACGCTAATTGTGATCATGTGGAGATTTAAATGACGAAAAAAATAACATCAAACTCATTTTAGCGAAAAATGGAGAATACCGCTTTTGATTCAACACGTCTCAAATATACGAGGGCATGCTGGGAATATGTTGAATTCCCCTCATAAGTATGCAGCATTCCAATATAGCTACAAAATATTTCTACTTCACATCACAATTTATAAATAATTTTATAATACTTGCCCAAGAGCTATAATATCAAAATGAATGTAGCAAACGTTCGATATAAATGGTATTTTCGAACTTGGACATGGTTTAACATGTAGATTGCATGAAAGTTTTTACTTCTCCGTATAGAGATGACAATTTTTCCACACTTCTTATGACTAATTACTTTTAACACGGTTTGTTATTTACTTTAAGTGCGTTGTACATCGAATAAAAGTAGGTAGATGGATACATATAATAATTCAATCTTTTGCTTGTGTTTCACGTAGGATTCAGACCGAGATCAGATAAAAGATGGTCGAAACAACGGAACAATTGAATTAATACTACTTACATAGCTTGCAAGTGGAGTTCATAATAGTTTAAGTATAACTATTAACATTTTTTTTGTGAGATTTAGAAATTATTAAAAATTTTCAATAGAACTGCAAATGAGATCATCTGTTACGTAAGTGTCTGTCTACAAAGTTGCAGACGATATTTAAACGGGGTGTTACCACTTTTATTTTATTAATAAATTTAGATAAATATATTATATTATTAAAGCGTGCACAGAAATCACAACAAAATATGTGCTATATGGGCATGTCATCCCCCTTAGCTGACCTAGGACACAAATTAATAATTGCCGATTTTTAAAGCGTGCACAGAAATCACAACAAAATACCTGCTATATGTGCATGTCATCCCCCTTCGCTGACCTAGGACACAAATTAATAATTGCCGAGTTTACAACAAATTTTGGCTAAGCTATAGCAGAGCATACCATGTCACACAGCGCCAATTTTTATAATGGTAGAAATATTTTCAACTTGAAAATAGCTCTATATTTAATAAAGTGCTAATTTTTAAAACTAAAATTTGTAATATTTTAAAATGTAGCAATAATATGAACTAAATAAAAATGCCACTTTTCCAAAAAAAAAATTGTGTTTTTTTTGTTAACTGCAGGTAATGCATTACTTTTATTAGTATGTAATGCATTATTTTTCGGATATTTTGGTACGATGGAAAAGATTGTCTGATGAAATTAATGGAATTTGGTAATTTTGAATAAGATTATGATGAAATTCTACAGGTACGATGGAAATGGGATTCTTAATCGATTTTCAGAAGAAATTAATGGAATTTGGTTATTTTGGAAACGAGTAAGATGAAATTTGATAGGTACAATGGAAATGGGATTTTTAACCGATTTTCAGAGGAAATTAATGGAATTTGATTATTTTGGAAAGATGGAAATGGGATTCTTAACCGATTTTCAGAGGAAATTAATGGAATTTGGTTATTTTGGAAACGAGTAAGATGAAATTTGATAGGTACAATGGAAATGGGATTTTTAACCGATTTTCAGAGGAAATTAATGGAATTTGGTTATTTTGGAAAGATGGAAATGGGATTCTTAACTGATTTTCAGAGGAAATTAATGGAATTTGGTTATTTTGGAAACGAGTAAGATGAAATTTGATAGGTAGGTACAATGGAAATGGAATTCTAACCCGATTTTTAAAGGAAATTAATGGAACTTGGGGATATTTAGATTTACAAAATAATTATTTTGATTATTTTAAACAAATATAATATTTTGGAATAGAAAAAAATAATTTTTAGTAGTAAAAAAAAAAAAAAATCGAGACAAAAAATTAAATATAATCGATTTTGTATTATTTAATATTTGATGGGGGATCGATATAAAATATTCCAGTGTCATTAATAGATTCTATATAATCCGCTCCTACGTGCGGCACGCAGTGCGACATGTTTGCTTATCCTGGCTCCTAAGTTAAATTAGGGATCTCCATTTTCCAGAATATTTTAGCGACCTCCCGCGAGCCCGTGAGAGAGAGAGTTAAGCGGGAGGGAGCGCAGCGACCTTCCGCGTGCCCGTGAGAATTACGGAAGCCGTTAGTTTCTACAATCCTAAGTTAAGTTACTCGATGTAATTTTTCTTCAATTTATTTATCTCAGAATAGACAGAATAGAGAACAAAATGGACAGGAAATTGTTATTCGGTATTTCGGTTATTCGATAAAAGATTGGTTTTTGATCTGCGATGGTTGTTTTTGTTTCGGAAAACAGTTTTAGCGACCCCCCGCTTAGCCCTCCGAGTTGCGTTAGATTTGAATTTCAGGGAATGAATTGTGCGGGTTGAATTGATAACGGGGATACAATGTGCGGGATGAATTAATCCGTGATGAATTGCGTGGGATAATATAGCCTAGACTCGTTGTCACATGTGATTTCACATATTATTTAGCAGAATTAATAGAACGTGCTCTCCGCGTGGCCCATCAAATTGATTTAAATCGTCTTGGACATTTTTACTAGCAACAATCAACATCCAATAACACAACATACAATACCACAAATAGTACAACATATAATAACACAAATAGGCCGTGACGATGGGCCTCATCATTTGCTTAAATTCATCCGGCAACAATTATAAATAAAGATTAACAATAATTATTGAAATTGGCATTTGCTATAAATCAAATTTCTACGCAAATGTCAAAAGTTAGTTCATTTTTATGAAAACAGACGGTTTTTGTTTATCTAAAAACAACAAGCATACTAAGTTTTTAAAATTTATTTTAGTAAATACACATCCCAAAATAAGTGTTTTAAACCCAAGACTCAAACTAAATAAGGTATTTGCTGTCAAATAGTAAGTGATTTTTTTAGTCAAGACTTAATCCAAAATGTAGTTTACCTTAATTCCACATTTTAAAAAATGGCGTTTGCAAAAATTGCGCATGCGCGAAAAATGGTATGCTCTGCTATAGCTGTTCCCAAATTTTTATAGGCAATTTAATACACCATAATTTCAACGTGTTTATGACAAATAATTTTTTAATTATTTTTCGATTAAAAAAATATGGTTGTAATTTAAACGCCATAGGAAATCCTTTGTTATTTTTGGATGACCAATTTAAGAAATTTTAATATGTGCTAATAACAAATCGAGCTTAAATAGGTTTAAAAAAGTACAATAAGTAAGAAAATAAATAATGAAATCGTGTACTTGCGCAATTGAATAAAGTTAATTTTATTCTTTTCACAGTAAATAGACTACGACTTTTACTATTTTTTTTTGTGTATTTACTGTTTTTGAGTTCACTATAAATTATTAATTTCTATTTATACGATAAACACAGTACAGACTATACATGAAAATTATTCAGAACTTGTTTGGTGCCAACCAACACTAAATTATTAAAAACTTTCGTGGTACCTACCTTTTTTCTATTGATTTAATAACCTTCTGGTTATTTATTCCTATTAAAAGAACACAATTTTATTTATTGATTTAAATTGTTTTTTTGTTTGTTGTTTATAAAAAATACGTCTTGAACATGTAGACTTTCTACTCTGTGTATTTATTTTATATTTTGACAGTAATGTAAAAATAAAAATAAAACGAGATAAATGATGGCGACTACAACTCTCAATAATACACCAACAAATTGTTCACTTTCAAATGATTTTTACTTCGTACAATTATCATATGCATTAGCTAAAAATATATTTATATAAATTGACACATAATTAATTAAACATTTATTATTAATAAACTGTTTTAGACAACACGCAAATTATTAAATTCTTAAACTTTAATTTGAGAATCAAAATTTTGCTTCTCTTGTAGACACTTTGGCAAATGTACACGAGTGTAGGGATGTAACGAAATTGCTAAATAACAATGAAGTAATTTTTAATGCAGGTAATACTCATTTTTGTTGTACGTTGTGACATCTGTAGTTGGGTTTATTAAACAAAATAATTGCTTATTTAACAGTATAAAACTATGTATATTCATTTTACATGAAACAGTCTGAACTTAGAAGAATTTTAATCAGAATTTTAATTAATTTTTTTTATTTTTTATTTATTTATTTTATTTAGTAATATTTACTATTTGCACAAGATTTATAATTTACATATAAAAATAAAGTAAAAATAAGCACGTTAATCAATTAAATTTCATTCTAACATAAGAATCCAATTTTTGTTTAAATTTTATTAAATTTGTTTCATTTTTTAATTCTATAGGAAGTTCATTATATAATTTTAATCCCTTATAAATAAGTAAATTCTGAGTTCTAGAATTTCTAAACAAATCTAACCTAAAATCGAATTTGTTTCTTAGATTATATTGAGTTAAATCGCCCACATAGTTTAACTTTTCCATTAAATATTTCGGAAGATATCCATTAATAATTTTAAACACAAATATTAAAACATTAAATTTAATTCTTTGATCCACCTTCAGCCAGTTTAAAGAATTTAATAAAATAGATGTAGAAACTAATTTTTTCTTTCTTAAAATAATACGCATTCCCCTATTTTGTAATACCTGCAATCTATTAACCATTTCATTATTAAACATTAACATAATAGTAGAACAAAACTCAAAATGTGGCCTAATAATGGCATTAAATATTTTAATAGAGGTATTTACGGATAATTTATTTCTAATACTTCTAAAAAAATACAACTTCTTCGCGATCTTTTTACAAATGTAATCTAGATGTGACTTAAAATTTAATTTATTATCAATAATTACCTCTAAATATTTCATTTCATTATTTTGATCTATACAAGTATCATCAATTATAATATTACAATTACCTACATTACTATTTAAAATCATGTATTTAGTTTTATCAATATTTAATTTCATCTTATTCATTTTAAACCAATTACTTAAATGTTGTAAGTCGTCGTTAATTTTATTAACAGCTACTTGAAGTTCATCACTCGCATCATCGGCAAACATAAGAAGTTTGCCATTAGTTACCACTCGTCCAATATCATTAATATATATTAAAAATAAAAATACTCCCAAAACAGTTCCTTGCGGAACGCCCATAGAAGTGGTAATTTCGGAAGAAATTACTTCATTTACTTTTGTTTGCTGTGTTCTATTACTCAGATATGATTCAAACCATTTTAATTCGATATTTGCAATGCCATATTTACTTAGCTTTAGTAACAAAATGTTCCTATCTATCGTTTCAAACGCCCTGCGTAAATCCAAGAAAACTGCAACTATAATCTTATTGTTGTGAATAGCTAATTTCCAATTAATAATCACCAAGTTAATTAGACTTTCACAGCTATGTTTATTTCTGAACCCCGACTGTTGTTCCGATATCATATTATTTGATTCAAAATATTCCTCTAACTGATGCAAAACTATTTTCTCATAAATTTTTGCCTCCGTAGTTATCATATTCACGGGGCGGAATTCACTAGACTTAATAGTGTTTTTTACCTTTTCAATGGGTCTAATTAACGATTTTTTTAAAATATTTGGAAATATACCGCATTTTAAGCACTGATTTATCAATTTAATCAAATTTTCACCAATTAAGTCCAAAATATCATTAATAATTGCGGAATTCATTAAATTAAAATCTCTTTTATTTATGAAAAATTATTATTTTGTAGTCAAATTTAAAATAGAAATTTCTCCAAAAGTATAAAAGGATTGTTGCTATTAACTTTATAGTCGTACAGGCTTAGTAAATAATGTAATATTTCTAGTTACAATTATTTCGGGTAAAAAATAATTTAATTTGTTCAATTAATGTTACGTTTTCGCCTTTTCAGTCAAGGTTCGAATCACTGGATTGTGAATAAAACACAAAATACATAAAGCATACACAAAGCAACACATGCAAGACAAACTCAAGACTTGGTATGGTAATACCGTAGACAGAAACAGAGTTAATCGCGATTTTCAGTTGCCATTTTTGTCAAAAATCGCGTTGTGGAAACAAAATAATCCGGTTTAGGTGAAAATCGTGTAATGACAGACAACTGGCATTACACAATTTTCACAAAAAACAAGATTATTTCGTTTTCATAACGCGATTTTTGACAATCGGGATAAATGAAAATCGCGACTAACTTTGTGTCTGTCTACCGTATAACAAACCCAAGACAGCCAAAAGACAACTCCATGTATTTGGGACGAAGAGTCTTCAAAGAAATGTCTTGTGGTTGTTATTGGTAACATGTATACAAGATGTCTTGGGTAACATATCTCAAGGTCTTCATACATAACATGTCTGGTGGTCGTTATTGGTAACATGTCTGGATGTTGACTTTTGTAATATGTTTGGTGGTCGTATTAGACAATATGTCTTGCGTTTTTCATTGATAACATATTCTGGGTTTGTCTTTAGCAAAATGTATGATGACTGTCTTAGCTTAGGTAACATGTTTGAAGCAGTCACACTTCTAATCTACTCAGCAAAAATAGAAAATGTTATTTCCCTTCCCCTTTATTTACCCCAGAGTCAATACAAAATATATCAACTCTCAAAAATGTGAAACCTCTTTGAGATTTTTGTGTTGGTAATTCGGTTTCTTACTGAAAATTAAGGTCTACTCCTCAGGTAGCTACGATCGAACTACAAAAATACAACTCTCGCTAAATACATTAAGTATATATATAACCAGAGTGTATTGACTTAGCGAATTTTATTCACTAAATCAAACTCAAGAAACCCAAGCATAAATTCCATTTGTGTGTGTATCATGCCCTCACGAATAATTACGAAGTTAAAAATTTGTAGGATTTAATATGAAAAAATATTTTCGACAACATATTATTTATTATTTTATAAAAGCATTTGGTATGAAAAGTACTTAATATGACCACCAAACATATTACAAAAGACAATATCCAGACATGTTACCAATAACGACCACCAGACATTTCTTTGAAGACTCTTCGTCCCAAATACATGGAGTTGTCTTTTGACTGTCTTGGGTTTGTTACCACACCAAGTCTTGAGTTTGTCTTCCATGTGTTACTTAAGACACGTCTGCTGGTTTGTTAACATTTTTTTTATGTTAATCACAAATAAATATTGTTTTGAATTTAAAATATTTTTGAAGAATTTTTTTTTTATATTTAAATTAAATAACGTCAAAAATAAACACGCACACAGGCTACTTATTTTCGTAAATTCTTCAGCGTAGAATACGAAAATAAATAGACTGTGAGCGTGTTTATTTTTGACGTTTCTTGCTTATTTAGTAGAAATATTTTAAACCAATCAGGAGAACCGTCAAATTAACGAAACTACGAAATACGAAAATACGCAAGCTCGTGACGAACCCGGTATTTGAAGCCATTTTCAAGACTTGTTACCATTCCTTCAATTTCCCACCGATAGGAGCGCTTTAAATTACATCACGTCTGTATCTCTAGTAAGATACTGAAGACAATCCCAAGACATGTTCCTAATGTTGAATTCTTTTCACCCAAATTCGTCAAAAAAAATTGACGCACATCCAAAAACTGTGTTCTTTTCACCAAACTTCGTCAATTTTTTTGAAATGTGCATCAATTTTACGAGATGCGGATTTTTTCATGAATTTCACATCCGTAGCTACTAACACCAACAAAAATAGAAACGTCAATTTAGTTGTCAAAATTTTTCAATATATAATAGCAGTGATTTTTTGTATCTCGATCATTTTTATTCTCATTTTGTGTTTA